>JAJJWW010013733.1:0-233824 GCA_023531295.1 Papaver armeniacum
ATGTGGAAATTTCTGAGGAACCCATGTTTGGTTCCTCTCTCTTCTAGAAACCCGTCATTAAAATAATATATATTTATAGCCCAAAACATAAGATCTACGGTTAAGATTAATAGTTTAAATTGAATTTAAATTTTCACATTTTTAACATGACAAAATTAACCCTATTTAATTAATTAATAATTGGCAAAAAAAAAAATAATTATGATTTTATTTTGGCATAAATATTTTTAAAAGATTCCGTTGATAATTGATAAATTAAGCGTTTTTTGGTGCATTATCAGCGATCAAAGATATCCACCGTTAATATCGCTAATTACGTTCCGCCAAAACAGGTGATTAATAGCTATCAATATTCCGCCAAAACAGGCAGGTATTTAACAAAATATTGAGATATACGAAGAGTTTGAGTTCCATTATCTCTTATACCCTTCTCTTTCGTCTTTTTCTTCTCTTCGCCGCTTCACAAAAACTGTCTAGGTTTTTGTTGCTCGTCTGTTTCAAGTTTTACTTATTTTCTTGGGAGAAAACTTTTTATTTCACCAGTACTCAATAGATTTTTCTTCATGATCTAGTTATAAGGATCAGAGAAGGCTAAAGTTGCTTATTGTACACTGGGTGACATGTGGACTTTTTCTAGTGAAGAACCACTCAAAAATATTGAAGATGTTAACCCATCAGATCTTCTCTAAACATTAGTACTCGGTCACATGTACCATTTCGTGATCAAGAGAAACCTTAATTCAAATAACTTTTTTTGGCCGTGAGATGTAGTTCACAATTCCGCTAATCTTACGAACTAATGTGGCAGCTCTCAACTTGATATAGACCTCCTCTGTTGGTATGATTTTTATAAGATACATAGCATGTGATAATTGCCATTTTTACAAAGTGCAGTTGATTTTAACTAATAAAATTATCACTAAGTTGTGAAAGTTAACAATTTTCGACTAAAAGATTTTGTTAAGAAAAAGAAGAAAGAATGCAGCAAGAGGCCCCAAACTCTAGTAGGATTGGGAGCAGCAAGAGACCCCAAACTCTAGTAGGATTGGGAGCTAAATTCTGAATGTCTATGATAAAATGTTCTTTGTTTTTGTATGGTTGTTGTATCTAACTTTTATGCATGATAATTGCAGCGATGAGGAATGTTATCACTTTAGATACCAGGAATTACTATTAGTTAGGTCTTTAAGTAATCTGATTTAAATTGAATAGCAATTTTAAATAAAAAAATTGATAACTTCATTCGTCTGAAAATTGTGATTATCACAAATTTGTGAAAATTGGAATTTTCATTAGGCCAGGCCAGGGGTGATAACCCTGATCATCACACAATTGTGAAAATTAAGGTTTTCAATGAACTGACAATGATAATTGCAATTTTTTCAAAACATAACTGGTCGCAAAAAGTTGAAATTATGATGTGGAAAATGAAATTTTCAGTTTAGTAATTGCGATTTTGAACAACTTTCACGTTTTTTTTTTTATCGCATAACATTGCTGACTGATAATTCGTGTTTTCAGAGTTAAAAGAGCGAAAATATATTCCAGGAAGTTAAAAAAAAACAAAAAGAAATAGAAACTAGATTTTTATGGAGAGTTTTTTGGAAATATAATTATCATATTAATTAGAGGAGCTTATTCCATGTTATTTTAGTTATGAATAAGTTTGAAACAAACGTTAATTTAGGGATCATTATCAATTTTGGATATTGACTTTTCAAAGCTTTAATTTTTTTTATGACAAAAATTACGGAACTGTTTTCCTAATTTAAATAAAGGTTGTTTATGTAATTTTAGTAAAACTATAACTAATTATGGACTCTATCAACAACCTAAACACCCAATCACATCTCTCACACCACGTCGAGAGTTGCAAAAACCTCCCCTCCCATTGGCCGGTGAACGGAACCCTCGCTCCTGATTGGCCAAAATCAAAGTTAGCCCCCTTACATTTCGTGGCCGTTAATTTTTAATAGAATTCATACGATCTAATGATTCATATTTATCGGTAGGATTGAGATTTTCTTACACCACGTTTACATGATTTTAGTAAAATCCGGGCCTTCGGATTTGGTGGAAATAAAATGCCATATATAGCTGATACTAAAAAATCTACAAATATCTCTAGAAAAAAACACGAAAAAAAAACATATTTGGGAAAATCCGAGAGTTTCCATATAAAAAAAATAGAATAAAGTATCTAGACAATGCTAGATTTTTTTGCCATATTTTGGAAAGCAAATCTTTAAGACTTTTAATTTAGTTCTTAATTTATGTCCTTGATTTTCTCTGGGATTTAAATCGAGATAGTTTTGAATATTTTTAGTTGAAAATCCTAGAACTTCCAAAAATATGTTTTTGCCAGTTAATGCTAAATTTAGCAAACGAGTGATTCTTTTATCGGCAAATTATGGAAAATGTTGAAGTTTCTTGGAGTTTAAGTTTCGTCGATTCTAATCAATGGTTGATGGTAACATTGGTAAGTATGTACGTTACAGAATCTGGGAATGGTTAAATATGACAAGTATTCCTTTAATACCAAATTTTCCTTTGGCATCCGTGATCCGTGTATATAAACTAGAAAAAGTCAAATCCCAGTCGCTTCTCTCATCTATGATTTGTGTCTTCTCTCTTCTATGATTTGTGTCTAACCTGTATTTTTTTCAGGTACAAAACTAATTTTGGGTTTTTCTTTTGGGTTCTAAACCATATAGTGCATGCATCTCGGGTTTAAGATTAATGCTTACATATTTACGTTGTTTATATCGTTTGGTTTGGTTTGGTTTGTTTTTTATGAGTTGTTGATGTTAATGATCTGTGATCTGTGGAGTCTTGAGCTTCATCTTATTGACCAGAGTGTGAGTATTGTTTTCCTCCAATGGAGCTGTCTATAATATATAGGGATGCCCTAACATTTAAATTTAACTATATCTAATGCAGAGAACTCAGGTGCAGGCTCCAGGAAAAGATTAAGGAAGGATGTGTTTATCCTATTCAGATATTTTGTATTGCCAAGCTGTGTATTTTTTTTTTGTAGCTGCCATCGGAAAGATTAAGTCCTCGAGCATTGTGAGCAAAACGGTTGGTGATACTAATGTCGAGAAATTGTGATTGAAAACGGGAGGTACAATGCACCGTAAATTTTCATGTTTTAATTTTTTCCAAACTATAAATTATTCTGTATTGATTATTCTGTATTTTTGGTCACAGTTTTTGGTCACACGGGAGATACAGTTAAAGTAACGTTGTGGGACGAATTAGTGAATGCAATTAGTGATTATATGGTAAAGAACTCTGTTAACATACCTGGTGGTACATACTAGCACATACGTGAAAGATCACATGGTAAATAAAGTTAATTTATTCATCCTTTTGTGATGCTTATGTGAGTGTATAATTGATATCATGTGAGCATTTGTTCTACGCTTAGCCTTTGAGCTACAATTGCGTACAGGGTTGTAAATCTGAATGTCGATCTGCGGGCATCCATACAATTTTTAATGTGCCATTTTTGAGATCCTAATCACATATGGCTTTGTTGAATTTCTATGGTTAAGACCATTTTTATCCCATTATTGCTTCTGGGGAAATGAATGCTTAAAATCCAGATAGCAGATAAAGCTAATAGCTGGTTTAGCTGATGGATACAGGCATATGTAGATGGGAAACCAAGAGACACAAGGATGAGCAATTAATCCGAAATGGCTTACAGTTGTTTTTTTTTTTTTTTGACACGGAGGGCTTACAGTTGTTGATTGTGGTACTGGACTTTCTGCGAATTAATCCCGCAATAATAGCCTCAGTTTTTTGGTGATGCTTTACTAACAACTCAGGTACAGTTCAAACCAAAGACGTGAGACAGTAATTGCGAGAGTTCTGGACAAAAACTAAGTGAAGGATTCTGCTGAAGTGTTCTCATCTTTGGATAGTTCTGTCAGATGTGAACCTTTCAATTTTGGATATACCCATACGTATCTATCGAGTGATATGCTAAGAAGAATAATTAAAGACTCCCTAGAACAATTGGAAAAGCTACTTTCCGTGATTATTTCCTGCATGTACCAAGGAATGAAAATGATTATTTCCTGTTCATTTCAATTAGTCATATATTTTGTTGGGTTGTTGAAAGGAGTTGAGTGCCAGAGATGGTATCCTATTAAGTTGATATTAAGATTGCCGCCTGCTTTATTGGCTGACTCAATGAATGATCGATCGAGAAGTTCAGGTGTATTTCCTGATATTACATATTCTTTAATTTGGGTGTTAGTAAGCTTTTTTATCTGGTAGTATCAAGTAAAATCTTTTTTCTATTTTAATTGTGATGATATTACTACATAGTGTAGGCCCAGAAGTACGTAGTGCCTCTAAAGGATGTAGTCACTGCTAAGCCTAGGTGTGTCGGACATATCAATGTGGTATTGTAGTGTTTAACAAAACAGATTTTCTAATTTGCTGGCATGAATGAATTATAATAGCAAGAGGACAAGAGGATTATCCTTTTTAGGACAAGAGGATTATCCTTTTTATGCTCATTCTTGCTGAAATACTTTATACTTTATTTGAGCTTATTATTTCTGAGACCTAAGAGATTTTTTATTGGTAGGGATGCAGAAGATCATATTAGTTTGGCTTCTTCAACATGGGAATCAGGAGAAAGCATTTGCTACGGTTGAGGAAGGTCAGGTGCTTTGAACTCCTCGGGTAGTTTGTTCCGAGATTGTGGTAGTTTTCTTATGAACTTTCGTTTTCTGAATTGACTTGATGCAGAACGATTGTGC
This sequence comes from Papaver armeniacum, assembly GCA_023531295.1. Taxonomy (NCBI): domain Eukaryota; kingdom Viridiplantae; phylum Streptophyta; class Magnoliopsida; order Ranunculales; family Papaveraceae; genus Papaver; species Papaver armeniacum. The sequence continues at coordinate 4,779 of JAJJWW010013733.1, forward strand.
ATCCATTTTAATGCTAGAATTATACGGATTTGTATAAATCTGGGTTACAAGTATAAGAAATTGCTGAGCTCAGTAAGCTCTAAACCTGCAAGCAAAATTTGAAGGGATTTTTATCATTTGGTTATATGAACAGGTTGAAGTACTGCCTCCGAGCCCAATATACCAATCAGAAGTTGATCAACATAAGATTGTGCCAGTGTTTTTGTTGCTGCTTTTGTGTGTCGTTCATATTGTATTTTTAATCTTTTGTGTCTATACCGCAGGCTTTAGATGCCAGGATATGAAATTGTTCAACTAGGAAGATGCTAAGACAAGTGGTCAAATGGGAAGCAAAGATATATCCGGTCTTTTTTCATAGTAGCCAGCAAAAGATACGGAATTTGGGCTCATGGTTTGGACATTTCTGTTTCGAAAACGAAAGCTTATTGATCATGCGCATAGTAATTAATACAGTGATGTCCTCCCTCAAATAGTCCTCACATAGTTTTGGCTGGAACATTGATCCTTTGCTCGATAAGAGCACATGATTTAGGAGAGATAAAAGCGTAGTCTTACCGGTTGTTTTGGATCTATATTCAGGTAAGACTATTTTTTGGTTTGCGTGACTTTGTTTATTTCCTGAGATCATGAACTGGCGGCCAGATAAAAGCGTAGTCTTACCGGTTGTTATTGGCTGAAAATAAATATAAAATGCTAATTGAAGTTACTGCTTGATTTCAATGGCTATATAAGATTTCAATGGCTATATAAGACCTCAAAGTTACATGATTGATTTTATGGTTTTGGAATGCATGCTTCGATGATAACATTCAGAGGAAAGCACCTCAATATCTTGACAAAATCGTCCTAACTGATCTTCGTTAAACGGCTCATAGTGTACTACATCTTTAAATTTATATTTATCACTTTTTACGGTAACAACTTTGAACAATATCTGATATTAAATGGATGTGGATGTGAACACATCCTAAATGCCGATGTTAGATTAGGATGCCGATGGATGTATAATTACGAGCAAAGTATTTATATACATATCCACTTCCCCCAATATTGGTTGGAAACGATATGGATACTTCCCCCAATCTTGGTCGAAAACGATTTTTGTTAGAGTTTTTATATAGAATTGGCTAAGTGGAAATTTTACATTATCAAAATATTAAAATGCGTAACAATATTACTTCTCAAAAGTGTTCAAAATGCAGAAACTGATTGTGCGGTGCAAGTGAAGGAATAGAGTGGTAACAACCCTGAGGAGTTGGATTCAAGAGAGAATGGTGTTACAAAGACTCGACCTTTGGACAAGGATGGGACTAATGGCAAGAAACAAAACTGACCAATCATAAGCCTTTTTCCATCTTAGAAGAAAAAGTTGATTCTAAGCTTTACCTTATTTTGGGGAATTTTTTTTTCCGATTGAAACATTTTCCTGGGGAGTTTTCCTAATGAAGAGAGGTGGTTTATCAGGGAAAAAGAAATGTTAGAGATGTGAAGATAGGAAGAAGGCTTCTCAAAAGCCCCCTTCGAGAAAAATTAAGCTGGGTCCAAGGGTGGCACATGGCTGCAAGAGAAACATAAAAATGAGATGGATTTAAGTCCACCTATTGATCAATACTCGAAACACACTAATTCATCACTCATTTTAGCCTTTACATTCCGTGCCCGATTAATTTTTGTAAAATCATCTATGGCTAATGGCTCCATGTTAAAAGTAATGATCACCCTCCTTTACAGAGCGTAGTTTTGATTGGTTAAGTTTTTTTCTTTTAATATTCTTACACCATGTTTTACAAAAGAAAAAATTTAAAAAAATTAGGTCGTTGAATTTTTGAGTTCACTCAAATATATTCTGTTTAATTAAAAAATTAAAACCGGTAAAAGTATATATATTTTAGTCGAGAAAAATATGATAAAGCTGGTAAAAATATGTATATTTACGGTATCTTATTTACATGTTAGCTCCTTTTTTCAGCTTTTTCCACATAGTAGGTTGGTTAAAGATTGATAGCGCCTGCGAGGATTTTCTACCTTTATCTTAATTCAATAATATCTTTAGGAGTTTATAAAATGATTCTGTTGTTTGAATTAAGATAACCTAAACTCCATGATCAAGGAAAACAAGTTATTTTCTTGACGAACAATCTAAATCAAAATGTGGGATATTTTCTAGATATGTATGTTAATTGCACTCGAGGCGTTAAGGATTTTAGGAACTTTTAGGTGTTGTTGGTTTTGGGGGGAAAGGTTAACACATAGGCAATTACTAAACAACATGTACTTTTTTTTTTTTTTTGGATTTCATCGTTGGGTCTTTGTTGAAATATGAAGTTATCAGGGTATCGAAAAGAAAGGGAACGCATGCGTTTTTATGTTCGACGGAGTGACTTTATGCATCTCTGCAATACTCAGGTACCTCATCTTTCACTACGATCAACTTCAGAATGCGCTTCACTCTAAAATTATCTTAATGTGTAAATGTAACTAATAATGGAATAACAAGTTGTGATTTTTCGCTAGAGCCGAGTCTCCAGTTACACACTTTGCATATTAGGGATTTCCAAAGTGCGAACGTAATCGAACATTTATAGGTTGCCAAGCTTAACGTCTCTCGCAGCTTTCAGAAAAGTCCTTAACGTCCCAATGTGAACGAATCATCTACGAGAGATATATGAGCAAATTCAGCTTAAAGCTTAATAGGGTCGAAGGTCGTAGTGTATCTTTTAGTAAGTAATGAAAGATAAACGAGTTGTATGGTAAAATGGAGTATAAGACTGAAATTGTTGTTCCAATGTCTATAGTATTTTATTGGATGTAATGCACTATCGGAATAATTTATTTTCGTTCATTTTATTCCTTTAGTTTATTTCCTCTTAATATTAGTTCATCCATTTTTAACTTGATTTTCTTTATGTTCTTTATTCATTGGTTCATCTTAACTCCATTTATATACACCGTCTTTCTTTTGATAGCTGTAGAGAGTGGATTTTAGAATTTATCCTCAAACGACTGGTGATGTTTATCAATGTCAGTAGCATCTAAGCCCAGTGTGAAAAATTCTGATTCCATTAGCAATATTATCCTAGGGAATTTTTTTAATGGTTCAGTGCTAAGGATAATATAGGCTGATCATGGTTCTTTGAGATATTGATACTAATAAAGACTAACTGAATGCATTGCATGATGATTTAATAAAATATTTTTTTATTCTCTACCAATTTTGCCGTCAACCAAGCTTCATGTCACTATATAAATATTTTGAGTGAGGAAGGCCTTCAATGAGTAATTGCTTTCGTGATTAGAGAAACGTATTAATATACAGTTGAAAGTTAGAATACTTAGAATACTTATGGATTCCATGTGTAAAACGTATTTCCTAGAGGACGTAAAAACCTATGGGAATTTCTTGCAAATACTTGCTTGAGTAGAGTTATAATTTAAACTTGGATCTACGTGTTATTTAACATTTGTCCTGAAATCCAAAGGCAGTAATCATAGATTACATTGTAAGTGTTTGTTCTAAATTTCCAATACGTTTATTTTTTGTTTAAATTTTCAATAATCTACGTATTAATCTTTTCTTATTCGTTTTATCATAAGTTAATGAGAATATTATTAAAGCTTCCTACATGTTTTGGCTTTTTTTACTTAACGACTTCAGGAGAGGGATTACATAAAAAACCCAGCAAAATCACTTATTCACAATGATAGGAGAATTAAGGAATATGCTTGGACCAGTTCTGGTTTCGAATAGAGAGAACATGTAATTAAGTTGATTAACAATAAGATGGGACAAGTGTACAATTTGGAGATGATTCTTATAGATTTTTAGCTAAGTAGAACAATGTAAACAAAAAAGAATAATTGTTATTCGTAGAGCGCATAACTGGACAATAAACGCATGTTAAGATTAAATTGAAAGATATGACATATACTTCAAGGACAAAGTCAAGGATAAGCAAATAATTTGAATCCATCCTTTTAAGAAAAAGTCATATGATCTGCCTAAAAAGGATCAACAAACGCCAATATACGAATTCGCACTATTGAATTTTTCCTCACTTATAGATATAAAACTTTAATAGGTAATATGAAATAATACAATAAGAATCTTGTTTTTATGAGATCCATATGATCTTTTTGTTTTGAGGGGACTTCCAAAAAGTCGACGAAGCGAATGGAAAACTAACCGACACTCAAAGAGATGTTTTAATAGAAAGTCATTGTGGAATCTTGATGAGAGTAACTACATGTGAGATTTGACCACCCAACTATGTGATTTTGTACTCGAATATGATGGGGGTGAGTTGAGTAATAATAATAATTTCAACGATAGTTGAGGACTTTCGAGGTAGGGTTAACATTTAAAATTCATTACAACATATTCGAAAACATAAGTTGAAAATTCAATTTGAGCTTAACAAATGTGGATGATCGCGGGGAAGAATACATGAATATGTAAATTATGAAAAACACATGCTTGAATTGAATGACTGGATATATAATAAATATTTTGACATTAATAACAAAATCTTGGCGACAAGAAGCATGTAGTGGAGGAGCTAAGTGTCACAAACCAAATAAAAATTGTTGTTCGGAAATCGTACAACACTAAGCAAAGCACTCAAAATTTTATATAACAAAGAAAACATTATGGTAAGATCTGATAAGTAATTCAATTTGAATTACATTTCGAAGCAAAAATGTTTTTATAAAAGAATATCGCATGAAAACGGGGTGCAACTACATGGCATGTTTAGGGTGCAAAATAAAACATGTGTAATCATAGAGAGGTCAAGCCAACAGATATGCGGTCATAGTGAGGCGTACCAATTAGAGAATTTAAAAAAATAATGTTAGAAAAAACTAACACATTCGATGACTACTATATATTTCAAATAATAGTAGGTGACGGTGAAAATTGTGGTATGATCACAACAACGGATACAATGGTTGAAATAACCATAGATAATGTTAGAGTAATAAAAATTATGATATTTTCAACAGTGGATGTGTTGGTAAACACTAGCATTTTAAATAAACATTTTCTGAAAAGCATACAACCTCTTAAAAATGTATTTGATTTGTAGGAAAACAAAGCATAATACGTAGAAGAATTATTAGTTACAAGTTTTAGACTTATACTTGAATAAAAGAACTTATACTATGTAAGTCTGACTGCAAAATGACATATTTCATTTATAAGTGCTTTGGAAGCATATCTACTGGGGAAAAAAAGCATATCGTTGACTACACACCATTTTTGTTTTAGATATAACAATGTAATGAGATTCAATGGCCTAAAAATCGGACACAAATAATAAACATGAATACTGACCAGGATATAAACACATGCGAAAAACATTGATTCATGAAAATCACTAAGAAAAAATCTTTACTAAACCATGGATTCTTAATCGCTCAAGAATACAATTAAGTTTTTACTTACGAATCGAGATTATAGATAAAAGGAAGTGTTTATTCCCGAACTCACCACTTTTGAAACATATTATTATTCTCTGATACAGTGTCAAACGTTATAAAAAAAAACTAAATCGTGAAATTTGAGGATTAAATGGATTTTATTGTAATTATTATTCTATTGGATGGTAATCATACCTCGGTTACGGGTGCGAGCTGATGCCCTGTTTCAATGAACATATACCTTCGTTAAAACCCTGTAAACGTTGGGTATAATTAAAGCTTTATTTTTGTTTTCCGTGTTAATTTAGACCATATCCTGATGGCTTTTAAAAGAAATTATGGTGTTTGTAACTCATGCCCTGGTGGTTTCGTATGAATGGTGATTGATACACTGCCAACATTTGGAAAATTTTCCCGCTTTGGTAACACTTTGGACAAAATATTAGCTATAATGCGCAGTATAAAGATATTTGGTTGACTCTTTTAGTTTCCCTTATAAACGGCATATAAGTAGATATATCTCATCATTTTAGACGTATAACATAGTTTGTCTTTTAAAGGAATCAAACTTTTCTATATGTTAAAAATAATCAGACTAAGCAAGAATTTTTGAAGAAGTTCTAATGCATCTGGGAACTGGTGCGGGGCAAAGCCCCGCTACACTTAATAAAAAATTCCCACTGATCCCGGTGCGTAGCAGGGTTACATACTAGGAGTTAATCCCACTGATCCCACTTATTGGACTCAATCGTACCACGTAATCCTTTAAAAAGTGTTCGGGTGAGTTATTTCAGCTTCACGGTTTCTTTCCCTTAAATCAAAATTCAATCAAGTAGAGCATTCAATTCAGTTATTTTATTTGCGCCAAAGAAGTTTTTGAGTTATTGGTAAAGAAAAAAAAGAAGAGTTCGTTTTCATTACGGGCATAAGATCTATTTATATTGTAAGAAGAATCAGAAGTTTCGGATACTTACTTTTTATTTTTTCCTCTTGATATGTATTTTATACCTATAATTGGTGCTATATTCCTAATTACTAATCAGGAAGTTTCGATCAACAGGATAAAAGAATACATTCTTCTTTTGTTTTAGCAAAATTTTATGAAGAAAAAGAATTTCATCTTATCCTCTTACGTATTATAGATATAGAAAAATTCAAATATATAAAATAATAGAATAAAAATCGTGCATATTTCAATATTTCCCGTGAGAACTCATATTTAGTTCTACATTCCTTGCACTTATTATTCTATACTTATAATAAATAGATGAACTTATCATAAGATATCTTTATAACATGTACAAATTTTAAATCGAGGTATCCATTCTATGACAACTTTGGATCGATCTGACGCTCCAAATCAAAATCGAGATACTTTTAAATAATTCCATTAATATATTTTAGTCGAAAAATCTAAGAACTTCCAAAAATATTGTGTCATAGACATATTTAGCATTCCCTTGAAATTCTTACCATTCTCAAAAAGAAAAAGAAAAAAAAAATTGATCGGTAAAAAGAAAAGAAAAAAATTACCATCCCTGATAAATTTATTTTCAGAAAATAATCTAACTTAATGCCGATACTTACCATTCCTATTAGATATGGTTTCTGTTTTAATCATAGATGATTCTCGTATTTAATAAATCAAAGTATCTTCCTTATTCATTCTCGCGCCTTTTGCTTCTCTCACATCTCTCATCTTAGAACCCTAGAAACCCTAATTCGCTTATTGTTAGTTGTACTACTCTTTTTCTTTTTTGGGTTAGTGTTTGATTGTTTTCTCTTTGATAATGATTTGTTTTTCTATTTGTAGGTGAAGAAAGACTAATTTGAAGAATGGGTGTTTCATCTGATTTTATTCGCGGTAATCTCTTTCAAAGCCTTAAACTAAGAAGCCAACTACTGCATCCTTAATCTATTAACTACCCACTCTCTAAAACAGCAGCCACATAATTCTAATCCCCAAAAAAGAACCATGATAAACCAGTAATCTGAAATTCTGCTTATGAATATTTACTACGATTTCTTTCTTGCTTCATAGATTTTATCTCAAATAAAAAAAATTGAACAAAAAAGAAATCTTGCACGGCTGTTTGATTTTATCTCAATCGTGTCTTCTCTTAAACAACTTTTTGATGTTCTAATAACTTCCAAAAGAACATAACTTCCAGATATGGTGCACCTTAAGATACAACGGGTATGGAGGTGGTGACAATGTTGGAGGTGCGGGCTACTTTTTTTTAAATTATTTGGAACTAGGGTTTTTGCTGTAAGTTTTGATTTTTGGAAGGAAAGTACAAATAAAAAAACGTGATACAAATGCATACAGTGACATGGTGACATTATAATTTGAGTATTGCATTCACATTAACCAATATTTGTTATTTGTATATTCTTTGAGGTTCGTGTTTTTTTCTTTCTCTTTTCATCTATTTCAAATTTTGCAGCTTTGATATTGGCAGGGCACCTCCACCTTGGTCCTTGGCTAATATTAGTAATGCAGTATGTACACAATCATCTGGGAAAATTAGGAGATACTAATCTACTATTCATCTAGCCAAAGCAATTCTACAGTGCATGTACAACTATGATTCATAGAAATCCTGTTTTTATCATTTAAATTTGTTTTTAAATTATGATTTAAATGTAGCCAACTGAGATTTTTGCATAATTTTCTATTATATTTTTCTACTTATCCGTTGAATGATCAAAGTTGTTTTTGCTTTGATTAGCCCATTAGCTCTGAGCTTCTCTACTGCTAATGGTTGGTGACTTGATATGTATGAGATGTGTCATTATGAATGCATGAACTATAAACTGAATGTAAGTGAGAACCCAATTATTTGACCAAAAATGAAAATAGATTTTATTGGATATTTGTTTATGCTGACTGATGTTTTCATTCATTCATGCTCAAGTATCCATACTACAGAGGAGAATCTGTTGCTCCTAGCTGAAATCGGTTAGCATTTGTACATCTAAGATATGCTACAAGGAGAATATATCATTTTAAAGTTGTTGATAATCCAATTCAAGCTAGGAAAACAAATATTATTCCAGTTTCAAGTAAAGGTATACAGTCATGCTTTTTTTATTTTTTTTATCTAGATCCTGGAAAAGATTAAGGAAGGATATTCGGAGTATTAATGTTATGTGGCTCCGCTCATGTATTAAGAAATTGGTGAGTGGCAATCATAAAACTATCCTACAGGTGTGCAGACAATTTTCCTGACGATGCCACTTCATCAAATGAATTTTTGTCCATATCGAGTTAGATGAAAATCTGGAGAAAATACTATCCCGGCCCAGAACATGCCGACAATAAATCAAGCAAGTGATCTCCTGTAAGCAAAGTTTGGTACGAGCATGATGCACCACTCCTCTATTTATTCATTGCGAAGAATTGATTAAGTTATTTATTTTGCCTTACACTTAAAGGAGTACCCTTGGAAATCAACCTGTTATTGATACTTGCATATATAGCTTAGGTTGTCTATTATACATAGGTATCACCTGATTGTATTTCTTATATATAGTGAATGAAACGTGGGATCCCATGCACGATGCACACCAAATTACACAATAAGGACGCTATCAAATTCTACCATGAAGGGATTAAATTAAACCGCTGTCTTAGCTCCATTGTAGGAGAGCACGTGGTTTTTAACAACCATGTAGTATGTAGTTGCGGGTTCTTAGGTTCATTGTGATTTTTTTGTGTTTATGTCCCACAAATTATTGACGTATCAATCAATTAAGCGATATTGGTTCAAGCCGTCATTGGAAAACTGAATTTGTTTTGTTTGGGACTTTTAATGCGATATTGTTTGTGTTAATATTCTCAAGATATTTTTTCTATTGTGTAAAAAACTACAGATTCACAGATGGGGTTAAGTAACATAGATAGCACTAGATTGCTGGTAAATCTCATTTTCTAACACTTTCGTTTGACGCATCTCATATTTTGGATATGCAGGATGTTGAAATCCCTGGTATTATAGGATAGGGGGCTTTTCTGTGCCTGGTAATATTCTACCTTACCGAGAGCCATGTTCTTTGAAATCCCTGCCAATGCACTTGATTTGATGATCACAAGAAGATATGTGATTTCAGTTCTGTTCATTCACTAGATTTTTTAATTATTTTAGATTACTCAGACTAAACTCTGTGTTTAGGCTGTAGTGCTAGCTTACTTTAAGGTGTCATTTATTTTCTATATCTTAAAAACAAATCTCTATATCTTTCGGAAATCAAATCTAAAATTCCTAAATTAAATGTAAGTGCCAAATTTGTTAAATCCTTACCATCTTTTAAGATCTTATGCCAAACTTTATCGGCAAAAATTTGGTGTTTTCTTATTAGTGATTTAGTTCCCAATCCCGCCGATTGTTTTTTGAGAAAGTATTGTCATGTTATGTTTACCGCAGAAAACTAAAGCTTTCATATTTTTTTGGATGGATTTTTTTTTTTTTTTTGACAAGGTTATGATGTTTTAAATTTTCTTGGCTTGATATAGGGTTTTATGTGTTTGAAGAAGCTACGAGAGAAACCAGCGCTTAAGTGTATTTGAATCAAAGAAAGCATTTCAAATACAAAGAAAGATTCTTAACTTAAAGGTAAAGATTTTTATTTATTTTTGGTTTTCAGAGGGTCTGGAATGTAGATTTTTGTTTTTGAGTGTCTTTCTATTCGCATGTCTCTGATTTGGTTTGGTTATGATTTAAGTTTTTAAGCCATCCCAGATGGAATGGGATTATTCGCAGATCGGCTAGGGATTTTCAGAGAACAAGCTAGAAGTATTGTGGATAGACTTATGTCATGTGGAAGTCTGTAACCGATATTAGGTAAGCTTTTTTCTTAATGTATAAATTGCACTATGAAGCATGGAAGCTGGTCAATCTCTATGTATCTTCCTAAAAGTCAGCAAATCAACTCAAATGTTGTCTCAGTATATGTTAACGAAGGAGGCATGTGGTATTTTCAGCTCAATTGGTGTTATCTTTACAAGTAATCAGGCATAATCACTCAATTTGTTTTTATTTAGTCCTTATCTACCAAATATTTGTATGCCCTTGACATGTGAGCAAGACCCATCCTATTTATTGACTTTAGGCCGTTTGAAGCTTCTTGGCATGGGACGTTAAAATATTCTCAATGGTGCGAACTCTAGAAAATTATTTCTTAAATAATTTCTTGCAATTCATTGCTTCTGAATCCAGTGATCATCTATTGTAGGGAGCTCTAATACTAACTCATTTCATGTTTGTGAACATTGAATTAAATTGTAGAAGAACACTAAAAATTTAGAAAAAATGTAATAAAGTAAGGGAGTTTGCCGAAAATCAAAATGATTTATAACGGTTTACAAATAATTCGACAGTTCATTCTTTCATCGCTGGGGATGCCGAGTCTTTTTCGTATCTCTAAGGAGATTTCATACTTTCAATATTTCAAAATCATCATCTCATCAATTTTGTGCAAATTTAACTTTTTTGTTTAGATGGTAAATGTAAATGTTGATATGCAAGAAAATATTTTAGTTGTTGTTTCATAGTTGTTGAGGACATGTTCAATTGCGTATATGGAATTGTGTTCGTTTTAATTTATGTACCCACTCTTGCACCTGAAGAAGAATGTGATTATTGTCATCTAGGAGTTGGGTTCGTTTTAAATTTCTGTACCCATTATAGTTCTCCGGTTTAGTCAGGATCTGTTTTTATTTTGTTTGTAGGATTTCTAATGGACCTCCTATTGGTCCCGTTCTTGAAATTTGGATTAGGAATGTCACGGCTTTTTGTCTGAAAACATGGCCATCGTATATTAGCTTTATAGTGAGCTTCATACTATCGATGATATAATGTGATTTTTAGGTGAAGCTCCTTATAGCGAATCTATTGGGATTATACCTGAAGCTGATCGGATTACATCCCTATCATCTATACTATAAGGTCATTACCTTTTTATGTTCTTATCCTATCCTGAATCTTTCTGATCCTACCAAAGTTATTGTAATTTTGTATATACTTAGACTTTGAAATGAAAGTGTATATTCTATTATGTTATCTGAATTACGAGATGCAACATCATTGACAATAGCAATCTCTGGAAGAAGAAAAAAACAAACTCTTTTTATCTTGGTCTGCTATATTTTTATTTTCAGTATATCCTATTTGAAGAGAGATTAGTAGTTCTTTTAAAGCAAATTTACAGGTGAACTCAAAAGAGCAAGGAATTCGTTGCTTTGATTGTTTCGTAGTTGCTTCTGCAATAAAAGATAGTGCAAAAGGAACTCGAGGAACTGTCTTTTATATTGGTAATTGTTTTCAGCTCCATGTTTTTAGCGTATGTGCTTTTCTTTCCTAAGTAGGTATGCAATTCAACCAAAAATCTATTGTATGAAAATGAAATTAGAATTACCATTTTGATGGTACTAGTATAAGTGTTTACAATTTGGTTTTGTTTCCATGAGTCCGTGACTACAGAAAGAGCAGTAAATTTTCGATGCACATTACAAAAATGCTCTAAAGTGGCAGCTCAATTGGAAAAATCTTACCAAAGGTGGATCATCGGACACTGAAGTTAAGGGATAATGTTAACTTGGTACCATGGAAGTATTGTCAGGACTTTTACTTTGGATAAGGATGTTTTGGTTTGGTGGTCGATGGATGAAAATGTGCATACAGCTTGAAAGGCTTGGAAAAACACATTCTGTTGATTAATGAATTTGTTCAATATAATGGTTTATGTAGGGCGGGAAGTTTAGAAGGATTCATTTACTCTTCCATGCCATTGTTCTTATACTAACCATTGTCCTTAGTGAACTGATGTGCGACATTAGAATTTACATTTTCTGCAACATAATGGATAGTTCATATATCTTACACATATTCCATATTTGGAGCTTTTGTGGCAACTACATAGAGAGTAGAGACGGTCATTCTGTACGTAGAGGCTATAAAAAAAATCATATATATGTATGCATATACCGAAACATGTGTTCGTAAAAAGTTAGAAAACCATATTTGTTATGATGTGTTTGGATTTTGAATGTCATCAAAGTTAGCAATTAAATAAACTAAAATTGTAGCTTAACAGATATCATTGTAGGTCAATTAAAGTTATACATATATCATTGTATGTCATCACGTTATAATTCTTGGCGGATGAATGAGGAAAGTGAAATCGAAGCTTGAATTGTGGCCAGATAGTTAATTACAGTTAATTATTCGTGACAGCCACTCTTCAAGTGTCAATAGTCTTAGGAGGCTAAGAGTGATGTTACATGATAGGAGTAAGAGATTTTTCAAATCATTTTTCATAAATTTTACTCCCTCCGTACCTATTATATAGGCGGAATTTTGATTTTTTTTTTGTCCCACTAAATAGGCGGAGTCCTATTTTCAAGATGATTTTTCTCACAAATACCCTTATTTATTGTACATAGAAAATTGTATTAATAATAAGACAAAGGGTAAAACAAGAAAAACATGAAAATAATGAATTCAAGGTAATTTTCTTAATTTAAGAGAATTGGTCCCTCCGCCTATATATGTGGTACAGAGGGAGTATTCAATTACAATCGCCGCTTCGATAATGCTCTTTGTTAACATTAAAATTGCGTGACTACGGAGTCGAATCAATAAAGTTAAGAACATTTATAACGGGTGAGTCGGTATACTTCAATCAAATACTAATTTACATGAATTTAATGTACTTTACCTATAATCCACAAGTTTCTTGAAAATTGGCCTCATTCTTTGACATCCAGGTTGGGAATTTACTGTTAGGCAATGAGCAAGGGTTGGTGAGGTCTATTTCGACCAAAAAATCGATTTTCCATATGTTGAGAAAGGAAGTGTTTTGCATGAAAAATATATGTAGCCTCTTTTGTTTTCTTCTTTATCTCGGAATTTTTCGTAGTTCATAGCTCGGTTTATCGGATAACGAACATATATAAGCGTGCATTCATGTCAATGAACCTAATTGGAATACAACAAAATGTTATGAGCTTCAGTATATTCTAAACCGTTTGGAATATCCAGGATTTCCATGTCATGTGATCCGACTTAAGTTCGGTATGCTAATTAATCGGATTGATAGAAGACATGAGCAGCAAAGAACCTGGTAAAGGAATTAAGTTTTTCATCACGGGATTAAACATAACATAAATTCATGCCCGAGTTTTGACAAGCCAAAAAGATGGGAAGATGGTTAGTTTATTAATGAGGATACACGCTACTAAATCTAATGATGAATCTCAAATTGTTGTGAGTCGATTGCAGTTTTCAGTCGAAACTTGATACGCATGGCATGGAAATTTATGACAATATACAATGGATAGACCATATTATTCAGGATCTACACCGCAGCATACATAAGTAAGTTAGAACTACTGCAATCCATTTTTTAAGCTTAGATAATAAATATTATTTGATTAGTTGTATGGCCAATAAATACTTTGTTTGATTGATTTTGGTGAGCCTAATATTCGTTTCTTTTGTAAGACGTCAATTTAAACGATTTCCAGTTCGTAAGGAAAACACTGAATGCCGTATTAAGTATGAGTCCCACTAATCTGATGCATGCAAACAAAATTAAAATCTAAATCTCGACTTGACATGCGAACAAACATGAAAGGAAAATTGAGGCTTCGATTAAGAGCACTATTGATTTACATTTCGTGTAGAAAAATTAGGTTACCTAAAATCTATCGGTACGATCCCTACAATCAGTGATCTTACTATGTTAACATATCTCTAGAAAAATCTAAAACAAATTACTATATTTAGATGCTAACAAATGCTCTCTCTGTCCTTAAGTAGATGACCCATTTATTTTTAAATTTTGTCCCGCTACCCATATCATTAAACAAGGGGATATTTCTAAATTTATCCTTTTAATCGATTGTTGTTAATATAAGAAATATGTATACTTTTATAGTCATGTTATACCCGTTACCTAGGTTTTTTAAAATATTTTTCGACGATATAAAGTTTACAAATATACGTGGTAAAGTTCGAGAGACAAATCATTTTTAAGTTTTACTTATTATTCTCCATAAGGGTATAATTGTAAAAAGTACTTTAAAATACTTTTATATCCATCTTACCTTAAAATTTGTGTAAACTTGAACTTGGTCATCTACTTAGGAACGGAGGGAGTATTTGTTTCCTTAGTTTTATAACCGTGCTCATGCGTATCAAAATTAACATACTACTCCAAAACTCCAAGCTTAAGTAAAAGCATAGCATGTATGAGCAATGCAAGAATTAAAATTAATGTTACAAGTATGTTGAAGTTGTGTTCCTCTTTTAATACCGTGTGTATCTACATTCACCATATATAAATGTTATGCTACAAGGAATAAAACTAACACTGCAAATATAAATCTGGAAAAACAAATTTTGACCATTTATAAATAGGGAATTTTTATCCTAGCTTTCACGAAACTTCGTTCACCATGCTCGCACATAACAAAAATTAGCAAAAGGTAAGAAGGAAACTAGCACTACAAGTTATAGTATTCATTAGGAAATTGGTTAAAAGGGCATGGTTGTTTATTTGTTTGATGTATAGAGTTGATCGCATTTTTTTTTGTTTTTCTTTTTATGCGAGATCAGATGGAAAATAAGTGTTCTTTTTTTTTTCACATTATTGTTCAGCCATAGTTTCAGCGGTAGAATGCCAGTAAATTCTTGCTTGCTATAATTCCATAGTTTTGTTATTCCCAAATTTCGTACTCACCTATAACATTTTTTTAGTTGTTTTATATTCGCCTATGTCATTTGTACCACACCTAATAGAACTCTGAAAACAGAGAAACTAGATACATGCTTACATTAAGCCAAAAGAAATTTCTTATTTCAAAGACAGAATAAGGATCAACAAAATATTTGAATCCAACATTTTAATCAACAATCGTACCAAGGAGATTTTCGAACGGTACCTGGTGCAAGAAAAATATGGATAAATACATTCATTAGCATAGTTCTTTTCCTTGAAAACGATCATCAAATACCAAGATACAAATTTACAAAGATCGGGTTTTGATTACCTAGAGAAACGATAGATAAGAGAACATATGTAATATATCAAACAATACTAAAGTAAGAATATATATATTTACATACAATAAGAATATCTAAACTTAGTAGTTATTTTTACAGATATTGTTGGGATCTTAAGGGTCTTCCACAAAGTCGATGAAACGCAAAAAAACCAAACCGGTACACCCGCACGTGATTTTCTAATACAAAGCCATAGCGGAATTTCGATAAGGGTAACTCTAGGGATAATATGACCACCCAATTCTAAGTTGTTCTATGTTGGAAAACGATGAGGTTAGCCAACTAACAATAACAACTTCAATAATAGTTAAGCAATTTCAAATTATGTGTAAAATTTAAATTAAATTGAGCTTAACAACATATTTTAATATAGACTGAAAGCCACAAGACAATACAATATATTTGAGCATAAAATGAAATTTTAAATTTAGCTTAACATTTTAAATTGAACGTTCACATGGGAGATGTTTCTGCAGTCCAGTAAAGCTACAGGATTATACATAAATCTCGATATACCAGATTTTTAGATTAACAAGGGAATGTACGTTATTGAATGATCAACTTAGTATTTTATAAATTGTTGATTATTTTAATAGTAACATGATTGCAACAACAAATATATGCCAGTGGAAGAACTAAGTGTTTTAGGAATCCCGAACCAAACAAGGGAAGAATTGATGTTTGAAAATTATATAACACTCGACTAAGCATTAAAATGTTACATAAAAAGGAAACTTTTATGGTAAAATCTGAAAAGTAATTCAATTTAAATTATATTTAAATGCAAAAAAAAAAAATTATAAAGAATCGAATGCAATGCATGGTGCAAAGATTTCTGATTAAATGAACAATTATTGGAATTGAGGCAGAATCTCTATGGTATTACATGGCATGTCCAGTATGCAAAGAAAGGCACGTCTACATAAAAGGCGAGTCATGTTAAGTAAATGCACCAACTCCACAAGAACAAGTATAAATGTTAAGTTATAAATATCCACCTATTTTTTTTTTTTTAACTATAAGTGGATATAAATCAATTTGAAAAAAAAACACTCGACCTATTCATGTTAAATCAATTTTTTTTAACTATAAGTGGATCTACATTTTTTTTTAACTATAAGTCATGTTAAGTAAATGCACCAACTCCACCTATTTATTATTATATTTTGTAAAAAAAAAAAATGTTACGAAATTAACACATGCTTTTCGAGAGTTACATTCTCCAACTTATAGTATACGATCGTAACGACAACGTTATATTCACAACAATGTACATGCCATAAATAAATAAATAGCAAAATGCAAAAGAATAATTTTGTTTTGCATAAAAACCGGGCAGACTACATATAAGAAATAATAACTGGAATAGGGAAATTAATGGTCTTTAGATTCATTCTTGAAGAAAGAAACTTCATATACATCTCAGTTTAAAAGCACATCATGACATATTTCATTATGATAGGGTAAGTACAACTCCTAATAAAAAACAACTCCATACACCTACTAACAAAGACTGGTAAAAAAAAAGAAAGTATGACACCGTAGAAAACGACAATGACATGCCAATGTTGATCGAAATGGATGAACATGATGATGAAATGGAAGAGATTATGGAAAGGGATCGACATGCCGGTTGGTCGAGATAGAAGAAGGCAACAAAGTATTTACTTATTAGTAGAGATTATAGATTGCATGAATATTTATTTTTAGACACGCCGCTTTGCAAACATACATGTTATTATCTTTCGAAAAGTATATTGTTTAGATTTTTTCAAACCAAAAACCAACCGTGAAAATTTTAAACTAAATGAATGCTAATCGATAATTAACAAAGCTACCATGGCGTTCTTTCTTGGGGACTATAGCCATCTTAGATAAGGCCTATTAAGATGTATTATGGAACTATGCTTAAGTAGTAGTTCAAACACCACCAACAAACATGTAATGTCGACAAGGTGCTATGTGAAATGGATTCAACATAGTATTGTTACATTGATCGACTTCTAAATCTCGACATAAGTAAAGCAATCTTTGCGATAACACTGCATGCACTATAGTGGGGTGTCTTGGTTGTACTTCTCAATGAGAACTACCAGCCCGAACACTTAAGTGATGCGCAATTATTTTTGAGAGTCATCTAAATCAGTTTCTAAGGCATCTCATTATAGGTGATGGTCCGGGTACATCTTGCTCCAACAGAGATTATCTTGCATTAACATTTTTTTTTCTTTTGAAAATTGCATTTTCACAAATCTGCGATGCCTTCGAAAACTTTTACCGATATAGTCGGTGGAGAGGACAATTTGTTAATAATAAAAAGCTTGGACAAAAAAAAAATATAATTATGCTCAATTGCAAATAAATATAGGCATGTAAAATTTAATTATTATATTATATGTCCATAAAATTAATACATGAAGTTTAGGTTTATAATACCAAATCTAAATCATCAAACCATCCGATACATAAAGGGTATCAGAATTCCCTATTCCTTTAAAAATCAATATAATCAAAGACTGTTCAAAAAGAAAAATCTAAAGTATTTGACCACGGGCGCGGGGCGAAGCCCCGCCACTCTAACTTAGTTGATCCCACCGGCCCCGGTGCGTAGCACGGGTTACATACTAGTATATCTAATATCTTAATGGTGGGTTTCTTATATATAAAAAAGTTAAAATGGGCTAGAAATATTTTTTCCCCTTCCAATAATAGTCCCATGTAGCTACAAATTGCCGTCCCCTTTTGATTTTTATACTCAAAGCACCGCAGTGCCAATTCACTTTAAAATTACGAACTCCAATTTGATACTGTATTATTATATTTCCACCAATCTTCTTGTTCGTCCAAGGATGCAAGCAACTAAAAAACATCAACTTGATCACATGTTGGAAAAAAATAATCGAGCATCTGACAGATAATAAATAAATGCTAGTAGTACTCTTAAATTCTTACAGAAATTGTGAGTTAGTTGTTTTCAAACATGGCAGATCTTATGAACATTTACAAAAAACATTTCATAGTCTTCACTGCTTTTCTTTCTCTTCTTCTTCTTCTTACGCTCTATTTTTCACCTTATAACAATCATCAAACACCAAGTAGTTTGCCTCTCGCTTCTCCGTTACTAGCTAGTAGTGACGATGGTAATGAGATCTTTTCGAAAACCTCGGATGAATCATCTAATGCTCCCAATACTAGAGTGAGTTTTTCTTTTTCTTTTTTCTAGTAAAATCTACACTGGTTTTGGTGTTCTTAATCTTTCTCGTCCAGTTTGTTGTTGTTGTGACGGATTATATCTGTTGATAATTGTACAGATGCAGGAAAAACTTACTGGTGCGGAGAAAATTGAGGATGACCTTTCAAGAGCTAGGGCTGCGATTCGAATGGCAATTCAAACACGCAATTACACGTCTAATAAAGTGGAAGATTTCATTCCCAGTGGAACAGTTTACAGAAATTCATACGCCTTTCATCAGTAAGAATTTTCATTCTATTCTTTTTTTTTTAAAGCAATTTTCATTCTTACCCATCCATAGAATGTTCCAAAACATAGTAGAGACTAGAGAGCAAGCATTTCGTGCATCAACTTGTATGCGTCCTTTAATCAAAATTTAGGATTGTTAACGGTGAAGTTGTTAGGTGCTAATTTCAACGATCCAATGACAGAAAATGGAAATTCATCTGCTTTGACTTAAATGTGCATCATATGCAAAACCACTAGTACAATCATTTTGCCACTTAGCTAGTGAGTCGTATGCGCTGCTGCCAATGAATGTGACCCAATCAAATAAGAATCTATTTGTTTTATCAAGAAAAACAAGGGAATCTTCTAATTATTTTGATAATAATTTTCTAATTTTTTTCTACTTAAAAGAGTGAAGACGATAAAAAATCGCAGACACCACGAAGCTACCTACCTTATAGGTAACATGGGGGAATTGAATCTTCCAACAAAAAAAAAAAAAAATCATAAACATTGAAAGAGCACATGGAATTTTATTATTGCAGAATTTCATGATTTACCAATTTTGTACTTGTGAAATTTTATGTACACTTGTGAACCAGGAGCTACATTGAGATGGAGAGATCATTTAAAATTTGGACATACGCAGAAGGTGAACCACCTTTGGTACATGCTGGACCACTTAATTTGCTCTACGCTATAGAAGGCCACTTCATTGAAGAAATGGCGAGCAAGAGCAACCCATTTGCAGCTCAAGACCCAAATGATGCCCATGCGTTCTTCCTTCCTTTCAGTGTAGCCAATATGAAAAGTTTCCTTTACGTGCCCTACAGTAAAGACTATTCGCGTTCTCCCATCAACCATTTGGTTATGGATTATGTTCGCATCGTATCAGAAAAATACCATTACTGGAACAGAAGCAGTGGGGGTGATCATTTCATGGTCTCTTGCCATGATTGGGTAAGTTCTTAATTTGTCGCAACTCATGATTTTGTATCGTGGGAATTATATACTAATTTTATTTCTTCTTTCATGAAATGCGACATATTACAGGCACCTTTTGTAACCGAGGAAAATCCAAGATTGTTCAAGAAATTCATCAGGGTTCTTTGCAATGCTAATTCGTCAGAAAGTTTTGAGCCCGAAAGAGATGTATCCTTGCCAGAATACAGCGTCAAGGGAACAAGTCTTTTGACCTCTACACAGTCTCGCGTTAGTGGTTCTAATCGTTCCATTCTTGCTTTCTTTGCTGGTGGTGGTCATAGACCCATAAGGAAGATGTTACTTAAGCATTGGTTAAACAAAGACAGCGAACTACAAATTCATGAATATCTTCCCAAGGGAGAAGATTATGGTGAATTTATGATGCAAAGCAAATTTTGTTTGTGTCCAAGTGGATATGAAGTTGCCAGTCCTAGATTAGTCGAGGCAATCCATGCCGGATGTGTTCCTGTAATTATGTCGGATCATTATGTTCTTCCATTCAGCGATGTGCTTGACTGGAGCCAATTTTCGATACAAGTTACAATCGAAGAAATACCCCAACTTAAGACAATACTGCAGGCTATAACAGATGAGCAGTACCACAAATTGCAGAAGAGGGTTATACAAGTTCAACGACATTTTACTCTTAACCGTCCGGCACAAAGGTTCGATATTATTCATATGATACTTCATTCAGTTTGGCTAAGGCGATTAAATGTTCATCTACCAGCTTGAAAGTTGTCATAAAAATCCAATTCCAAACTTTTTTTTCTTAATTACGAAAATTATTAGATGTATGAACAGGCAAAACATGTACCTGGTAGTAGTGGATTCTTAGATAATTGTTGTACAAATTCATTCATTTTTCTTGGTAAATAATATGGTTAATTCAATAATTTTCCTTTTATTGAGTTTTCTGTTTTTTGCTGCATCCATTGTATCAGTATAATCATAGGCATATTTACTTCAAAAAAAGAAATCCTATTATTGGGGCCGTAGGGGATGGGTTTTTGGGGCATAATGGGTCATAAAATAGTAGTTCTTATAACCCCTTATCCTCCATTTTACATAATTCCCAATATACCTTCGATTTGATTAGTGATAATTATGATGATTAAGTAAACTAATCACGATTAACAAATGGATTATACTAATTTAATGATTAATTTCTTGAGAATCAAAACTTTTTTTTTCCTTTTGTTTTTGATCTAGAAGAAGAAGGAGAATGATTTTGATGAACTTTTTTGAAAACTTTGAAGAAAAATTGATGAAATCTATGCTGAAACTAGTCTAGAAAAACTTGTAATCAACCCCCATTAGAAAGTTTGATTGATTCGAATACGTTTGAAACGGAAAAAAATATGAGTTTATTTACAGGTTACGGCTGGAAAAATGTTGTCATCCCAGCGGTTATAAGGATTTACGGTTCGTAATTTAAGGATTCCAGGCCGTAATATGTATTCACGGCTGGGTTAGTAAGAACTGCTGGTCGTAATTCAAACTCACGGCTGCGTTAGTATGAACTCCTGGCCGAATAGTTATCCAGAGTCTCCTGTGTATCAATCACGGTTGAAAACCCAACCATAAACTATATATACACAGCTGGGATACCCAGCCGTTTATAGGCCTGAACACTCTCAACCAATGCATTTAATGCATTGCTTGACTTCTATTTTTAAACTAAACGGCTAGTTTTCAAATAAAATAAAATAACCGTTATGTCATTAAACCCTATAAAAGGTGGCCATTCTATCATCTCTTACTCACCCAGATCTGAACGGCCGTGTATGGTGATTACGGCTTGGTAGCTCCATGTTTCCAGACCGTAAATCTGAACCTTCCCAGAATTTCCCCGCCGTTTTCAATCCGTCCCAGCCGTAAATATGTTACGGGCTGGTTTTTCAATGTTTCCTGGCCGAAAATTTGAACAGAAGTATCACAGATGAATTTGGGAAGGTTCAGATTTACAACCGGGAAACATGGAAATACCAAGTCGTAACATGTATATCGGCCAGAAATCTTTATGTTTCCTGGCCGTAATGCTCCAACTGCATTGAGTTAATGCGTTGAGTTTTTTGAGGAACGGCTAGTTTTTGAAAAAAATAGTCGTTGGGTCATTTTTTGCTATAAAATGACCCTTCTCCAATCAAAATTTTCACACAAAACACACTCCCTCTCTATCTCTCTCTATCTCTCTCACAATTGTTGCAGAAAAAGAAAGAAACATGGTTATTTGCTACACCACTGAAGAAGATGTTGCAATCGTCAGAGTGTGGGTGACGGTATCAAAGCATTTCGAAGATGCACTCATTTTCATAGATGAAACCTCAGAGGCTTTTTGGAACCGTGTGCGAATTGTTTTTGTGGCGTTAGACGGAAATCGTAATGGAAGATCGATGAAACTCATTAAGAAAAGATTCGAGCAGTTCTTTCCACAATTGGAATCCTTCAAAGACGAAATGGAAGACGTAAAGGAAAACAATCTCAAAATGGCCCGTGCACAAAGAGTAAGTTTGTCAATAATTGGCCCATCAAAAATTGTTTTATGTAAAACCGACTTAAAATTGTTTTGTTTTTTCAGTAGGAGATGCCCGAAGCTGATTATGAGAATGTTCATGGAAAGAAGTTTGAACTTCATGCTTGTTATCATGTCTTGGAAGAAAGTATCTATGCTGACTTCTTCCACTATTATTAAGACCCATGTTTGCAATGTAATGAAAGCTTATGCTATGAAATATGTATTCCTTTTCGTTTCACTGAAAAATGTATGGTTTTTCCCTTCCTTGGTTCCCAAAAATTACACAATTATATAAGAATAGAGAAACATTCATTCAGAAAATTACGGTTCGGAAGCAATACATAACCCATCCATTTGTCAACCGCAGGTTGGGAAAACTTTCCAACCCAACCGACATAAACCATAACGGCTGGGAAAACTTTCCAACCCAACCGACATAAATCATAACGGCTGGGAAAACTATCCAACCCGCCCGACACAAAACTTAACGGCTGGGAAACTAATAAAACGGCTGGGAACCTAGGTTACGGTTAGGAATTCCCAGCCGATTTTGAAAAAATTTCCTTGTTTTCTACAGATACAGAACAATTAATGGCTAGAAAAGTCGCAACTGTGATAGTTATTTTACGGTTGGGAGTTCTTTGAGTCCTAACCGTTGCTACACATTTACGGCTATGTCGAAAAGAACTCCTAGCCTTAATTCTCCCAGAACCAGTTTTCCTAAACCCTAAATTCTTCAATCTTACCTGTTAAACCAATTTAAAGGCAAGATAAATGGTGGGTTTTTGAATTTTTAGCATTCTGGAGGATTTAATTGTGTTTGACAGATTCAATCACCTAATCTTCAATCTTCAATTTGTGGTTCAACACCTTCATAAACAATAGAATCATAACAAGTTTATGATAATCCAAATCGTCCGGATCTTGTCATATTAAGAATAAATCTTAATAAACATTTTTGAAAATCGATGGAAATTTGATAAAAAAAAAATTCAATGTTTTGTTTGATTTTGAGAAGAAGAAGAAGAAAAAGGGTTAGGTGAATTTAACTTAGTTTTGATTTTAGGTATAATAGTGGTCAAGGGTATATTTGATTTTTCATGAAAATTAGGTCCCCCTTATCCCCTAAGAGCAACTGCAGTGGTGCGAGTATAACCAAAGACCAAAGAGGGAAAAAAAGACCAAAATTTGGGTTTAGTCTGGTGTGTGACGCTACGGGTGGAAGACTAAATTTGGTGGAGCGTGGATTATACGTTCTCCTGGTGTGGGGCGTGAAGTATACGTTCGCCTGGTGGTGGGGCGTGGATTATACGTTCGCATGGTGTGGGGGAGATTCCGAAAAAAAAAAATTTAAAAAAACAATGGGGCGGAGGTATAAACCACGCCCCATTCAAAAGTTTTTAAAAAACATTCATGGGGCGGAGGTATAAACCACGCCCCATTCAAAAGAAAAAAACAAAAAAAAAAAATTGGGGCGGGCGTATAAACCACGCCTGGTGTGGGGCGTGGATTATACGCTCGCCTGGTGTGGGGCGTACATTATATACCCGCCTGGTGGTGGGGCATGGATTATAAGTTCGTTCGACTATATTTGGGTTTACTCTTTGGTCCAGACCAAATATAGTTTGGGATTTAGTCGATGGTCAGGGTTTAGTCGATAGTACGTCCCACTACGTCTCGTTCATTTACCAAATATTTGGGTTTAATCGCCCACTGTGGTTGCTCTAAGGATGTTAAATACTCCCTCTGTCCCTAATATATAGGCGGAGAAGATAAAATCTCTTAGGATAAGAAAATGCATGGTTTTATAAATTTTCATATTTTTTCTTGTCTATACCCTTTGTCTTATTCTCAATACAAATTCCCATACAACATAAATAAGGGTATGTATGTCAAAAAGCACCTTGGAATTAGAATTCCGCCTATCTAATGGGACTAGGAAAATCCAATATTCCGCCTATATAATAGGGACGGAGGGAATAGCATATAAAGCCCCCGAGTTCCGAAAAATTAAAACCCCAATGATAGGATTCCAAAAAAAAACGTGCAAAAGCAAGTAACAGTCGGGAACGTTTGAGTAGCGACAAAGAACAACCACCCTAGAAGCAGTGGCGCACAGCAGCTTTGAGCCTGTAAATATAAACAACAATAGTAGCAGCAGCGTACTAGTAGGGGATAGCCTTTGGCAATAACTCTAGATGTGGTGGTTGTAGCTCTATTACTACTGCTAGGTACGAAACTGAATTGCGTTGAAATCTAGTACAAGGGTCTTGTTAACTTGTATACCCGTATACATGTTAAGGTTCACTAAATAACAAAATCTTGCATTGGAAACAAGTTTTTTTTGCTTTATTGCATTGAAAACAACAATTATTTGCATTGGGAACAAAATTTGTTGTTTTTAGTGCAAGAAAAACCAATTTCTAGTAGAATAAGACAAAAAAACACAATTTCCAATGAAATAAAATAATTTTTTATTAAACCTTAACATGTATACGGGTATACAAGTTAACAAAAGCCCTAGTACAATTAGTTATTTACTCATGTCTTAAATTTGAAAGCTCATGTTGTCAAAAATGGTCAAAATTAGCCAGTTCCCATGGGCCATGACATATCGACTGCCTATACTACATAAAGTGCTCGTTGAAATTTTTGATCGGAATTAATACTTCTTTCTCAGTAGTCCGTAGGGCGCTATTTGAGAACTTAATGCAGTGTACGGAGCACTTGAAAACCGAGGCCGTCCTACACCTTCAATTTTCCATTGCTCTAATCTAATTTTCTTGCTTCTTCCCGAGGTGCGTAATGTTCGCCACCTTGATAATGGTCCTTCCCACAGTTGGTCTAATGGACGGGGGTGTTAGACTTAGAGGTCACACTAAATCATGTTTAGAGCAAATCCACAATGTTGGAATTCGCACCTTGATCTTTATATATATATGCACTGAAAACATACCGTAATGCTTACGGATTACACTGGAATCATTACACTGCCCCAGGCTTCTTTCTTCTTTCCCATCTCAAGATTTGTATATGTAGACTCAAAACTAGTATGAGATTTCTATTTATCAGTGTTAAAACAAAAAAATCGAGCAGCTGACAGATAATAAGTTCAAGTCTTCTTAAATTCCTTGGATGAAACCTGCTTGATTGTATTGTTTGTCATCAAACATGGCAGACTATGTGATTAGTTGCAGAACACATTTGATAGTTCTTTCTACTTTTCTTCTTGTTCTCCTTACTCTATATATTTCTCCTTACAACAATCACCATTCCACTATCAACATTAAGTTCTTCGATTCTTCGTCTTCGTCTTCCATTTTGCACGAACGACTAAACAGTTTGTCGTCTTTGTTACATCTGCCGAAGAAACTTACTAGTGCCGAGAAAATTGAAGATGATCTTGCAAGAGCAAGGAATGCCGTTAGAAGAGCAATTCTGGTGCGTAATTACACGTCTAACAAAGTGGAAGATTTCGTTCCCACCGGAACAGTTTACCGAAATTCGTATGCCTTCCATCAGTAAGAAATATCTCTGCATTTATTTTATTTATTTACTTTTTGAAGAATTTTTTTTTATACTGTACTGCATTCACTATAGCTAGTCTAAATAAAGTTTAGAGATTATCCTCTATTGTTCTGAAAAATAGTCTTTCAGATGGTTTAATGTTAGTTTTCGTTCCGTCCAAAAAATACTATTACTTTTTCATTTTAGTCTATTTTTTTTGAGACGGAGCTAATATTACATGTATCACATTGCCCTCTAACTGTTGCTTCACGAAAACTCCTTTGATGAGGATGAGTGAAAAGTCATTCTATGACGTGTTGAACTGGCGAGGGGAGCCAATTTAGAGTTAAACTTAAAACGGTCACACCAAAACTTTAATCACCCATAAAATTATGTGCAGCGACATAAGCATCAACACAAGAGTTACACACCCTCTCTAAGTCAAAGGTCTCGGGATACGCTACAATACAACTATGCATCGAGAAACTACACTATAGGGAACATGGCATTTTAGCCACGTTGAGATTGTCCGAGTGTGTAGTTATTTTTAAGCAAATTGTTCTAGTAGCAGAGATAAGCTTAAAGAGGGTCCGCTGAAAGATCCGTTTGTTGCGTTTGGTTTATCAAAAAAAAAATCTCGAAAAAGATCTTAACATGAATTCTAATTAATTAGGCAAATACCTCAACTCAAAGGTGCGTATGGTTTACGCCAATACCTCGGAATGATCTCAGCATTAAGTTGTTAATTAGATTTACCTCAGGCATATGTGAGCAGTGAAGAAGTACTATCACACTAATCTATCTCTCGTTTCCTGCGGATTTTTTTTATATAGTTTGCCACAGTCTTCCAGAAACTCAAATTTGGTAATATTGTTTATCAGGAGCCACATTGAGATGGAGAAGACATTTAGAATTTGGACTTACAAAGAAGGGGAATTACCTTTGGTGCATGAAGGGCCACTTAATTTGCTCTATGCCATTGAAGGGCACTTTATCGAAGAAATGGAGAGCAAGAAAAACCCATTTGCAGCTCAAGACCCTGAAGAAGCTCATGCATTCTTCCTTCCATTCAGCGTAGCAAAGATGAGAACATATTTTTACATGCCCTTATATAATACATATTCTCGTGATCCAATTCAGCATTTCGTTACTGATTATGTTCAGGTCATATTAGGGAGATACCATTATTGGAACAGAAGCAATGGGGGTGATCATTTCATGGTTTCTTGTCATGATTGGGTAAATTTTCATTCCTAATTGATGTATGGTAATAAGGTTAATTAATTTGTTGGTTGATAATTCACTAAAGTGTTTTTTTTTCTTTTGGTGGTTCAAACGTTATGCTACAGGCACCTTGTATAAGCGATAAAAATCCGAAACTCTTCAAGAACTTTATTAGGGTTCTCTGCAATGCTAATTCATCCGAAGGATTCAAGCCTGGACGAGATGTATCGCTGCCAGAATTTAAAGTCGAGGAAAGAAGTCTTTTCACCTCAACACAGTTTCGTCCAAGTGGTGCTAATCGTTCCATTCTTGGCTTCTTTGCTGGTGGGGGTCATAGGTACATAAGGAAGGTACTACTTAAACATTGGAAAAACAAAGACAATGAACTACAAGTTCATGAGTATCTTCCTGAAGGACAAGATTATGGTTGGTTGATGGCTCAAAGCAAATTTTGTTTGTGCCCAAGTGGATATGAAGTAGCGAGTCCTAGAATTGTTGAGGCGATCCATGCTACATGTGTTCCGGTAATTATGTCAGAACATTATGTTCTACCATTTAGTGATGTACTTGATTGGAGCCAGTTTTCCATAAAAATTACAGTGGAAGAAATACCCCAACTTAAAACAATATTACAGGCTATAACGAATGAGGAGTATCTTAGATTGCGGAAGGGGGTTATACAAGTTCGACGTCATTTTACTCTTAATCGTCCGGCGCAAAGGTTTGATATTATTCACATGATACTTCATTCCATTTGGTTAAGACGACTAAACTTCCATCTACCATCCTGAAATCAGATTGTTCGCAAGTCACAACTTCAGAATAATTTAATTATTATGTTTTACCCCTGAACACTAAATAGTATAAAACTATAAATGTGCATAAACTGCAAGTGGACTCTAACAGCATGTTTGTTTTTTTTAGCACTACTAAGATAGAGACTAAGGGTGCACACGTTACGGTTCGGCTCGGTTCTTGACGAGACCGAGTACCTGTACCTCCCTAGCCTCGGTTCCAAAATTTTGGACCGGTACCTGTACCTTGAACCTCGGTTCCGGTACCATTCGGTACACGGCCGGTACCAGGTACGGTTCCGGTACCAGTCGGTACTTTTCCAGACACA
Organism: Papaver armeniacum; assembly: GCA_023531295.1. Taxonomy (NCBI): domain Eukaryota; kingdom Viridiplantae; phylum Streptophyta; class Magnoliopsida; order Ranunculales; family Papaveraceae; genus Papaver; species Papaver armeniacum. The sequence goes on from JAJJWW010013733.1 coordinate 33,080, forward strand.
AATATATGTCTTTTTCTCTGACAATCTAAGTACCTGTTTTTTACCTGTTTTTCAATATATTAAGTAATACTAATATCTCAAATTCTCATTCAAAGCAACAACTAATAAGTAGCAATATTACTAGCAAACCAAACAAACAATGTCTTGAAAAATCGAAAAAAAGAAGTTGCGGAAGGAGGCGATCTTGTAGCACACAAACCGACAAACACACACACTAAAGTCCGGAAAATAAGAAAAAAGAACAAGTAGCAGTAGGCAGTAGCCACAGACACACACACTAAGTCTTGAAAATGAGAAAATCTGAAAAAAGAACAACTAGCAGTGCAGCTAGTGTTGAAGTAGTCTTGAATCTTGATCTTCTAATCCATGTCGGCAAAGCACTTGTGTGGTGTCATCAGTGTTGATAGGACCAAGTAACGCTGCAAAAACAAATAATAGCAGTTAGTAACTATTAGACTATATCTATTACTGCCAAACACAAGTAATAATGTAATATGTTACCTTCTTCAATTTCAACATCATCATCTGGTATGTAATCAGATAGAAGATCAAGTTGTATTGGCTTCCTTAGCCAGCTTTGTGTGCAAAGCAATGCCTCAACTGTCCTTGTAGATAAAGAGCTTCTACAAGAACTTAAGACTCGCTTTCCTGTGCTAAAAGCAAACTCATAGGCAACAGAAGACACAGGAATGGCTAAAACATTGCAAAAAATTACAGATGCTTAAACATTGCAAACCTTAGAAGATTTTGATGCTTAAACATTGCAAACCCAAATGATAAAAGATTTTGATTGCATCCACACCACACCCATCATTAAATCATTCTATTGAACCTAACAAAAACAATCAAGTTTCCCAAAATCAAATCTAAGCAATAAACAAAAAAGAACGCATACACCTCAACTGGATCAGTTCTTCAGGCTTCTCCTCTGAAACTCTACACCCAGTATTCTTAAAAAAAAAAATATATATATATATATATATATATTAAAAACAAAAGTCCGTCAATCTCAATCACATGCATACAAAATTTAAAAACAAATTGAACAAAAAAGATGAAACAAATCAGGTGATTAAGAAAGAAAGAAATAAGGAATTTTCAGTAAAGATTACTTACCCCGTGATTAAGATTCTGAAATTGTTCTTCTTATTTTCTTCACACCGGAATTAGAAAACAGACAAAAACTGCAGTACAAAGAGATACGAACTCTGTTTGATGAAGAAACGAAGATTTGAGGGTTTTTTTTTACCTAACTTTGGTAGAGATTGGGTTAACAGAGAAGAAGTTCTTCTCCTTCCCAGAGAGAGGAGACGAGAAAAAGAAAGAAAGAAAGAAAGGGAACTGAAACCCTAACCCTATTATGTTAGTTTATATACCCCTTTAATCTAACGGCTCATACTGATCCCTTATCCCCTAAATCTAACGGTTTTTATTATTCGGGACTTTCGGTCCGGTACGGCACGATACTTGTATTGGACCGTGTACCTGTACCCCCAGACCTCGGTTCCTATTTTTTGGACCAGTACCTGTACCTTGTATCTCGGTTCGGTCCAAAACCAGGTACGGTTCCACCGGTTCCGGTTCGGTCCGGCTCGGTTCCTGTGCACCCTTAATAGAGACCACTTTATAGTGGTTGAACACTTTCACTCAGGCAGAGCTATCAACTAGTGGTTTCAAAAACTCGTTTGTTTTGCACCTTCAGGTGGTGACAATGGAGGATCTATCAAGATTTCATTAGCAGCAATTTTACTTAATTATCCTCAATACAATTTTGATTAAGCAAGCTTTAAGAAGAGATCATCACCAGAAATTATAGAAATGGAGAATAGGATTTCAAAGCCATAATCAAAATTGAATTAATTGACAGTGGGTACATAAAATCTCTGTAATTGGTGGTTTGTGGGCTATCATAGGCGTAGGGTGGTGATGGGGGTGGAGATGGTGAAGGGGAAATAAATAACTAGTGACGATGTCGATGTCGATGATGGAGGTGGATACTCAATACATGGTGGAGGAGGTTCGATACATAGAGGTGGTGGTGGCGATTGGGATGTTACGGTGGAGGAGATGGCGGAAACATTTAGGAAGGGGAGAAAAAAAAAAAAGGTTTTCAGTCATGGGACAAAATTTGAAAATTTAAAATCAATTTGAGGGCGTATTAGACATTTCACAACAAGATAAAGGTATGACTCTAAAGATAGCAGTAAGTTACTGCTATTTGAAATCCTCTACATAGATAGAGATTTGCCTCTATCTTTATAGAGGTAGTGGAAAAAACAAACACCAATTAAAGTGGGGTCCACCACTATATAGAGGTAGATAGAGGTTAGCCTCTACATAGAGGAAAAAATAAACATGTTGTAAGTCTGATTTATTAATGAAGTGATAGATTTTGGATTACGTATGGGGCAAGTTTTGGCTCCCAATATTTTGTTCAGAATAGCAACTAAACAAGGGCCTCTTATTTTCCTAACTCCTCTCGTAGCATTTAGAAAGGACAATAGTACTCGTGTCCCAGAAACCTTGCCCAAATATTAGCCCAAATTCTGAAGTAACGCTAGATGTAGTGGTTGTAGTAGAAATTAAGAAACTGCCTCAGCCACTGGTATCACCACCGGCGGAATATGTTATTCTAAGGACTGTAAACTTACCTTCCCTTGTTGGCGGTTCAACTTGGTTTGTAAGAAGACTACTATTATATAAATCACCAATCAAGTCTTGAAAAAGAAAATCAAAATGGTTCAGCGGCCGTGACATATGGACTGCCTGTAGTACAGATAATGCTCGTAGAATTTTGGGTCAGTGTATGAATGATCCATGGAGTGCCATTTAAGACTTTAATTAATGCAGTGTTGGGAGTACTTAGAAGCTCATGAAAACAAGGCAGTCCTCGCTCCACCTTCGCTCTAATTTTCATGCTTCTAATTCCCGAGGTCCGTAATTTTTGCCAACTTGATACTCGGGGTCCTTTCGACAGTTGCTCCATATGGGGTGCTGGTATGCTAGATGAACTGAGGGAGTCCTCTGGTTTAAAGACTGATTATAATGTTGGAATTCACACTTTAATTTTTACACTGCCCCAGATATATACTATATAGATTTGTTTTTTCTGAGAATTTAACTATAATAAGAAATGTCGACATATCACATGTTCTCAAAAAAAATCGAGTGGCTGACAGACAGTAAATTCGACTCTTCTTAAATTCTTTGGATGAAACCCGCTTAATTGTATTGTTTGTCATCAAACATGGCAGACTATGTGATTAGTTTCGGAAAGCATTTGATAATCCTTGCTACTTTTCTTCTTGTTCTTCTTACTCTGTATATTTCTCCTTACAATCACCATTCCATCATCAACACTGATTTCTTCTCTTCTTCGTCTTGGTCTTCCATTTATCATGAAAGACTATATAGTTTGTCTAAACCTTCTCTTCTGTTAGCTACAAGCAGTACCACTAGTGACGATGATAATGGAATCCTCTCGGTTACCTCCGTTGTTGATGAAACACATAACGCAATTCATTTCAGAGTGAGTACTTATCTTTATGCGATATATTATTTTTATTGCTTCACTTGTGTGCGCCCACTTGTTTACTGTTGATATTTGGTACATCTGCAGGAGAAACTGGAGGGTGCCGAGAAAATTGAAGATGACCTTGCAAGAACAAGAGATGCCATTAGAAAAGCAATTCTCACACGTAATTACACGTCTAACAAAGTGGAAGATTTCGTTCCCACCGGAGCAGTTTACAGGAATTCGTATGCCTTTCATCAGTAAGAAATATTTCTGCATTATAATTCAACTTTTTTTTTTTTTTGATGAATTTTGTACAAACAAACGACAACTAATTAACTAGTTGGAATCATCATCGTTAGAGTAGCACTATTTTACTATCCGGCTATCTCATTGCAACCCAAAAAGGCATTCTCTGTAACTTGGAGCTCGAAGTCTACTTTGGGATTTCCAACAGTCATCTTCGGATATTCCTGAAAATAGTCTTCCGGTCCGGATACTTTATATTTTTGTTATCTTAATTGTTGATTATAAGTCAAAGGTCTTGGGATATGCTACAGTCTACATTGGGAAATTACCTTAGGCGTAACATGGGAAACCATCTTACCGAAACGTCGAAAAAGATCTCACCACTGATTTTGCTTATTAATGCCTCAAGTCTAAAGGTCAGTTTTGTTTACGCCAATACCTCGAAATGGTCTCAGAGTACCTCAAGAAATATTATACTAAAAGAAAAAAAAAACTCATATGTGAAACGACACAAAAACTTAATTTTCTTGCAATGTGTCGCCAACTTAAAATTTTCGGTATGATTACATAAGAAAATAGTAAGAATTCAAAAAACTGAAATTTTTGTTTATTATGAATCAGGAGTCACATTGAGATGGAAAAAACATTTAAAATTTGGACTTACAAAGAAGGGGAATCACCCTTGGTGCATGAAGGGCCTCTTAGTCTGCTCTATGCCATTGAAGGCCACTTTATTGAAGAAATTGAGAGCAAGAAAAACCCATTTGCAGCTCAAAACCCTGAAGAAGCTCATGCATTTTTCCTTCCTTTCAGTGTAACAAAGATGAGAACATATTTTTACATGCCCTTATATAACTCATATTCTCTTGATCCCATTCAGCATTTCGTTACAGATTATGTTCGTGTCATATCAGAGAAATACAACTATTGGAACAGAAGCAATGGGGGTGATCATTTTATGGTTTCTTGTCATGATTGGGTAAGTTTTTCATTCCTAATTCGTGCATGGATTGTAAAGTTTGTTGGCTGATAAATTTCCTAAAATGTTATGTTTTCGGTGGTCTTTGAAACATGATACTATAGGCACCTTGTATAAGCGATAAAAATCCGGAACTATTCTTCATTAGAGTTCTCTGCAATGCTAATTCATCGGAGGGATTCAAACCAGGACGAGATGTGTCCCTTCCAGAATTTAAAGTCGAGGAAAAAGGTCTATCAACCTCAACACAATTGCGTGCACCTGGTACTAATCGTTCCATTCTTGGCTTCTTTGCTGGTGGGGGTCATAGACACATAAGGAAGATACTACTTAAGCATTGGAAAAACAAAGACAATGAACTACAAGTTTATGAGTATCTTCCTAAGGGACAAGATTATGGTGGATTCATGGCTCAAAGCAAATTTTGTTTGTGCCCGAGCGGATATGAAGTTGCGAGTCCTAGAATTGTTGAGGCAATCCATGCCGCATGTGTTCCCGTAATTATGTCGGAACATTATGTTCTACCATTTAGTGATGTACTTGATTGGAGCAAGTTTTCCATAGAAATCACAGTGGAAGAAATACCTCAACTTAAAACAATACTACAAGCTATTACGAATGAGGAATACCTAAAATTGCAGAAGGGGGTCATACAAGTTCAACGACATTTTACTCTTAACCGTCCGGCGCAAAGGTTCGATATTATTCATATGATACTACATTCTGTTTGGTTAAGGCGAATAAATTTTCATCTACCATCTTGAAATAAGATTGTTAATAGATTTCAAACTTTAACTTTTACTCTTGAAAACCAAATGGTACGTGACGTGCAAAATAAAAGGCGCCTAGAAAAAAAGGCGCCAAAGTAAGTGTGTTTTTGCAGATTTCGAATGATTCCTAGGTGGTGCCTGGCGCCTCGCCTTGCCTAGCGCCTAATATAACATAGATTGTAATATACAAGTTCCTTTTTCATTTTGTTCGTCCAATTTTTTTTTTGAAAATTTCCCTCCATATGTACGCTCCAAATAGGTTGCATCGTACCAATTTAAATTTCCAACCTACACTTGTTAGCATTCTGCCTGTAAATTAAATTTATCGATGTAATTCTGGTCCATCAGTATGGAAGTTCAGAAAACTCCATTCATCATTTCGTTGAATTCTTAACCGAGATGTAATTTTTAAAGAGATCAATTTAATAGAATAACATTCTTGATTAATCACAAATACATGAAAGAAATGTAAATCACACAGAAAATCAAATTTGAGATCACAACAAAGCTATTCTTCTCTCTTACCGAGATAAAGTAAACAGAAACCGAAAACGCTATACATGAAACAAATTTTATGGTCCAAATTTGGGACAATAAATCTAGACCCGTGATCATTCCCATCTCCAGCCCGCTACTAATCCCAATGCTAGAATCATTCCCCTCTCAATCATTTAGATTGTGACACGTCTTGTCCCATAATTGTCCCAAGCACTGAGGGTGGGGAACTGTAATATATATAAACAGTAGACACAAATTGAGACAGCATTGAGCCAATCCACAACTGAGTGTAAATTATGCCAGTGAGAGATACACACGTGTGATGAGACAGATGGGACAGCTGTGAAATCTGTTAATTATCAGCTGAAACAGACATAAAGTGTAAAAAGAGTGGTAACCTGTAACACTGTTAATAGCCCCCCCCTCAAGTTGAGGTGCCCAAGAGGATAAACCTTCAACTTGTCTTTGAGAAAGGTGAACCTTTGACTGGAGATGCCCTTAGTAAATATGTCTACCACTTGATCTAGTGAAGAGATGTAATGAACTTACAATGCCTTGTTTTGGACAAGTTCCTTGAAAATGTGAAATCCACTTCTAAGTGGTAGACATATTTACTAAGTCCTTCATTCTACTATGGAAAATTGGATTTGAAGACAAGGATATGGTACTGATGTTGCCACGGTGCATTGCAGGAGAAGTGGCAGAAAAATATGAAGATCCTTAAGAAGCAAAAACACCCAGACAATTTCAGTAGCTGAATTGGCTAAAGACCTATATTCAGCTTCAGTACTGGATCCGGAAGCTATAGCCTGCCTCTTTTAGTGTCAGGTGCACCAACCTAAATCACTAAAACCATGAATAGCAAATAAACCGTTGCTAAAAAGAATGCCATAGTCAATAATGGATTTGATGTATCTGATAATTATTTTAGCAGCAATCAAGTGTGTGGAAGTTGGATTCTGCATGAACTGAAAGACTTGATTAACTTCATAGCCAATTCCTGGTTAGTCCATGTTAGATACTGCAATGCTCCATCCAGAGACCTATAAGGAGTGGGATTAGCTAATAACTCTCCATCTGAAGCATATAATTTAGTTTCAAAACAGACTAGTGAAGTACATGGTTTTTCTCCCAACATATCATGTTTATTCAACAAATCCACAACATACTTTTGTTTGAGATAAGAATAGACCAGAAGTATTTATCTTGACTTAAAGACCCAAAAAATAGTCCATATTTCCCTAATCCTTGAGAGCAAAATGAGTTCGTAAAATTTTGATAATTTCTGAACAATAGATGGCAAAATTACATGTAATGAGAATGTCATCGACATAAACAATAATCATTGTGATTCAAGAACTAGTTTTTGTACAAAGATAGATGAGTCCCAGTAGAGGCCAGAAACTTATAAGATAGAAAAACATCCATAAGCTTCTCATATTATCCCATGTGGCATATCCAATTTAACTAAATCGAAAAAAAGAATGAAAAAGATAATTAGTATGTTACATATGTACATAACCAAATCGAAACTTTCCACTTCAAAGGAAAAAACAATAGGCCCATTGGTCACGAAAAGAAACATTGTGAGTAAAGAAATGTATAAAGTTAGGCTCATTTATTTCATAACATCTTATACCATAATAAAGAAAAGGCCCCCTTTTGGGTGGATTTGGTGTAGCATGGCGGAATATCTAAAATGACCCTCAAATAATTATAGCACGCAGAGGTATGAGATGTATTAATAATTAACAAGGAAGGTTACATCTGTCAAATAGGCAAAGACAGGATCCATGTTCGAACCTCACAGAATCCAATTTCGCACATTTCTTTTTTCTGCTTTCTCCTTCGTTTCCAACTTCTCCTCTTCGTTCACTGTTTATCTCCGTGGAATGTAATGGAAAAATTCTGAAAGAGGCGATACTGAGAAAAATGGTGATTCGTGATAAAAGAATCTCCATCAATTTTTTTTCTTATTACCCTATTTATTCTCTGCGACTTGAAAAAACCCTGTACTGCGACTTGAAAAAAAACCCTAGGTTTTAAATTTTGGGTTTCTCGAAGAAAAAGATGAAGTGAGACGCATGCATATTGATTCAAAACTCAACAATGCTTTTGATATTTTGAAGTTATGATTTTGATTATGAATCCCCCAATTTATTATATTCTTTGTATGTGAAATTAGGGTTTATGGTTTCATATAATTTTTCCCAATTTGATAAATCAATCTCATCATCAAGTCACTTCCTTGTAAAAAGATTATGTGTTTTTGTGTGGGTTTTGTTATTTATTCAGTAATGGTATTCTTTGTTTTGTGTACTCCAAAAAATTTTGATTTCTGTCGTTGTTTTAGTTGATGTATTCATTGAGTGTTTCTGAAATTCTGATTAACTATTTGAACTTATTGGTTGCATAGAGAATTCAAAGTACCACATTTATCAGATTTGGGTGTTGAGGTAACCCATCATTTTTGTTCCTTTTGCCCTTTGCAATATGTGAAATTCCCATGAAGATTTCTTGGTTGTTTACTGAGTTTCCATGAATCGCTTATGTTTTTACTCAGTTTTCTTGAGTTGTTTGCATTTTCATTCCTGATAAATGAGAATTTTATTGTGATCACCTTTACAACAGATAACCAGGTGAACCAAAGTAGAAATGAAAGCTGTTTTTTACTTTTTTTAAGTTGTAGTGCTCTTATATGAATTTTCACTACGTTAGTTGGTGATTTGGATTGTAGCATCGCTCACCTCCTTAGGCCTCCTATTCGGAACAATGTTTCACATGGCGCACCATAGCAACACAAATCGTCATTTTTCCTCTGTTCAGTGAATTTTTGAGTTTGGTTGTGGTGTCATATGTAGAGTGAATGTAAATGCTAAAGTAAGTAGGTATACCCTATTCAGTGAATTTCTTAATTTTGCCTGTGTTCCCAACTTAAGCTTCCAACTGTCTACTTTTTGGACTCCCACACTCAAAGAATAAGGGCAAGTGGGTTATCTAAGTTGAAAAGAGCAAAATCTTCCAGAAGTTAAGAGAGATATCATTATTTTTCAGCTACCTACTTTTCTTAGGTTCACAATTGCTTACAGAGTGTTACTTTGTAGATTCAAATGAAATTTTGATGTATATGATGTGGTACCAATAAATAGTACTGATCAATTATGTGAATTGATAGTTAGAAATGTCGACCCTCTTATACTACTGATCAACATTAATGTTACATTAAACTCTCAAGATCTACGAAACCCCAGCCAGAACCCTATATTCAATTGATTTATTGAAATTTCTATTTATTTTTGTGTGTCCTGTGGACAAAAGCTTGGTTATCTGGTGGACATTTTAGGATACCCGAAACTAAAAATCAGAGTTTAGTGTATGGGAATTTAAGTTTTCTAAACCAATGAAAACTTCAAATTACCATATAATAAAACTCTAATTAAACCTTCACAAAGGATAAAAAACCACAAAGCAAACTCAAACTAGTTAGAATGCAACACCACAAAGGACTGAGAGCTATTGATGAAACTTCTCCCTTGCAAACAAACCACAATACCCTTCCCAAATTCAACTTCAATTACACTGAAAAGTCCTAATTTTAAAACTCCTACACCAATGCACCACTGAAGATGAAGAGCTAATTGATTAAAACTGCTCCCTTACAAACAAACCACAATGCCCAACCCTAAATCAACTTCAATTTCACACCGCAATCAACCAAATCGAAAAACCTTAACACTGGCTTGCACAGAAGTATACTTCTACTTTTCTAAGAACAAAAGGTGAAGAGAAACGGACGCTGCTCTCAACAACACTACCCTGCCTTCAAAATTCGAAACCCTCTTCCCTAACAATCATCTCCCGATGACACTCTTGAAGTGTAGTTGCAGGAAATCCCACAACACACCCCTTGTGATGTTATGATAATATTTTCTAGATCTAAACTTATTTGATAATCAAAATAAAGATAAAAGTGTTAAAATTATAAATGGAGACACAAGATTTTTTACATGGTTCGATCAATGTGATCTACATCCATGGTTCTTCACTAGTGATTTTTGTAATTACATGAGTTTACATTTAGAATCTCCATTAATGAGTATTTGGAGCTTTCTAGATCTAGTTTTGAGGAAGAAGATGATAAAGAAAATAAACTCTCCCTCTCTACAAAATTGTCTCTCTCCCTAAAAAGATCTCTCTCTTAACAAAATGTTTCCTCCCTTTCTCTCTCCTGCTCTCCTCTTTATATACGTGTTTACATAGTGGATGACAGCTAATAGGGCCCCTATTTCGGATCTAGCTTGCGGTAACCTCGCGAGCTTGTAAATGTTAATTTCACAAATATCTTTAATTTCGCTAAATTACCACACTTTACTCATGTTTACATTGTTGTCATCTGTTATGTCATTCATGTAATTATTTTACGACGTCATCGCAATCGTTGTTGATGAGATTTTCGCTGGTGTGTCGTTGTTGCGATATTTGGATCCTACATCTTGCCTCTTTTTCCTTGAATATTGCTTGAAGAGCGATCTTTAAGGAAAAATCCTCTTTGTTGTAGTTGTTAGTGCGAGATGCTTGATGTTGGAGTAATCTTTGATCTTTGTTGATGAAGGAACGAGCGAAAGAATACTGGACTTGAAAAGTACGTACTTGCCTCTATTCTTTAGCGAAGTTCCGAAGGTTTGAGAAGTATATATGAAGTATCGTTTCTTGAAGTATGCAAAGAATGAAGTATCCTTTGAAGAAGTATAAGAAGTACTTAATCCTCGAAATATATAAGAAGTATGAAGTATCCTTTGAGAAGTATCCGTCCTTGATTGCGAATAAGAAGTATTGCGAAGTTATTACTCCACGTTCTCTGCCTCATGCAATGTTGTAATGCAAATAAGAATTTAGATTAGTATTCAACATTTCTTTTATCAAAAATATTCATTTAACTGCAAGTTCAAATCGTTTTTCTTTGTTTTGATTTCCTTTGTATAACTTGTTTCGTTTCATCCGATAAACATCTTTCATGGAAATGATCCTAATAGGTACCCCCTTATATGACGCACTTTAGGTACATTGCCTCTTGCGAATAAAATTCGCGAACTAGGGTGTACGCCATAAAGGTTTGCCCGCTACTACTCTCCATGTTGGATATCATTCTCATTTGAATCAAAGCAGGTATTTAAGGGAAATATATAAATTGATCTGTGCGAGATTTTTCTCGGTTTCTTTTGTAATTGTGGAATCTTTGTAATTCTGAAATTTCTGTGATTCTGCGATTATCTCGCCTTTTGTAAATCAAATCAAAAATATTTTATTTGTTGTAAGTACGATGTTCAAGGAAAGTGGTACTTAGCTTTTGTGGTTTGCTGTTGTTGTCAAAGAAGTGAATAAATGCCTTGAAATGTATGAACTTCGCGCAGCAAAAAGAAGTGTGAGAAGTGAGACTGGAACCCTTGACCTTCCTCTTGCATATTCTCGTAGCATACCAACTGTTCTAACCCTTTCTTGCGAAATTAATTTGCGAGATAATCATCAACTTTCTTCTTTGCGAAATAATCATAGTCCGTGCGAAATTTCGCATAACAAAAATAAATATGCGAGAAGCAAGAATTGATCCTGCGACCTACTGCTTGCATTCATGTCTCTTGACCAACTGTGCCAGTTCTCTTGTGCGAAATTATCGCACACTTGTTAAAACTTGTCTTTCTCTGGTAGTCCAAAAAAGATGCGAAAATTCGCGGGAGGTGGGAATTAAACCTGCGACCTCAAGCTCATTGTCTTTACCTCCACCAGCCTTTGTCTGGCTTCTCTTTTGCGAATTATCTCTGCGAAATAATAACCTACTTTCTTCTATGCGAAATATCCATGCAAAAAATACACATTTGTTGGTATTTGAACACGCGACCATGAACTCATTAACTTCGCAGATGACCAACTGTGCTGCTCTTGTTTGCGAAATAATGAAAAGATATTGCGAAATTATTCATTTTTTCGTCCTCTGTAAAAAGAAGAAAACTATGCTCGCAGGCGAATTCGAACTTGTGACCACAAACACACATGTTGTTCTCTGGACCAACTGTTCAAGAACTTCTCTGCGAAATTAACTCATAACCTTTTTCCTTATTCTCTTATTCGCCACTGAAGATGATAATACAATGAAAACTATGTATCTCTGCGAATTCGAACCCATCACCTATTGTTTGTTCGCTCCAACTCAAACCATCTGTGCAAATTTCTGTTTGTGATAAAAATCACAAATGTTGTCGCCTCTTATCTTCTCTTCGCCTTCCTTTATTTCCTTCAACAATTTGCCTCTTGTTTTTTCTCTTGAACATGGAAATCTTCCATTGAAACCTTGATTTTCTTCCCTGAATTTCACCACAGCAACTAATTTTTTCTCTTACTCTTTTCATGTATTTGAATTGTTGATGATGTTTGCTCCCTAAAAATGTGATTTCTTCCATAAAATTTCCATTTTTGAACCTAAACTTTATAGATCTAAATAAAAAGTATGAACAGTAACTAATTTTCATGGAAATTTCTTGATCCAACAAGTTACAGGAAGGACAAAATCCATTACTCTCTCCCTGTTTCTAGCGCCAAAATGTAGTTGCAGGAAATCCCACAACACACCCCTTGTGATGTTATGATAATATTTTCTAGATCTAAACTTATTTGATAATCAAAATAAAGATAAAAGTGTTAAAATTATAAATGGAGACACAAGATTTTTTACATGGTTCGATCAATGTGATCTACATCCATGGTTCTTCACTAGTGATTTTTGTAATTACATGAGTTTACATTTAGAATCTCCATTAATGAGTATTTGGAGCTTTCTAGATCTAGTTTTGAGGAAGAAGATGATAAAGAAAATAAACTCTCCCTCTCTACAAAATTGTCTCTCTCCCTAAAAAGATCTCTCTCTTAACAAAATGTGTCCTCCCTTTCTCTCTCTCCGCTCTCCTCTTTATATACGTGTTTACATAGTGGATGAATGACTAATAGGGCCCCTATTTTCGGATCTAGCTTGCGGTAACCTCATGAGCTTGTAAATGTTAATTTCGCAAATATCTTTAATTTCGCTAAATTACCACACTTTACTCATGTTTACACTGTTGTCATCTGTTATGTCATTCATGTAATTATTTTACGACGTCCTCGCATTAATCGTTGTTGATGAGATTTTCGCTGGTGTGTCGTTGTTGCGATATTTGGATCCTACATGAAGAAACTTCGCCTCAAAGGTCCAAATTAACCAACACAAAAGAATTAAAGCAAGACCCCCTAAAACAATTTCAATTTCTACTTACCATATATGGAGATAAGAAGAATCTCAACTCAAAATCCCTAAACCAGGACTTCAAGCACAAATTCCTTATATAGTCTTCAACCAACGAAACCCTCTTCCTCGACACAAATTCTTTATACAATCTTCAAAATTCGAAAACACCCTTCCACAACAATCAACCCCTTGTGACAATCTTGGAGAAACTTCGTCTCAAATTAACAATTTTTTAATCCACCAATTGAATTACTAAACTAAATCCCAGAAACTGAAACCTTAACCCGAATTAAGGTCTTGTTGTCGAGCAATCTTCAAAACCAAATTCAATTCAATTCACAAAACCCTAAATTCCAATTACAACACCACTGATTCTGAATCAACAAACACACGCAGAGAAGAAAAACTCAGTTGGAAAGATCGAAAGAGAGGAGAGAAAAAAAACGAGAAGAAAAAACTCAATTGGAAAAAACGAGAAGAAAAAAAACAAATTACAAGAAACTAATATATTTTTTATTATTATAATATATTTGTTTATTTTTTATTTTTATTAATTTAATATTAACTTTTTTTTTCTCAAAAATTTGGTTCTTTTTTTGTGTGTATTTTTTTGTATTTGGTTCAGCTGGAAGAAAAAAACAAATCTAGTAAAACTTGAGGTTTGGTTAAAAGAAAACATATAAAAACTAAAAGTAGCCGAATTACATGAACATAAAAGTTCGGCTAGGGAAAAAAATACTAATTAACCGAACTCAACGTATAGGTTTACAAAGAAGAATTCGGGCGAAAGGAGAAAAATTTTGCGAACTAACCGAACTCTGCATTTGGTGTACTATATAAAAGTTCGGTTGCGCCTAGAAAGTTTTGTGTTCGGTTGCACCCAGAAAATTTCGTTTTAGCCGAAGTGTTCTTGGTTTCAGAAAGTTCGGTTACCAAACAAGAGTTTTTTAAAACTTCTACGAACCAAAGTTGATATTGTAACTTCCATTTTCACCCTATTTTGATGATTACAACTCCATTTTTATAATGAAAAACGAATTAAAAGTAATGTGTTTGTGAGAAAAATACCTATGAATATGCATATTGCTAGAACCAGGGGGCTTGCCGAACCAATCCTAAAAAAAGAAAAAAAAATTTAAAATTTAAAACTTCTAAAAAGAATTTTAAATTTTAAAACTGAAGTTTTTTGGCCTAACATTGATAGTCGCAGCTTGCAGTTGGGTGTTTTTCCTGTGAACATTTGCAAGCCAAAAAATGGAGTCAAACTGCTTGGTGGTCCAGTTAATCTTGATCAAGAGTTCTGCAATAACTTGGTGATGGATCATGTTCAGCGTACTTTCCGTTTAATGGACTCCATTCAAAAACTTGAAGACCCCCAGATTGAACTATTGCTCCTCCGTAATTGCGCTGGGGTCTCTCGCTTATACTTCACCTTGCGTTCCACAGCACCGGCATCTCTAAAACAGGCTGAAGTTACTTTTGACAGATACTTATTCCAATTCTTGCAGCGTTTAATCACTGGAGATGGGCCTAGTTTCGGTCCATTGCAGCAACGTATTGTCACATTGCCTATCAAAGACGGAGGTTTAGGTATCTACACCATGTCGGATACTAAACACTACTGCTACTTGGTATCCTGTATGCAAACTCAGTCACTACAAAACACAATTCTGTGCAACTCCAATATCAGTGGTCGTAGCCTTGATTATCAACAGGCTATAGATTCTTACACACAGGTATGTGGCATGAACCTTTCTACACCTTGCATTGATGATACTGCCCCCCCTTCCCAATGAAATCCCTGGCGGTCACATACTTCGATGCGGTAAAGAATGAGATGTTAACTCGATACCCTATGTCTCAACGTGATACAATCCTCTGGCAGTGCAACAAAATCCAGCACGCTCAAGACTATTTGCTAGCTGTCTCGGTAGATGGTTTAAACCAAAATATTGGGCCTCGTCAATTTTGTTTTGTTCTTTGTTACAGGCTAGGTATCCCCCTTTTCTTAGAAGGAAGTCGATGTTCTTCTTGCCATAAAGAGATGGATATATATGGGGGATCATGCCTTACATTGCTCACATGATGTTGGTGTTAAATTTCGCCATGATTTCGCCCGAGATACATTAGCTGATATGTGTTTCCGTGCAGGAATACCGGCGAGAAAGGAAGTCGCTCTAGGTTTCCTTTCGCACGATGGTGGGGAACTCATGCCAGCAGATATCTTGGTATACAATTGGGATAATGGTCTTGATGTGTGTTTGGATGTTACTATGATTTCGCCTTTTGCAGGTGGTGGTTTACATGCTTTTACACCTAAGCTTGCTGTGTCCAATACTATAGCTCGGAAACGTACCAAGTATTTTGATACATGCAGGTCTCATGGATATGGTTTCGCCGCCTTAGCTTTTTCAACGTTGGGTGAACTTGGAGACGACACTATAGACTTTTTGAAGAGAATGAAGTACTATATTGCTAGTCACGACACCAACATCAAAATTGGAAAATTCCTTTTCCATAGAATTGGGTTAGTCATTCAAAAGGGGGTCGGTGCCCAGCTAGTGGCTAGACTTCCGGTTAACTTCTTGTAAAAATAATTAGTGAGATATAATATAAAAAAAAATGTGAGATACTTGAGTAACTTTTTGGATGTTACTGGTGTCTCACCCTTCACTGGCGATGGGGTTCGTTTCTTCATTCCAGGCCAGGCTATTTCGAGAGCAATTTCACGCAAACGTACTAAATACTTGTCCGAATGTGTTTCTCATGGTTATGGGTTGGGTGTTTTAGCTTTTACTACTTTAGGGGAACTTAGTGAGGATTTTATTTGTTTTTTCAAACGTCTTAAGAATTGTTTAGTAAACAATGATGATGGCAGTGGTTTAGGTAGTTTTATTTTTCATAGGTTGGGTGTTGTTATTCAGAAAGGGGTTGGTGCTCAGCTTGTTGCTCGGCTGCCAACCAAAAGCTCTGTAATTTGATTCCTCGTTTATTATTATCTTGAGTAATAAAAAAAAAATATTAAAAAAATAATTAAATAATATAAGGACATTCTGGCCGTTAACTAAAATACGTGGATAACGGGTGAGTTCAATTTACTTCTAAATGTCCTACTAAAATTGGAATGATGATCCTCTCAAAAACGGAGTGGCCCCAAAAGATCGTTCTAATATACCCACCGAAAAATTAGAAAGCTGTTCACGACGGTTGCAATAATCATTTATGATCTGGGATCATGTGTAAGATTTTCAATAATCAGAGGACTCACGAATGAAATGGGTTATGTTAAACTCCCAATGAATTAATCTGGTTTTTGTTGGGCTTAGCTATTCGCTTATTGCTATGCTAAAGCTCGGGCCTTGTTGTCTCGTCTATCTACTACTCTCTATGTCTTGGGCCTCCTGGCTGATGGCTACAAGCATGTACATCCCTGAAGTACCATTCTTCGCTTCATTTCGAATACAAGACACCAATCTTCGATGTCAACTTAAACTCGTACTACTGATTCACCGAACGACCACTGTCGCATTAACTGCTAAACACAGAACGAAAACACAGAATTCCACCACTGATGTCAAAACATGACAAGACTAATAGACTTAACTAGTACTGAGGTACACAACGGAAAATGTACGTACATATTGTAGACGTAGAAAATCCTACCACTACATCCAAAGAATCTCAAGACATGCATAAAGAAGTCAAGCAAAGAAGAGAAGTAGAAGGGCACAAGATATACGTGGTTCGGCATGATTACCTACGTCCACGGGGTGAAGGGATGATCTTATTACTCGTTTCACGACCACAAGTTATGTGTTTTCTCTCTATCTTTTGGTATACTCTCTTCACTCACTTCTCACTTGCCTCTCTAGCTCTCTACATGATTCATATTTATAGCTATAAAATGCGATACAACGATATTGTTAGGTGTTGGGCCTTTTAGATTCCCCGGCCGAGTCCTACTTTGTGGAAGTCTTCCTCGATGTTCTTCTCGGGTGTCTTCCCCATCATGATGCCTCACCCGACCTTTCCCCCCTGTGCGGTGAGGTGCTTCTAGTGAAGCATATGGCCGAGTGGTAACGCTCCATCCGATATCGATTTTGTTAGGTGGGGGTGATCGACGTCATGTTAAAGGGTTTTCCGCCGCCTTTTAGATTTATATTTTTCCGGTTTCTTTCCTTTCTTCTCCATCTTTCGGCAACTTCCGATCCCGAGTCCTACTTTGACCGAGTCTTCCTTATCTCTTCACCAACTCGTCGAGCCCTCAGCATTAATTCCATTGGCATTTCCGGCCCTCGAACTCGTGAGCATCACATCGAACTTTTCCTCCATCATGTCGGCCTTTCGAGCCGTCAAAAAGTACCTTTACCAATGAGTTTGTTCCTCTTTCCTCGTGTCCTGATTGAGGTATCTCATCACCCGCTCTTTCGAGATCCCGATGCCGAGTACTCATGCTCGACAATCGGCCACCGGGTTTCCAACCGCCGGGGCCCTTGGACTACCTCGGCACTTGCACTGTGCCACGCCTGAGTTCGAATAGTCCGTCTTAGTGTAAGTCGCCTCGGCACTTGCACAATGCCATCGCCTGGCCCGGAAATGACCATTTGACGACTTGTTCATTTCCAACTCCCACGCGGCCTTTCACGAAATAAATGACAAGATATCATACTGGTTTTATGGATGATAGCTTTAGTGTGATTCCACGGTCGTGGCTCGGGTGTGTTCTGGTTTTAGTATCTGTATGCCCCTTCACCGACCTTCTGCTTTTTATCACGCTCATAATGGGTAGATGCTTTAGTACCAAGTGTCTGGTTGGAATTCTTCCGGGTCGAACCCGCTTTGTTGTATTCTCATGGATTGGATTCTTCGTTGATAATTTTCCACATATGAATCGAAAAACATCTTTATCCCGTGCCATGTGTTTCAATGTGCGGTGATTGCTCTTGATCTTGTTGATCTCGGGCCGTCCCTTGGGCAATTTATTCGTGAAGTTTCCTCCAATCTGACCCCGATATTGAAAGTGGTTGCTTGCGACATGTGCGCTGGTATACAACGACCCTCATACTGATACCTTCAACGCTGAATCTCGGCATCAACATGGAAGCAATATATGCGGGGCGTCCGAAGAGGTGGCATTTCCTTTCTACGAGATGTGTCGAAACTTGATGCTCGGTATCTGGCCGATGTAGAATTGGACGAGCTCTTAGTATTTCTGTATAGAGGGTCATGTATGGCGTATCGCCCCGCTGATTTGTCGGACAACTTCCAGGTCGCTCGGTCTTACCTCTTGGATTCCCATTTCACTATCAAGCGCAAAGCATGTACTACGCCTCGTGACATTGTTAGTTGCCTTAAACTCGAGCTTAAAGGAGTGACCATCTTTTTCCTTTGGCAAGAAGACCAGTCCCAAGCTCCACCCATCTTTTATTGGATGACCCATCCAGAAAACCTCCCATCGGGCATGACTCGAGCAGGTCGGACGGGGCGGTATGAGTGGTCCGTAGCCAGAAAACGCTTCAATGTTCTCATCCAAAACGATGTCGAATTGCTTTATTTGCGACTCCACTTGGAGATCCGTAGCATTATAGGGACTCTATGGGGGACTTTGTAAGCACCGGATCTTGTGGGTTTGAAAATATGTAACGCTCATGCGTTGCAAACACTAGTGCTAATATTAGTTGCTCGATCCTTTAGTATCACTCGGTCCATTTAAACTTCTCTCCTTTCGTAGCGTCCCCAAGAAGTCCTTGCACTGTCTCGATGACCGAGAGATGAATCGCCCCAAGGCCGCCAAGTTCCATTCAATCGTTGCACGTCTTTTTTAACTTATGCACGAGCATTTCCACGCCCCGACCTTATCTGGGTCGGCCTCGATTCCTTTGTCGGTGATTATGTATCCTAAAACTTGCTCGAGGTGACCCAAAAGGTGCACTTTCCTCATCTTGTATCTTCTCATGGTTTGTGCCTCGGAGGTCGTCGATGTGGTTGTTTGCCACCTTCCTCTTGACCAACATATCGTCCACATACACCTCAATGGTGTCGTGTATTCTATCTTCGAACATGTCTTCCACCAACCTTTGAGAGGTGGCGCTAGGCATTTCTCAATCCAAATGGCATTTTGGTGTAAGCAAGCGGTGTGAAGAAGGATGTATGCTCATCTTCGGGGCCATGGGTATTTGCGGTCCAGATCCATGAGAGTTATCGCCTTATCAATGGATCCCACTAGATGATCAATGGGGAGAGGGAAGCTGTCCTTTGGGCACGCTTTGGTTCAGATTCGAACGCCCCATTTCTTTTAGGGACTATCACCATATTAGATATCCATTGTTGCCTTTCAATGATTCTGCATACAACTTCTTCAATTCGGCCTCACCATGGGGTTGTGATTGCTATAAGGTTTCTTTCTCGCATTTGCAAAACAAATATTTCCGCTTCATATGTAGCAAATGGCTTGTGAAATTACCCTTTCTAGCTCCTCTCCCGCTCTCCCGCTTTTATTTCCTTAGACTTGTTCTTTTCTTGTCGTTTCCTTGACCGCCTCTCCTCATTCTGCTGGACGTCTATTTGCACGCACTGCCTTGCCGCCTGGGGATCGCCTAGTACCTCTACCACTCCTCGATAAGATGGGAACCGCAATCTCTGATGATAGGCCGAGGCGATCCCTTTAATTCTCGCAAGCCAGGGCCGACCCAGAATTGCTTCGTACGGTGACACGACATTGACCACGCAAAAGGTGGTGAGTGTGTCAAGGAATCCCTCTCCGTCCGAGACTCGGAGGGTGACTTCTCCCTTTGGTACTGTCACTGTACCGTTGAAGCCGTAAATTCGATAGGTTGATTGGGACCAGATATCATCGGACAACTCCATCCTCTTGAAGGTGTCATAGAACAGTACTTCGACTGAGCTGCCGCTGTCCATTAATATCCTGCGGACGCCCCATTCCTCGATCAATAGGGTTATTACTAAGGGATCCCCGTGTGCTTGGCCGTTCAATGGAACGTCTTTCGCCGAGACGGTGATCGGCTGCATCATCCATGGTTCCATGGGTAGGGTCTTGGCCACACTGAGGATTTCTTTGCCTGATTGATCCCTTTTATGAATTCTCGAGGTGATACCAGTTCCCAAGTCGTACCCCTGAGTTGCCGAGTGTGATATGGTGTTACAGGCGAACTGGGTGCCGTGATTAATTCTTATTTAGTGCACTGGGACGTCTGGTTCAGCAGGTGTCGGCGATGTCTTGACGAAGTGCCGTAAATATCCATCTCGGATTAGGTGATGGACGATGTCTTTCACTTCCCTACAATCTTTAGTTGAATGGCTGCGGAACTGATGATAGTGGCAGAACTCCGGGTGGTTCCTTGTTCCGTCGAACTGAATTCCCCGAGTCTTGGGATATCGGATATCATTCCTCTTTTCGACTTCCTTGAATATCTCTTCTAATGGTGCATTTAACGGAGTATAAGACCTTGGCTCGTGGCGAGGCTTCTTTCCTTTCTCGACCCAAACTTTTTTGTTTTCTCCCTGATGCTGGGTACCCGGTCTTTTCTCAGATCGTTTCGTGGCTTCTCGCGGGGTGGCCTCTACTGTGGTGATTGCCTCTTGTATTCCTCTATCTTGCGCTCCTTCCTGAATCTCCTCTAGGGCGATATAGTGCTCTTGCATCTTTCGGATCTCTCTTAGTGTCTTAGGCTTCTCCGTGTACATTGCTACCCAGATGGGATCCGACTTCCTTAGCGAATTCTCAAAACCGAATATCTGTTGGTCGACCGGCGCTTTCCCAATATCCGTACATAACTTTCTCCATCTGTCCGTTAAAGAGCGCAACGGCTCCCTGAGTCTTCGTGCCGGGGTGAACAACTTATCGACTCTGGGCCGAGCTATACTGTTATGCATGTAAGTTTCGAGAAAGGTTTCCACCAGGACTGCATAGCTCCCAACGGATTTATCGGGCAGGGTGTAGAACCAACTCTTTGCCTCGCCCTCCAAACTTGCCGGGAAAAATTTGCACATGACCACATCATAATTCTTCCACTGTAACAAGGACATGCCGTTCATTTTGATGTGCTCTCCTGCGTCGCCCGTGCCGTCAAACCTAGATGGGAAGATTGGCAGCGTACACTTAGGTGGGAACGGAGTCCGATCCAATTCCCTGGTAAACGGCGTCTTCGGGCGGCTTGATTACTTCGCTAACTTATCGTCCTCGTTATCTCCGGTCAGTTTTTTGACCATCCGCTCGAGCGCTCGATTTTTTGTTTGGTTGTTGCGTCCGTGCTTTCATTGGTCGCTTCTTCCTCGGTCGAAGAATCCTCGGCTGGCCCATACCCTTCTCTTGGCCGATTAGGGTCGGGTATGCGTTCTCGGCTTGGGGAGGGGGGTGGGGTGTTCCTTGGCGGAGTGTGGTTGCTAGAAGCGCCTCGGCTCGATGATCCTCTCGACCCCGTTCTCTTGTTACGGAGTTGGTAATTTTCATATTCTAAAGCTAGGTTTCTCCTTTGCAGTTCTCTCATTAGGTCTTCTTGTCTTCTTTGGCTCGCCAGTATAGCGAGTAACATTGGGTCGGTGCTTTCGTGACTAGAGTGGCCATTCACTTGGTGTCATGTTGTGTTAGGGGGTGCGGTTGGGGGTCTCGTAGTGAGAACGACAGGGGAGACGATCGGAGTTACTAGATGATCGGCCAACGCTGGGGGAACAATCGGAGCTACGGGGTGGTTGGCCGATGCTGGGGGGACGATAGGAGCTACGGGATGGTTGGCCGCTACCGGGGGGATGTCCCGATTGTGGTCGCCCCTTGCCAAGTGTACTCGCCTAAGCCTCTCGGCCTTCTCGTTCTAGATCTCTCATTGGTACTCTATCGGTTGTCTTTCTCTCCTTCGTTCCTCGTGTACTTTCTCCGCACTTCCTCCTCCTCCCGGTATCCGATGCGGTTCTTCCATCTTCCATGTTTTCCTCATTCCTCGGCCCCATCTGGCTCGGGTTAATCCTCAACATCCCAGGTGGGAGATCGTCATCTCGGCCCAAATCGACCTCCTCGTCGACAGTAGTCATGCCTTTGATTAATGCCTGAGTCCCACCCTGGTTGTTTGACCGATGATCGTCGTGTCGGGAATCCGTAAGTCCTTCTTGCACGCTAGATCCCGCTGTGACCCGGTTCCTTAGGATCCTACTCGTCCTGGAGGTGCTCGCCATTTCCTTCGATATCGTCTTCGTTCCTCGGCTCGCCCGCCCGTTCGTACCTACGTCAGCAAAGTACACGGCACTTATTTCGAACTGCTTTCGAAAAGGTTAAGGATAGAGTACGGCAGTTCTGTAGAGCAAGGCGGAAAAATGTTCTTATAGTACACTCCCACTTATGCTAGCGTGTTTGTCTCAACAGTCAAATTGTTTTGGCCGTAAAGGACAATCTCTGAAAAGTTGTGTAGACACATCGCTTTCGATACTTTCCCCGTGCATTAATTACTACTTGTCCCAACATTCCTATCGCCAGAAGTCATTAATCACCCGTACGTTAAATCGGAAGATTTCTTTCTTTGCGACGATGGATGGCAATGACAGACCTCAACAGCTCATTGTGGCCGATGACCTTCCTATACAAGTTGCGGAATTTCTGGGGACGGTTGAACCGTAGGACTCCTACAGGTTTTCTCGACACGTGAGGCTTCTAGCGTAGGATCACAATGAGACTCGCCCAACAAGCCGCTCAATATAATCCTCTCAGCCGTGGTTTCCGAAAACTAAACTCAATGATTCTGAGCTAGTCTTGCTTCCACCATTATTTTGCTTCATTCAATTTGCTAAAAAGAAGGATTTAAACGGCGAAACGAGCAAGTGAAGTCAAAAGTAAATAGAGACAAATGTAACGATATCTATCCTTAAACCATGGAGGTGATCGTCAGATGATAAATCTAGCAACCTAGGCGTTTGACTGTTAGAGTCTTTCATTTAGCATCAACTATCTTCAATAGATGTTGATAGGAGCCGTTGAATCTCTCTTTAACGAGGTTTGAAACGATAGATGACGGCCGGCGAGGTGGGATTTCCTTCTAGCTTCTACCAACATCGGAAGATGTTATTTTGGGAGCTCACGGATCTTCCAATAGCTCATTTTGAGGTGTCTCATGCTAATAGCCTAGCTTTATGAAATAATCTTAACGACTTCGTTTTGAATGAAAGACAAGTTTTGCTAGGAAAACAAAGATAATAAACAAGAACACAAAGTGAACCTATATCAAACTCGATAAGATTTTGCTAGAAAAACAAAAATAGAAAACCAAAAGAGTTTCTCCCTTAGCGTCAACTAGCACACAAGGTGATTTAGGAGCTTGGATTTTCCTCTTTTGGTAACCGATTTCAAGGTATCCGAAGATGTTATACGGTCCCCTTAGTCGGCGCCAGAATGTAGATGTAGAAAATCCTACCACTACATCCAAAGAATCTCAAGTCATGCATAAAGAAGTCAAGCAAAGAAGAGAAGTAGAAGGGCACAAGATATACGTGGTTCGGCATGATTACCTACGTCCATGGGGTGAAGGGATTATCTTATTACTCGTTTCACGACTACAAGTTATGTGTTTTCTCTCTATCTCTTGGTATACTCTCTTCCCTCACTTCTCACTTGCCCCTCTAGCTCTCTACATGATTCATATTTATAGCTATAAAATGCTGATACAACGATATTACAGTGTTGGGCCTAATACAGCTTCCTCGATGTTCTTCTCGGGTGTCTTCCCGATGCCTCACCCGATCTTCCCCCCTGCTCGAGCCGAAGCATATGGCCGAGTGGTAACGTCATCCGATATCGCTTGTTAGGTGGGGGTGATCGACGTCGCCTTTTAGATTCCTGGCCGAGTCCTACTTTGACCGAGTCTTCCTTATCTCTTCACCAACTCTGTCAGAGCATTAATTCCCCTCGAACTCGACGAGCATCACATCGGAACTTTTCCTCCATCATGTCGGCCTTTCGAGCCGTCTCGTTCCTCTTTCCTCGTGCCTGCACACAGTGCGGTGATTGATGCTTCTAGTGTTCGTCTCGCCCTGTACGCCCTTGGTTAGGATGGTTCCACCTGGCTCCATGGATTATTTACACCTACACATATCACTGATATCAGCAACTAATTATTACTCATCCTTGATCTACCATTTACAAGTACATTTTCAAGTATAATGTACCTCAATCTGTGTAGCTTTAAGATGTTAACAACTCGTGGTACAATTTATGATGGTAACATTATCGATCATATATTGCTTTTAATCATCTTTTCATGGGGTCTCATACAAAATTCTAGTACATTATCATTGATGCACCTTTAGCTGGTCCAGTGCCTCTAGCATAATTCGGTCTAAGAAAATTTAGCATCTAGGATGGTCACACTTGAGATAAAACTAAACGAGTTCCAAATGGGAAAAATCACATTTTCACCAACCATTTCTCAACTATTACATCAAACTGTTTCACCAACCATTTTTACATCAAATGATTTCCCAAATGGAAAAAATTTATATTTTCTGCGAAAGAAATGATATATGTGTGAGAAAATATTTGGAACCATTTTTCTCCTCATTTTCAAGTATCAAGACTCTCAACGTCTTTCGTCTTCACAGTTGTCTTTCTTAATCAACTTTAATCTCCTGTTCTTCAATTCTTCTTCTTCTCGTATAACTTTCAAGAGATTATACGTGATTTGAGTGTCCGTGAGATGGATCCGACAAGAATAACACTTTTATAGATTTTCAGAAAGATTTCCTAAATCCGTGTGGAGAGTGGAGACCACTTGTTGTAACTGTAAGTTGGCAAATACTTCACCATACGCCACTATTCTTTGTCACTTAACCTTTTGGAAACAATTTGGTCACTTTCTGGGCCACTTCTGAGAGTGGTGTAGGAGGGTGCGCAACCTTCCAACTGCACGACCTTAATTACAAACTTCTGCCGAAGGAAGTAGGGGTGAGCATTTTATCCATAATCCGCGGATTTACCCGGGACCAACCCTATTTTTGCGGATGGATGCCCGGACCGTTCGCTAATGAGTTGGACGCGGATGAGATTTTTGAAATCCAACGGATTACGGATTGGACCCGGATGCAACCTTGAAAATCCGTTGGACATCCATATCCGTTAGATCAAGGGAATTTATATAGTTTCTAGAAAATATGTATATAGTTTTGGAATTTTTAAGGTGTTTGCTTGGAGTGTTGTCCATGACACTTCTATATTTACATACATATATAAAATGTGTAAGTTCTATAAGAAGTCATCTATATTGGCTTTATTTTTCATTATAAATTTTAACTAACACAAATCCATTGGATTATCCGCACCCAATCCGTTCATCCGTGCATCCATCGGATGCAAATCCGTTGGATGTTGGATTGGATGTGGATGCAAAATTTGAAATCCGTAGGGGATTGGATTGGATACAGATGAGGTAAAAACCGGTCCATACCGGCCCATGCTCAGCCCTAGAAGGAAGTAAGGAACACACCTTTAAGGCTTTGAACCGAAAAGGCGAAAACATGTTTGACTCTGAACGCGGGCAGTTTATCAGATGGGCCGCAAGCATCATCACCGAAGCCTAGTAGGAACTCGGCCAGAGATTCGTGAATAATTCACGAATATATCCGAATTCGAATTGTCGCATTAAATTTGCATCCAAATCTAACGCCGCACTAAATTCGCGGTTTGTAGGATTGAGCAGACTATCAACTAATTTCAATTCGCGGTGTTTTAGAGTTTAATTATGTGCAATCAAGTTTTATTTCTTGTTCACTGATTACATAGATGATACATCTGTGTTTATATACAAGTAATCCTTAACAGATTTACATTCATTCAATTCAAAGAACCTAACTATCTGTAGATATTGATGGAGATAAAACAGGATCGTTAGTTCCCAGTCATAGGCAGTTGCGCAACCTTTGGTGTGTGCTGACTCTGATCCTTGACACTCCCCGTCAAGTTGAGCATGAGTGGCCGAATGTTCAACTTGTCTCTGATAAACTGATATCTAGGTGAAGTTAATCCCTTTGTGAAGATATCAGCTAGCTGATCTTTGGATGAAATAAACTTTACTTGCAGTTGTTTGTTGGCCACCCTTTCGCGGACAAAATGGTAGTCTATCATACGCTACTATTCTTTGTCACTTTCTCGGCCACTTGTGAGAGTGGTGTAGGAGGGTGCGCAACCTTCTGCCAAAGGAAGTAAGGAACACACCTTTAAAGCTTTGAACCGAAAACATGTTTGACAGAACGCGGGCAATTTATTAGATGGGCCGTAAGCATCACCACCGAAGCCTAGTTAGGAACAGGGTGAGCATACCCGTAATCCGCGGATTTAACCGGGACCAACCGTCTTTTTGCGGATGGATACCCAAACCGTTCGCTAATGGGTTGTATGCGGATGAGATTTTTAGAATCCAACGGATTACGGATTGGGTCCGGATGCAACCTTGAAAATCCGTTGGACATCCATAACCGTCAGATTAAGGGAATTTATATAGTTTTTAAAAAATATATAGATAGTTACGGAGTTCTTAAGGTGTTTGCTTGGATTGTTGTCCATGACTCTTTTATACTTATATACATATACAAAGTATGTAGGTTCTATAAGAAGTCGTCTATGTTGGATTTATTTTTTCATTATAAATTTTAACTAAAGCAAGTCCATTGGATTATCCGTACCCAATCTGTTCATCCGTGCATCCATTAGATGCAAATCCGTTGGATGTTGGATTGGATGCGGATGCTAAAATTTGAAATCCTTAATTGATTGGATTGGATGCGGATGCGAAATTTGAAATCCGTAATTGATTGGATTGGATGCGGATGAGGTAAAATCCGGTCCATACCGGCCCATGCTCACCCGTAGTTACGAACTTGGCCAGAGATTCGTGAATAATTCGCGAATCTAACGGGCCGTGAGTTATAACCCCAAAAGTGTCTGTAGGATCCAAATATCGCACAACACTTTTTATTAGTGTGCGAGATTTAATTATTTTCTCAGCTTGAGAGAATGTAGCAGAGCTTGAGAGAATATGAGAATTTGTATGTGAGTTTGTCATCCACTATGTAAACACCTATATAAAGAGAAAGGGGGAGAGAGAAATGGAGGAGACATTTTAGAGAGGTTAAACAATTTAGAGAGAGAGAGTTTATTTTCTTTATATCTTCTTCCCCAAAAACTAGATCTAGAGTTCTACCAAATATCCATTAATGGAGATTGTAAATGAAATACTAATGTAATCTCAATAATCATAGTGAAGAATCATGGATGTAGATCACATTGATCGAACCATGTAAAAAATCCTTGTGTCAATTTATATTTCTAGTGCTTATATTTGAAATTTAGGTGATTAATAAGATTTAGATCTAGAAAATATTATAGGGGGTGTGTTGTAGGAAATCCTGCAACTACATTTTTGGCGCTAGAAACACTACCTACTTGTTGGTTCCAAGAAGATTCAAAGAAATTAGCTACGGTTAATGACGAGTTCAACTGGATCTACAAACTACAAGGGTGAAAATTGAAATTCCAATGAGAGAACAACAACCACAGTCACAGACATATATTAGTGCCACATCAAAGATTATAGACCAAGAAAGTGCAGCAAGGAAGAAATCTAATGAATATGCATCAATTAATTGTTCAAACAGGACAAATTCTCTCTTATCTTATTTAACTATATGTTCATAATCTAGATCTGGAAGATTTTGAGTTTTAAACTATTAATCTTTGTTTTTCACAAAAATTGTTGTTTAGTTGATATTTTGAATTAACAAGAATTTTGATCATAAATTTACATCCATAAACCTTGAATTTAATAATAATTTTGATCGTATAAATAACTAATGTGAACATGATTTTTGTGATTGAAGTCAAAGACGAAGGAATCAAAAGCTCCAGTGAAATTCTCTTTTGCGGTAAAATGCACTCACCAAGTCATCAATACACAACGTCAGCGAATAAATGGATTCAAACCAACACCAACAGTTTAACAGAAAATTAAGATTCCAACGGAGGAGAAAGCACAAAGGACAAACACAACACAGTGGATAAAGGAAGAAGACTAATGATTTATAATGAAAGTCTACACTTTCGCAACAAAGTCCACATCTTCGCAAAAGGAGAAAGCACGTACAGATGAAAGACTACCAAATATCATACAAGGGATGTCCAGGGCAAAAGGAGAAAAAAGTCTGCAAAGTTCATATATGACGAGACAATTCAAATCAGGATCCTCTCTTCAAAACATTAACGAACAAAGAACAAAGAAACGAGCTCAGCCACAGACACCACGAAAAAAGAAACCAATTAGCTATAAAACTCGCAGGATGATCATTGAGAATATATATGAAGGAAGAAACTACACAGCCAGTAGTTTCAGTAAAGAAGAAAGACGCAGTGGTCATGTCCACCTCGTCATAATTTTGGCAAAGGAAAAATCAGAAAGTTTTCATGGAACAGCATACCAAAATCTTGAAGTACATATCGCAGAGAATAAGTATTAGGAGCTGTCAATGGGAGAAGTATTTTTTAAATGCAAGAAGTATATAAAGCAAGGGAGGAATCAAACAACTTTGTAGAATTGAGCATATAAATTGCTACCCATGAGGATATGTGAAGCAAAATAATTCATAACTTTCAGCCAAGGTTAAAAGATAAGAGATATTGCGATCAAGCCTATGTCATCAGTATCTCATGCAAAGTATGTGTGAAAATAAACCGATGAAGTACCCGGGAGAAATTACTTCTTAGAAAAGGAAACTCAGAAGGCGAAGAAAGGAGCGAAGAAACTCGCAGAGAAGTACACAAATAAAAGCAAACAAAACAAAGACTCAAAGATTTAAGATTGATAAACAGGTGATGATTGGAACAAAAGCGTAGTCACGGATGAACAGTCGCAGATGAAGAACGAAGTCTGCGAATCTTCATACAGCTCATCACTATCGTCAACACGTGATGAAAACATACCTAATGGCCAGAAGAACATCATTACATCGCAAAGAATTTGTTTAGGATTCTTCTAACTTTTCTGTTTGAGATTAACGAACTTTTCTGCTTGATTTTAGTTCGTAGAAGCTTTCCAGCGCGAATGATGAGAATTTTTCTAAAAGGAATAACCGCAGCAAATGAGAAAGAATTTGCACCATGCGAACACAACAACCACAACTATGAAACTCGATTCAAATTATTTTGCAGCGAAGTTCAATGACTTCAAAAAACTCATAAAAGCAAGCGAGTTTTGAAAATAAGGAAGCTGTTTCTCGGAGCATTCATAAATGTAAATGAAGAATAAGGAAGCTGACAGACCATCACCATCATTCTCAAATATAAGAATGGCGATGAGGCATGATCCAGTTCATAACAAAGGAAGAAAGCAGGAAAGCAGTAATGATTTCGAGAAAAAATCACTAAAAATTCATGAACTCAAGCAAACCAGTGAAGAATCAAATATTATCTCAACAGACCAACGAAGAATGGATTGAATTCATCCCTAACAGAGACTCTCAACAAGAAAGAATAGCAGGCAATCCACTTTACCGTATGATGCAAGAGAGCAATTGAGTCTCGCAGATAACCATATAATTTCTTCATACAGTAAACAAATCCAGCTAGTTACAGAAACAAACAACGAAGGAAGAAGAAGTTATGCGAAGCTTACTTCACATAGGACAGAAATCGGAACCAAATTTAACTAAGATAATTCCCTTCACTTGAAGAAGAGAATTTCGCAGAAAATGAGGC
The DNA here is from genome assembly GCA_023531295.1 of Papaver armeniacum. Lineage (NCBI taxonomy): Eukaryota > Viridiplantae > Streptophyta > Magnoliopsida > Ranunculales > Papaveraceae > Papaver > Papaver armeniacum. The sequence continues at coordinate 63,104 of JAJJWW010013733.1, forward strand.
ATATTTGTTGCGAACAGGAAGCTTGAACCATTGAAGAGCAAAGATACGGATGAAGATATAGTATTGTCTCATAATGAAGAAATTCGTTTATTTCTGCGAAATGGTAGGATGGCTTTTACTTTGCGAACAAATAAATAAGTTTGCGAACTTTTGCTGCACGAACATACACTTCGCAAATGTTTGCTTCATACTAATTTTCTTCACGTGAAGTCATCTTTGCAAATACCTGCGAGAACAAGAAAAGAAGAACTTTGCCAGGCCCAGTTCGTAGGTCTCCTTATTTCGCAAAGAGAAAGCCAAATTTCAATAAATGTTTCGCAGAAGCAAAGAAAAGAGTTGACGATTATCTCGCAAGAGAGGGTTAGCACAATTGGTCTAGTGCAAGAGTACAGAAATGAAAGAATGAAGAATGGAAACATGCGATAAATTCACAAAAATTATACTTATCAAAATAGAATAAAATGAAGACATGCGATAATTTTCAGAATTTATGAATATTAGAAAGAGAATCAAAGATTGAATGAATAAAGAAACACGAAAATTTCGCGAAGCCTTGAATAAAATTTCGCAAAGACATAAGAATGGGACGAACCTTTATGGCGTACACCCTAGTTCGCGAATAAAATTTCGTAAGAGGCAAATGTAAGACCTAAAGTGCGTCATATAAGGGGGTATCTCTTGACATGGCTCGGGGAAAAGGTTACACCACTCCTGGAACCCGAGTCATGGAGATTTGGGGTCAATAAAGCCCATCCGGGAGAGATACCTTGGATTTCCAACTATATATAAGGTTATACCCTGGTTGGACGACCGAGGGTCTCTTCCAAGGAGTGTATGACCAAGGCGCGAGGTACACGGTTGAGCCAAGAGTGCCTGGGCATTTGAAGTGTCTCGGCCATTCTTGGCAAGTCTTGGCACATGCCGCACTCTACCGAAGAAAACTCCACTTGGGGTGCAGTCTCGTAACCATAAGCCATATAGGTATAAGGGATAAGAGGCTGCGAAAACAACTGGTTGTTGTTAAGACCGGATGGGAGGAGCTAGTCTTGTATGGCCAATGTACGCCTCCTTGAAGGGGCAACCAGGGAGAAGATAAGGGCGGCACCCTCCATTAGGGAGCTGATAAGTGTCTTAAGACGCAAATGTCATGAGGCTTTATTTTCGCAAGAAAATTTAGGCTTGTCATATTTGTGCGATGATCCTGAAGCGCCAATAATACTAACGCGAGGGTAAGACGAGATCAATGGTTCTTTACATGAAAGTGTAAAGACGTCATGCGATTTCGTCGCAAGACGGCAATGTCATGGGGCTTCAAGTTCGCAAGAATTTTTAGGCCTGTCATATTGTCGCAAGAAAAACATCCTTCAAAGGCAATAATACTAAAGAAATGATAAGACAAGATCAATGGGTCATTACATGAAAGTGTAACGACGTCCTGCGATTTTGTCGCAAGACGGAAATGTCATGGGACTTTATGTTCGTAAGAATATTTAGGCCTGTCACATTGATGCAAAAACGAGGGGTGGAAAAATAAGACCTTTAACTAGGAAGGCAAAATAAGACCACACAAGACAAATGATAAGGCAAGATCAATGGGTCTTTACATGAAAGTGTAAAGACGTCCTGCGATTTTGTCGCAATGACGAGGAGAGGCAAAATGACGAGGAGAGGCAAAATAAGACCACACAAAAATGAATAAGCAAATAAGCTTGCGAAAATGATTATATGTAAACAAATAAGTTTGCGAATATATACATGAAAATGAGTCTGTGGCTTGATAGGTGTAGAATACACCAGATTTACTATAGAGAGTTTATGCTTTCTTTGCTATTTTTCTTGCGAATTATGTACTTTACGCGTGTTTTTGAGTTACTAGGTACTCTGGAGTCGCACGGAGGAAAAGAAGCGGAAATCACCCAAATTGAGCAAGAAGGGCAAGAGTGTCATTTCTGAGCACGTACTATCCGAGCCCAGTCAAAGTTAAGGGAAACTCTATCGGGAGAAGTATTAAACACAGACCAGCTGTGGTTAAGGGGTGACCAGTTAGGATGGCCCTTATCTAATGACTGGGGTGGTCCTTATCCCTGGGGTGTAACATCCACCCAAATTATCCAACCCTAAATCAAGAGATTTCTCTCAATCATTTTCTTCTTTCACCTGAAATCAAGAAGAGAGAGGATGAGATTGTTCTGAGACCATTTTTCCTCGTAATTAAATGATGTCGATAAAATTTCGAGATTAATCAGTGATTGCTGGTGATGAAATGGATCTGCGTAGCTGAGAACTTCACGAAGAGGAAATCAAGATGAGGAAGAACCAGAAGACCTTCTTGTATCTGAGATAAAAGATTTCAAGGGTTCTTAAATTTGTAATTCGTTCCTGGGTTAAAGTTCGGGGATGAACACATAAACGGAGAGATAGAGAAATTGATGATTTGAGAAGATTGGATGATAACCTCGGTTCGATCCGTGATTCGTGCTCAAAGGAAAGAAAGGGGTTTCGATTCATGTTCGAAATGGAAGAAATCAGAGATGATGTTGATGCCTCAGAAGAGATGGGTTAGTAAAGTTTGAGAAATCAAACCTGGTGTTGATGGTGAATCAAGAGAGCAGATCGAGAGTTGCTGTTAAAATTCAAAGAAGAGAAAATGGGTTTAACGAGTTCCAAGGCAGACTGGGATTGAATTAGAGGAATGAAGTGAGATTTGAGTCATTTAAACTCATGGGAAAGTGACAGCTGATAGGTTTTGAGTTTATGAAATATTGGAATGAAGCTAATGTTGAGTTGCAATTGGTAATAAGGTTGCGGGGGTTAGTGAGCTTTTGGTAATTCAGATTGGGGTTGTTTTTGAGCCGGGGGAAGAATGATTTTGGTCTGGTTCTGAGCTTGATCTTGGCTTGAATTGAAGTAGCAGCTGGAGCAGGTCGGTGTGGTTTAGCTGGTCTTTGTTGGTGCATAAGCACGAGCTAGCCAGAGATACTGGTGCTATGAACTTGGCCTGAGGTGTGGAGCTGTAGCCACAGGGCATGGTTCAATATTGCCTGTGGCTGTTGTCTCATTGGAGTTGGGAGTTTGCTCCTGTTTATTTTGGTTGAATAGCCAGGGGATTGAACCCTGAATTGCTAGCCTGAGGTGATGGTGTTGTTCAAGTGAATGTTAGGGACTCAGTGGAAATTGAGTTGTAGCTTTCGAGTGAAGTCTCAGGCAAGAGAGGGAAGTTGGTCTGAGCTGAAGTCACAGGAAGCTGCAGAAGGCTAGGTTGTGGCTATGGCACAGATTGCAGGTGGAGCTGAAGAATGCAGCTGAGTTTAGGTGGAATGTATGGCAGAGTGCAGGCTAGATGTCAACAAAACCAGTAATGGATTGGAGCTAGTTATTGATTGTGTGCTGGAGATTGCCAGGCACTTGATGTTGTTCAGGGGTGAGACTCAGGTGTTTGGAGATGGTATGAACATTGTTGTGAAGCTACAGGAATTGCAAGCTGCTGTGTGACTGAATTGAGCTGGTAAGCCTATTGAGAAGACTGGTGGAGGTCTGGGTGAACTGAAGGACCTGGGATAGAATGGGTTGCAGTTGAGAGCTAGCAGGTGGCTGGTGCAGTGAAGAACTCAGCGAAGTAATGGGTTCTGTGGTTGGTTGGTGGAATTCGAGCTACTGCAATGTTTAGGTTATGTGTGGGTGCAATGAATTGGTGAATTGAAGTTAGTTCTAGCAAGTGCAACTGAAGTAGGGACATTGGAAGAATGGCAGTGTAGTACTGATGCTTATATCTGAACACAAAGAAATTGGGAAATGGGTTTGATTGAGTCACTGGTGGATGATTTGGTGAACAATGGTTGAATTGGTAATGAAGGATAAAGAGAAGAAGCAATGGCCATGGAACTGGAATTGGGTATATGTTGTTATGATGGCAGCTGTTGCAGGCGCAATAGAGATGGCTAGTGTGTTGTTGTGTTTGAGCTACAGTTGTTAGGAAGTGGTGGACAAGCAGAACAGGGAAGAAGAATGAAACTAAAGATTGCAGGGTGTAATGTGCTCAGGTTGCAGAGCTGAAGTGTAGATTGTATAGCCAAGATGGCTGGAAGGAACTGATGATGCACCATGCCGGTGCAATACACAGTTCGGCCATGTAAGGCTGGCTCGACGAGTCGGTCCAGTTAGCTCATCAACACAGTGACCTCAGTCCGACCGGGATCGACTCACTGTTAACTCATCCTGAATCTCCCTGACTCGGTGCTTGACCGAATTGACCCGTTGAGCCGAATAGTCGACCGATCCTGACTCGTTGACCAGTGACCGGCGACTTGCACGGCCACGCGAGCTGTTTTCCGGGCACTTCTCCTACTCGATTTCCGGCCACAATACCGGTTTTCCGGCGACTACTTTTTGGACGTATTTTCTACACGGTTTCTCTCCTTATGGGCTTGGTGGACTTTCATCTAATGGACTTTGAAGGCTTGACCTAATTTTGGAAGGGAGGAAAGGCTATAAAAAGAAGAATTCTACAACTTTTGGGTTATCTCATATCTTATTCTTGGAATTGTGGAGAGCCGTTTTGGTTACGCAACTAGGGTTTGCTTTTGTTCATCTTCTTCTTTAATTCAACTCATATTTTGAGATGAACTCCATAGCTATGAGTAGCTAAATTCTCTATTATTGGTTAAGGATGTAGTCCGATTTCTAAAACTTGTGTTTGCTTTATGTATTAGTTTTATCTCTTGTTTATCGTTCAATTCTGCGGTTTTTATGATCACATGATTGAAGTATTGTGATAGGATTATGGTGTTTGATTAGTTAAGTGGCCAATTAATTGAACTTGCATCTTAGTCCATAGCTATTTTAGGGTTTTTCATCAAGCGATAACCTTGAATACAAGTAGCATGATATGTTTACGGTTTGTAGTGATACACTCTCGTAATCATATGAGAGTTTTACCATTGTCCGAATTGTTTTGCGCAACGCATGACAATTGCATTGATTAGCCTATTTACGAAACTTAATGCTCCTAGGAATTGAACTTGATTAGCGCAAGGCGTTAGGTTATTCTTTAGGTAGAATTCACATACGCAGCCCTAATGTGTGTGTTGATGAACTTGAGAAATTAATAGATTATCTTGCTTTCTTGATTCTCTAGGCTTTTGATAACACAAGAGATTAAATCGTAATTCTAATCATATATGCAAGCACATGTCTAAGATTGAAGATGAATTCCTTGACCAATATCTCTCTCCATTGATTATTTTCTACAATCTACTTTGTTTTTAATTTACTTTTATTGCTTACATAGAATCGAGGAAATCCCCCAATCGGTTACTTTAAGAAATTGATTACGAAATAACTACAATTGCCTTTCTGTGGATACGAACTCTTTCTTATCACATACTTTAGAAAGTGAAATTATTTTTGACGCATACGACAGCGATCAAATTTTGGCGCCGTTGCCGGGGAGGCACACGGCTAGTTATTAAGTTTTTAAGTTTCTTTTTACAATTTCTGCTTTCATCTTTGCTTTTTGTTTCTTGTCTTGTTTCTCACTTGTTTGCAAGAATTGTTTGCAGTACCTAATCTCGGCTTCTAAGGATTGGAATTATCCAAGGTGCAGGATAGCTACTCGATGCGGCACAATACTCCAACCAAGTCAAGACACAACGGACGAGCACGAGGAGGAAGTAGGAGAAGAGATTTTCCAACAACAAGAAGAAGGAAAAGAGGTTCCAATCGTAGAGGAAACACACGTGGAAGAACAAGGAGCAATGGGTGATGCAAATCGTTCACTCAAGGACTTAGCTTCTCATAGGCTTGATATACAAGGGGATGTATTCAAACGGACTCTACTTTTGAAATTAAACCGGGTTGCTTAGAGAATTACCAAGTTCCATGGCATGGTGAATGAAGATCCAAACAAACATCTTATGGACTTCCACACCATTGTCACGGCCATGCTTCAATGGATGTTGCAGCGGATGGTGCAATGTTGAAAGTTTTCCGTTTCTCTTTAATGGATAGTGCTAAGATTGGTTGTTCTATTTACCTCCGGAAGTGTCACAACATGGAATGGGTTGAAGAAACTCTTTTAGAGATATTTTCCTGCATCAAAGGCTACTCAAATTCGCAAGGAGATTTGTGGGATGAAGCAAAATGTGGGAGAATCTCTATATGAATGTTGGGAACGATATAAGAGATTGGTGGCAAGCTGCCCTCACCACCAATTTAGTGATGCTATGATCATTCAATATTTCTATGAAGGACTCCAATCAAGTGTTAGGAATCTCCTAGATGCTGCGGGTGGTGGTGCACTAGTTAACAAGACGGTGGCACAAGCTAGAGAGTTGATTGAAAACATGGCAGAACTCACAACAATTCTTGAGTCGTGGTTGGATGTGATTCTAAGAAGGGTGAGTGAGGTGAGCGAGGTTGAGGAACTTCGTCAACAAATGGGTAACATGAACGCAATGCTTCAACAAGTTGCAGCCGCGGTGATACTGAGAGTTCCTCTCAATCTTATGAAGACGAGCAAGCTAATGCGATCTTTCCAAATCAACAAAGACGGTATGATCCCTACTCCAACACTTACAATCCCGGATGGAGAGATCACCCCAATTTTAGCTATGCCAATAAGCAAGGAGCGATTCAACAACCTAGTTTCAACAACCCGAGTGGATTTCAACCTTAACAACAACAATTCCAACCGAGACAACAATTTTAACAACAACAACAACCTCAAATGGGGTCCAATATGGAGGAGTTGTTGAAATCTTTATGCAACGAGCGGAGAGTTCGGTTAAGGAGTTGCAAACTCAAGTTGGTTCTATGGCTATGGAGTTGAATCAATTGAAGGCACAAAATGGTGGGAAACTCCCTTCTCAACCTATCAACCCAAAAAGAGGGTGTTAATGCAATTACATTGAGAAGTGGTACACAACTTGTGCAACCCAAAGTTCTTGATTCGGGCGTGGTGGAAACACCAAAGGAACCTGTTTTGGAGGAGAAAACCGAGGATTCTCCCCAAACTTGAGGTACCTATTTCTAACTCTAAAACTCCGGTTTCTACTTATGTTCCTCCTCTACCTTTCCTCGCAGATTTGCAAGTTCTAAGAAGGCGGAACTAGAAAAGGAGATTTTAGACATTCTAAAGAAGATTCATGTGAACATACCACTCATAGATGCAATCAAGCAAGTTCCAAAGTATGCAAAGGTGTTGAAGGACTTGTGTACCAATAAGCAAAGGCTCAAAGGTAATGAAGTGCTTAGTGTGGGGGAGAATGCTTCGGCAATCTTACAACACAAACTCCCACTTAAGTGCAAGGACCCGGGTAGCTTCGACATTCCCGTCACAATTGGTAACACTACATTTAATAAAGTTATGTTGGACTTAGGTGCTTAGTTAATGTCATGCCGCGTCTATGTATAATTCACTTGATCTTGGTCCTCTTAAAAAGGCTGGAATTGTGTTGCAATTAGCCGATCGTTCTAATGTCTACCCAATGGGTATTGTTGAGGATGTTCTTGTGCAGGTTAATCAACTTGTTTTTCCAGCGGACTTTGCGTGTTAGAGATGGATGAAGGTTCACCGGACTCGTCTCTTCCATTGCTACTTGGGCGTCCCTTCATGAAAACGGCGAAAACCATAATTGATGTGGACAAGGGAACGCTAACTATGGAGTTTGATGGAGAAATAATACGTTTCAACATTTTCGAGACGATGAGATATCCTAGCGATGTTCACTCTTGTTTCTCCATTGATATGATGGACACATTGGCGCAACAAATGTTTGAGTTGAATGGTGGTGATACTTTGGAAACCGTGCTCACTACTCCTATTGACAACGGTTATGTGTATAGTGATGAGATGAAAGAAACCATTGGTTCTCTTAACTCATTACCGGAAAAATCAGCAACTAAGAATGTTTCATATGCGTCTTTACCTTGCAATAATGAAAAACTTGTGCCATCTATTGTTAAACCTCCAAGTTTAGAATTGAAACCTCTTCCAAGTCACTTAAAGTACTTGTACTTGGGTGACAACGAAGATTTACCCGTGATTGTTTCTAACGAGCTTAATGAATTACAGGAGCAAAAACTTCTACGGGTGCTAAGGACGTACAAGACGGCCATAGGATGGACAATCGCCGATATCAAGGGTATTAGCCCTGCCGTTTGTATGCATAAGATCCGTGTGGAGGAGGATTCAAAGCCTACAAGGGAAGCGCAACGCCGTTTGAATCCTCCCATGATGGAAGTTGTGAAAAAGGAGATACTCAAGCTTTTGGACATGGGAGTTATCTACCCCATATCCGATAGCAAGTGGGTAAGCCCGGTACAAGTGGTACCAAAGAAATCGGGTGTGACGGTGGTGGAGAATGATAAGAATGAACTTGTCCCAACTCGTGTGCAAACCGGTTGGAGGGTTTGTATTGATTATAGAAAATTGAATGCCACCACTAGAAAAGATCACTTTCCTTTACCTTTTATTGATCAAATGCTTGAACGTTTAATGGACACTCTTACTATTGCTTTCTTGATGGCTATTCAGGTTATAATCAGATTGTGATAGCACCGGAGGACCAAGAGAAAACTACTTTCACTTGTCCTTTTGGTACTTTTGCTTATAGAAGGATGCCTTTTGGCTTATGCAATGCTCCGGCTACCTTTCAAAGGTGTATGGTAAGTATCATTTCAGAATATGTTGAAAACATAATCGAAGTGTTCATGGATGACTTTAGTGTCTTTGGTGATTCATTTAACCTTTGCTTGAACAATTTGTCTCTAATCCTTGAACGATGTGTTGAAACAAATCTTGTGCTAAATTGGGAGAAGTGCCATTTCATGGTAACTCATGGCATAGTTTTAGGCCATATAATATCTTCTACAGGCTTGGAAGTTGATAAATCTAAGATAGACCTTATTCGTGCTCTAACCCCTCCCACTACGGTGAGGGAGATACGTTCTTTTCTTGGTCATGCAGGTTTTTTATCGTAGGTTCATCAAGGACTTTTCCAAGATAGCATCACCACTTTGTACCCTATTGCAAAAAGATGTGGTTTTTAACTTTGATGAGAAGTGTGTGGCGGCATTCAATCGTTTGAAAGAACTTTTGATTTCAGCCCCTATCATTAAACCACCGGATTGGAGTAAGCCGTTTGAACTCATGTGTGATGCTAGTGATTATGCGGTTGGTGCGGTGCTTTGGCAACGTGTGGGGAAACTTCCTCATGCTATCTATTATGCTTCTAGAACGTTAAATGAGGCTCAACAAAACTACACAACCACTTTGAAAAAAGAGTTATTAGCCATTGTTTTTGCTTTAGAAAAGTTTCGCTCTTATCTAATTGGTACAAAAGTTGTTGTCTTTTCTGATCATGCAGCACTTAGATACTTGCTTACAAAGAAAGAGGCGAAACCGAGGCTCATACGATGGATATTACTCTTGCAAGAGTTTGATATTGAAATCAAAGACAAGAAAGGAATTGAGAACACCGTTGCGGATCATTTGAGCCGACTTGTGTGGACAAGGAGATTATCCCGTTGCGTGAAAGTTTCCGGATGAGCAACTATTCTCAATTGCCTTTGGAGAACCATGGTACGCTGATATTGTTAATTACTTAGTGTCTAAACAAATCCCAAAGAACTTGTCTCGTGCTGAGAGGGATAAACTTAAGAAGTTAGGAAACCAATACATATGGGATGATCCATACTTATGGAAGCATTGTAGTGACCAAGTAATACGTAGGTGTGTTCCCGAAATTGAGTTTAATTCTATCTTGTCTTTTTGCCACTCATATGCTTGTGGAGGACATTTTGGGAGTAAGAGAACCGCTCTCAAGGTATTAGAATGTGGTTTCTTTTGGCCAACTTTGTTTAAGGATGCACATGCATTTTGTATCACATGTGATAGATGTCAAAGAACCGGCAATCTAGGTGCTCGAAATCAAATGCCGCAAACTATTATTCAATTTGTGGAGGTTTTTGATGTATGGGGAATTGATTTTATGGGCCCTTTTGTCAATTCTAATGGGAATTATTATATTTTGCTTGCTGTGGATTATGTCTCGAAATGGGTGGAAGCTAAAGCCACCCCGACTAATGATTCTAAAGTTGTTTCAGATTTGTGCAAGCTAATATTTTTGCAAGGTTTGGAATTCCAAGGGCTATAATTAGCGATGGAGGTTCACACTTCAAAACAGGTTCTTGCAAAGCTTGTTAAGGAAGTACAATGTGTCGCATAGGATTGCAACTCCCCTACCATCCGCAAACAAATGGACAAGCCGAAGTTTCCAACCGAGAGGTGAAATCCATTCTTGAAAAGACGGTGAATCCCACAAGGAAAGATTGGAGTTCGCGACTTAATGATGCTTTGTGGGCGTATAGAACCGCATATAAAACACCTATTGGGATGTCTCCTTTTAGGCTTGTTTATGGTAAACCTTGTCACTTACCCGTGGAAATTGAGCATAAGGCGTTTTGGGCTATTAAGCAATGCAACATGGAGTTGGACCAGGGGCTGGAAAGCAAAGAAAGTTACAACTTCAAGAGCTAGAGGAGATTCGTAATGATGCATTTGAAAGCTCACGGATTTACAAGGAAAAAACGAAAGCTTTTCATGATAATATGATTTCTAAGAAACAATTTTGCATTGGGCAGAAAGTGCTTTTGTTTAATTCTCGTTTGCAATACTTCCTGCAAATTAAGGTCACGTTGGATTGGACCTTTTATTGTGACTAATGTGTTTTCTCATGGTGCAGTGGAAATTCGTAGTTTAGCTCGTGTAATGAACTTAAAGTGAATGGGCATAGGTTGAAACCATATTATGAGAACTTCTCTTGGATGTCGTGGAAGGAGTTAATCTTGTGGAAGTACTCCCTGGAGGAGTCATAGAAAGCAAGGAGATAGTCGGGCTGACGACTTTAAACCAAGCGCTAATTGGGAGGCAACCCAAAGGATGAGTATTTCTTGTCTTGTATTTATTTCTTTTCTTGTTTTTAGTTTTTCTTGTTTTGTTTTCTTTGTTTTTGCTGATTTTTGTTAGGATTTCCCACCTTGACTTACTTTGGACGATTCAATTTACATTGAGGACAATGTAAAGTTTAAGTGTGGGGGAGTGGTTTGTGTAAATTTTTGCAATTATTTTTCAACTTTTGTGTAATTAGTGAATAAGAAAACTCCAACTTGTAGTTATTTAGAGTCACATAGTATACATGTCGCTAAGATTACATCGAGAATCTCACAATAGTGACTGAACTTAGAGATGACAGAGAACATGATCGGGTTTCTTAATTGTATGAGAGTTAAAGTTGGATTTAACCATGCCAAGTGGAAAATAAGGTGCAGACTGAATTCTAAGTATTAGAACAGGTGATCCCCTATAGTGGAGACTACCCATGTTACATAATGCGAGGCACCAACCTTCAATTCTTTGTACCTGTCTAAATTGTGCTTTTAGAGTGTGTGTCACCGTACGTAAATTCCGGGCAGAATGGTGAGCTGTTCAATTTCCCACCATAGAAGCACTATTTTGATCTCTTGAGTGCTATTTTTATCAACCATGTTGGTGACATCGAATTGCTAACTTACATACCACTTGTGATCTTGTTCGCCAGTTAGCACCATCCACCTTATCTCTCTCTACACCAACAGGTCCATAGAAACACCATCATCATCAACAAGAGGAGCATCACAAATTCGAAGGAAAGTTGAACACGTTCGAGGTTTACAAACAATGGTATAAAATGGGCAGATTTCAGATTTGAGTAAAGCAACAAAACAGGGAGCAGAATTTTTATAAGTTGAAGACTAATATACAAGAGTGAAAATTATTAAGGATGAGAATTCGAGAAGTCTATGATATCAAGACATATAAGTTGTGAAGATTCAAGCGGTAAGTACTTATACCATGGCATTGTACTTACATTTTTATTTTATTTGTATTTTGTTTTCTCTTGTCTCAAAAAAAAAAAAAAATTAAAAAAAAAAAAAAAACGAAAATTAAAGAAAAAAGAGACAAGAGAAAAATGTTTTTATTTTGTTTTATTTTTATTTGTTATTCAAAAAAAAAATTAAAAAAAAAAAAAAAAAAATTGGGTTTGTATAGTTTGTTTTTATTTTTGTATTCTTTCAATAAAGCCTATGGAAAGAAGGAATATTTGTAATGAAGTATCAAGCGACAAGGAATTTGAGGAAAGAATCATATTGTCAAGATTCTACGAAGTTCGAGAGTTATCATCAAGAGTTGAAGACCGAAGACGAAGATGACGACACCGATAGAAGACCGAAGACGTTTCTATGGATCTTTGTGAGAGTGGTGCTAGCTGCACGCCGAACGGATTCACTGTAAGTAAGCATATTCCCACCTTCGTTAAATGGTTTGATTTCCTTTCGAAGAGATCGTCAGAAAAATGGGTTTTCAAAAATATATAAAAGATGTGGGTTTTCAAAATATTTCGGAGGGTTTTGCCTTCCTACCATTCAACGTGTCTCGGGATTCTCTCTTCATTCCAACCTGGACACATGTGTGACCCATAAAGAGCTGTTTATTATTGAGAGCAATATCATAAAACCCTTTCTTGTGAGGCAGAGTCGAGACTTTTGATCACTCCGAACCCGAATTTTAGTCGAGAAGGGATGGTTATCTCTCTCTCAACTTTTAAGAATGAGATTGTGTTTATTTATGTGTCTAACTTCTTATGACTAGTGTGCAGAATCTCTATGTCTTCTTAGCGCGTTGGATGCTATCATTACGTAGAACTAGTAAGTTGGAAAACTAGGTTTTGTGGGTATATCTCTAGTAAACCCTCACGAGACTATAACTCGTCCACTAGGGACACCTAGGGGTTTAAAGGCTTGTTATTTATGCTAAAAGTGACCGTAGCCTCGACGACACGGAGTTGTTGTATTTTATTATTTTGTTTGATTTGCTCGAGGACAAGCAAAGTCTAAGTGTGGGGAATCGATAGGTGTAGAATACACCGCATTTACTATAGAGAGTTTATGCTTTCTTTGCTATTTTTCTTGCGAATTATGTACTTTACGCGTGTTTTTGAGTTACTAGGTACTGGAGTCGCACGGAGGAAAAAGCGGAAATCACCCAAATTGAGCAAGAAGGGCAAGAGTGTCATTTCACAGGCACGTACTATCCAGGAGCCGAGTCAAAGTTAAGGGAAACTCTATTGAGAAGTATTAAACATGAGACTCAGCTGCGGTTAAGGGTGACCGATTAGGATGGCCCTTATTCTAATGACCGGTGGTCCTTATCCACAGGGTGTAACATCCACCCAAATTATCCAACCCTAAATCGAGAGATTTCTCTCAATCATTTTCTTCTTTCACCCGAAATCAAGAAGAGAGAGGATGAGATTGTCTCGAGACCATTTTTCCTCGTAATTAAATGATGTCGATAAAATTTCAGAGATTAATCAAGTGATTGCTGGTGATGAAATGGATCTGCGTAGCTGAGAACTTCACGAAGAGGAAATCAAGATGAGGAAGAACCAGAAGACCTTGTTGTATCTGAGATAAAATATTTCAAGGGTTCTTAAATTTGTAATTCGTTCCTGGGTTAAAGTTCAGGTGATGAACACATAAACGGAGAGATAGAGAAATTGATGATTTGAGAAGATTGGATGATAACTCGGTTCGATCTGTGATTCGTGCTCAAAGGAAAGAAAGGGGTTTCGATTCATGTTCGAAATGGAAGAAATCAGAGATGATGTTGATGCCTCAGAAGAGATGGGTTAGTAAAGTTTGAGAAATCAAACCTGGTGTTGATGGTGAATCAAGAGAGCAGATCGAGAGTTGTTGTTAAAATTCAAAGAAGAGAAAAATGGGTTTAACGAGTTCCAAGGCAGACTGGGATTGAATTAGAGGAATGAAGTGAGATTTGAGTCATTTAAACTCATGGGAAAGTGACAGCTGATAGGTTTTGAGTTTATGAAATATTGGAATGAAGCTAATGTTGAGTTGCAGTGGTAATAAGGTTGCAGGGTTAGTGAGCTTTTGGTAATTCAGGATTGCAGGTTGTTTTTGAGCCAGGGAAGAATGATTTTGGTGCTGGTTCTGAGCTTGATCTTGGCTTGAATTGAAGTAGCAGCTGGAGCAGGTCAGGTGGTTTAGCTGGTCTTTGTTGGTGCATAAGCACTGAGCTAGGAGATACTGGTGCTATGAACTTGGCCTGAGGTGTGGAGCTGTAGCCACAGGGCATGGTTCAATATTTCCTGTGGCTGTTGTCTCATTGGAGTTGGGGTTTGCTCCTGTTTATTTTGGTTGAATAGCCAGGGGATTGAACCCTGAATTGCTAGCCTGAGGTGATGGTGTTGTTCAAGTGAATGTTAGGGACTCAGTGGAAATGGAGTTGTAGCTTTCGAGTGAAGTCTCAGGCAAGAGAGGGAAGTTGGTCTGAGCTGAAGTCACAGGAAGCTGCAGAAGGCTAGGTTGTGGCTATGGCACAGTTGCGGTGGAGCTGAAGAATGCGGTTGAGTTTAGTGGAATGTATGTCGAGTGCAGGCTATATGTCAACAAAACCAAGAATGGATTGAGCTGGTTATTGATTGTGTGCTGGAGATTGCCAGGCACTTGATGTTGTTCAGGGGTGAGACTCAGGTGTTTGGAGATGGTATGAACATTGTTGTGAAGCTACAGGAATTGCAAGCTGCTGTGTGACTGAATTGAGCTGGTAAGCCTATTGAGAAGACTGGTGGAGGTCTGGGTGAACTGAAGGACCTGGGATAGAATGGGTTGCAGTTGAGAGCTAGCAGGTGGCTGGTGCAGTGAATAACTCAGCGAAGTAATGGGTTCTGTGGTTGGTTGGTGGAATTCGAGCTACTGCAATGTTTAGGTTATGTGTGGGTGCAATGAATTGGTGAATTGAAGTTAGTTCTAGCAAGTGCAACTGAAGTAGGGACATTGGAAGAATGGCAGTGTAGTACTGATGCTTATATCTAAACACAAAGAAATTGGGAAATGGGTTTGATTGAGTCACTGGTGGATGATTTGGTGAACAATGGTTGAATTGGTAATGAAGGATAAAGAGAAGAAGCAATGGCCATGGAACTGAATTGGGTATATCTTTGTTATGATGGCATGCTGTTGCAGGCGCAATAGAGATGGCTAGTGTGTTGTTGTGTTTGAGCTACAGTTGTTAGGAAGTGGTGGACAAGCAGAACAGGGAAGAAGAATGAAACTAAAGATTGCAGGGTGTAATGTGCTCAGGTTGCAGAGCTGAAGTGTAGATTGTATAGCCAAGATGGCTGGAAGGAAACAGTGATGCACCATGCTGGTGCAATACACTGATTAGGCTGTGCAAGGCTGGCACGACGAGTCGATCCAGTTAGCTCATCAACACAGTGACTCGGAGTCGACACGGGATCGACTCACCTGTTAACTCACCCTGAATCTCCATGACTCGGTGCTTGACCGAGTTGACCCGCTGAGCCGAATAGTTGACCGATCCGACCCGTTGACCGGTGACCGGGCGGACTTTGCCGGTCACCGGAGCTGTTTTCCGGGCACTTCTCCGGCCGATTTCCGGCCACAATACCAGTTTTCCGGCGACTACTTTTTGGACGTATTTTCTACACGGGTTTCTCTCCCTTATGGGATTGGTGGACTTTCATCTAATGGACTTTGAAGGCTTGACCTAATTTTGGAAGGGAGGAAAGGCTATAAAAAGAAGAATTCTACAACTTTTGGGTTATCTCATATCTTATTCTTGGAATTGTGGAGAGCCGTTTTGGTTACGCAACTAGGGTTTGCTTTTGTTCATCTTCTTCTTTAATTCAACTCATATTTTTGTGATGAACTCCATAGCTATGAGTAGCTAAATTCTCTATTATTGGTTAAGGATGTAGTCCGATTTCTAAAACTTGTGTTTGCTTTATGTATTAGTTTTCTCTCTTGTTTATCGTTCAATTCTCTGCGGTTTTTATGATCACATGATTGAAGTATTGTGATAGGATTATGGTGTTTGATTAGTTAAGTGGCCAATTAATTGAACTTGCATCTTAGTCCATAGCTATTTTAGGGTTTTTCATCAAGCGATAACCTTGAATACAAGTAGCATGATATGTTTACGGTTTGTAGTGATACACTCTCGTAATCATATGTAGAGTTTTACCATTGTCCGAATTGTTTTGCGCAACGCATGACAATTGCATTGATTAGCCTATTTCTGAAACTTAATGCTCCTAGGAATTGAACTTGATTAGCGCAAGGCGTTAGGTTATTCTTTAGGTAGAATTCACATACGCAGCCCTAATGTGTGTGTTGATGAACTTGAGAAATTAATAGATTATCTTGCTTTCTTGATTCTCTAGGCTTTTGATAACACAAGAGATTAAATCGTAATTCTAATCATATATGCAAGCACATGTCTAAGATTGAAGATGAATTCCTTGACCAATATCTCTCCATTGATTATTTTCTACAATCTACTTTGTTTTTAATTTACTTTTATTGCTTACATAGAATTCCAGAAATCCCCCAATCGGTTACTTTAAGAAATTGATTACGAAATAACTACAATTGCCTCTCTGTGGATACGAACTCTTTCTTATCACATACTTTAGGAAAGTGAAATTATTTTTGACGCATACTGACAGCCCGATCATGGTGCCCGAAAATAACAAAGGAGTATTATTCAGAATCTCTCAGCAGCACTATTTAGAATCTCTCAGGAGTGTTATTCAAAATCTCTCAGCAGCACTATTTAGAATCTCTCAGGAGTGTTATTCAAAATCTCTCAGCAGCACTATTTAGAATCTCTCAGGAGTGTTATTCAAAATCTCTCAGCAGCACTATTTAGAATCTCTCAGGAGTGTTATTCAAAATCTCTCAGCAGAACTATTTAGAATCTCTCAGGAGTGTTATTCAAAATCTCTCAGCAGAACTATTTGGAATCTCTCAGGAGTGTTATTCAGAATCTCTCAGCAGTAATATTTATAATCTCTCAAGAGTGTTATTCAGAATCTCTCAGCAATATTATTTAGAATCTCTCAAGGTATTATTCAGAATTTCGCAGAGGTATTCATAATTTCGCAGAATGAGTCAGAATTTCTCAGAATGAGATTATTTTGCAAAATGTGGTTATTTCGCACAATTATTTCGCAAAATTATAAGCAACTTGAAGAGATTATACTATCGCATGAGCACAAAGCATGAGACAGAAGCAAAACGTGAATGAAGACACAACTCGCTCATTCAACATTTTCTCAAAGATTCTACCTTCATAGATAAAGAACAGAGGCAACTATGGATTACCGAGAAAACATTTTATGTTCTTTATCTTCTCGGCAAGAATCATTTCCAAAATGGACGATCGCTAATGAACAACAAGAATCCTCGTCAAAAATGGAGTAATAATTTCGCATGAATAGAGGCAACATTTATTACTCGCATTCAAGGATGGATACTTCTTATACTACTTCTTCGAGGATACCTCATACTTCTTATACTTCAAGGATACTTCATACTTCTTATACTTCAAGGGTTGATACTTCTTATTTATTTCACAAAGCTTCGGAACTTCGCAAAAGAATAGAGGCAATTACGTACTTTTCAAGTCCAGTATTCTTTCGCTCGTTCCTTCATCAACAAAGATCAGAGATTACTACAACAACAAATTTTTCCTTAAAGATCGCTCTTCAAGCAATATTCAAGGAAAAAGAGGCAAGATGTAGGATCCAAATATCGCACAACACATTTTATTAGTGTGTGAGATTTAATTATTTTCTTAGCTTGAGAGAATGTAGCAGAGCTTGAGAGAATATGAGCTGTGTATGTGAGCTGTCATCCACTATGTAAACACCTATATAAAGAGAAAGGCAGGAGAGAGAAAAGGAGGAGACACTTTAGAGAGGTTAAACAATTTAGAGAGAGAGAGTTTATTTTCTTTATCATCTTCTTCCCCAAAAAACTAGATCTAAAGTTCTACCAAATATCCATTAATGGAGATTGTAAATGAAATACTAATGTAATCTCAATAATCATAGTGAAGAATCATGGATGTAGATCACATTGATCGAACCATGTAAAAAATCATTGTGTCAATTTATATTTCTAGTACTTATATTTGAAATTTAGGTGATTAATAAGATTTAGATCTACAAAATATTATAGGGGGTGTGTTGTAGGAAATCCTGCAACTACAGTGTCACTATCCATTTACAAAAAAAAAACCCATCAAAACAAAAGTAACACAAAAACCCTAAATAACAAAAGTAACATAAAAAACCCAAAAGTGTTTTTGCCACTATTAACTACCACTACTAGCAACCAACACCACATCCACCAACAAATACTAGCACTACCATCACCATAAAAAGCACCACCACCAACCAACACCACCACTAACCAGAAACAGTACCACCAAATTTTGTTTTCATCATAAACTTACTATTTCATCATTAAAATCTTTGGTTTTATGATACAAAAATAAGCAAAAATATGATGAAACCAAATTTGGTTTCATCGTAGAATTTGATGAAACCAATTTTGGTTTCATCATAAAATTTGATGAAACCAATTTTGTTTGGGGTTTTTGTACCAAATTTTAAAAATTTGGGTTTTTTGTATCAATTTTTTTTAATTTGAAGTTTTAATGGATCCCAACATTTGAACGGAGTTTTTATACTCCAAATTTGGTCACCTTGGTGTTTTACTACTAGTTCTGCGAATCTAAAGACTTAAAGGCCTAGACAAAATTAGCTCCCACGTTGAAAGGTGAGGAAACCCTCGCTTCCTATTGGTCGAAATAGGTCTTTTTGAGTTTTGTGAAACGAGCGTTTTGGTAAGGACACTTGCCAACGTATAATTGGTTTAAAAATTTCTTAACTTAAGGTGTTCGGTATTTTATGGAAATCCAAATTCGGTTTGGAAGTCGAATACCTACCGTATTAGGACTCGTTTTACCAAGGAAAAAAAAACCATATATTTTACACGAGAATAAAAGGAAAAAAAATAAATATATGCGAAAATAAAAAGGAAAAATTTAATAAAATCCGCACATATTCCCTATCTTTTCTCCACCTATTTAATGTATTATCCTCGCCACGCCAAATCAAAAATACATCGCCACGGGGCGGGGCAAAGCCCCTCGCACACAAAATCGAAAATACATCGACATGGGGCGGGGCGAAGCCCCGCGACACACCAAGTTAAAAGAAAAAGAAATCCCCGGTGCGTAGCACAGGCACAAATCTAGTATACCTAAATTACAAAACGTCGCATTAAATTCGCATCCAAATCTAACGCCAAACTAAATTTGCGGTTTTTAGGATCGAGCAGATTATACACTAATCTCTGCATCCAGAATCAATTCGCGGCATAAAATTTCGGATGACATGTCAAGTCGATGGTCTTTTTTTTTTTTTCTTTTTTTCTTTGGTCAATCAACAAATTTCAATTTATTCAAATCAAAATAGAAATCACAAAAATATCAAAGTACAAGATAGTCAAAACCCTGATACAAATGTAGATATCAATTACAAGTAAAAACGCGAAGAGAAAGAGCAATATCTCGTAAAGATACTCAATTTTCGTAAATGTAGTAGGGAAGGATGATGGTATAATCCGGAATCGATTCTGGATTATACCAATATAGTCAAGTCGACGGTCTAGTTTATGGAAAGTGGGGTGCATTAATATGTTGGTTTATAATTTGAATTCTAATATTTCCATTAGAGATTGGATTATCAAATTGGTTATGTAATGACTAGTTGATCGACAAAGCTCTTGCAACAGCACTATTTAGTATTGCCCGGAGCGTTTGGAGATTGGTGTTTCCGAATCTATTAATAAAAAAAGCCTAAATCATCAAATCATTGCTAGGAATACCATGAAAGTAGTAAATGATACCTCTTTATGCTTGTCCAATCAGGAAAACCAAAACAGCATACTAGGACACAACAAGTGGAACATGACCGGATGAGTACATGAGCAAAATCACATCAATATTTGTTAATCTCAAAATATTTTGCGAGTCAATCATTTTTGTCCAAGGTATTTAAGAAAACGAATTTTTTGTTGGGAGTGGAAAAGATACCACGATAAGCATAATGGTTATTACGCAATACCAATAGTTATAATTGTTGGTACAAGCGACACCTACTTCGAAAAGAGGGATCCCTAATATGTATCGGAGAATTGCACTGAACTGCCTAGCTCCAATATGTTGATTAAGCCCATCAATTGGAATCGCCATCAGAAAATCCCAGGCATGTTTTGTTCGGTTGCAGTGCCATAGAACAGAATCACACTCCGTCATAGCATAACTGGTGGGTATGTTTTCCTTTACTGCGTCAAAGTAAATAGTTGCCAAGGAATTCATGGAATGGGTGGCAAAATTACTAGAGCAAAGAGGAGAAATAGCAGCACACGGTGATTTAAAGGAATCCAAAGCTCGCTGAAGAGCTGGGCCACTACCACTGACACCAGCATTCCTAAAAATCGTGGACTGCAACTCTAGGGTCTGTAAACAAGAAGCAAGAAAATAATATTGTTTGGTATCCTGCATAGTATACCTAGACCGCCATGTTTGAATGGAAAGGTAGAAATCCTTTGTTGAAGGAGTCCGTAGCCAGGGCCATCTCCAGTGATGATGTGTCTAAGGAATTGAAACAGACGAGCGTCAAATAAGTCTTGAGCTTCTTGTAAAAAATCAGGTCTAGTTGTTTTCAAGGCGAAATAAAGTCTCGATACACCTGTGCAATTTCGAAACTAAAGCAATTCACATTGAGGGTCTTCTAATTTTTCTACAACATCAATGAGAGCCATAGTCTTGCGCACCCTATTAACAACCAAATCTTTGTTGAATTGAGCATCAAGGCTGACCGGACCACCCAAAAGTTTCACTCCCTTAGTTGGCCTACGATATTAGTAAGGAAAACACCGGAACCAGAGCTCTGGGAAGTGGAGAGGGCCAAAACAATTCCGTCTTGGATATATTCAAATGCAAACCCCTTTCAACCTTATAATCTTGAATAATCTTGAAGCCTTTGCAACCATTAAAGTATCTCCAATCAAGGTACCATCATCCAAGTACCGGGCCTGCAGTTCAAGCTCACATTGCACGGCAATTTTTTTAACCAAGGGGTGAAGGGTAAGAGAAAACAACAAAGGCCCTAAAGGATCACCTTGTTGTACACCCTGAGAAGAGGCGAGAATATGATCCATGTAATATAAACGCGTGCATGAGACGCGTAACAAAATTCAACCCATCGAGAAATCGAAGGGCACAAATTACTTACCTCAGAAAGCATGGCTGACCGGTCAATAAGATTAAATGCATTCGAGAAATCTACCAATAACATGGAGAGATTGTCTGAATCGCCTTTATCCTCTATCATACGGTTAACAGAATGTAGGATCGCCTCAAATTGAAAAAAAAAATTCAAATTTCTTTTTCAATTTTTTTTTTTATGGTTCGGTTAAGAGAAAAAGAAAATCTAACCGAACCTTAAGTTCGGCTAGGAAAAAATAAATAAAAAGTAGTCGAACTACGTGAATAGAAAAGTTCGGTTAGGGGAAAAAATTGCGAGCTAACCGAACTAAACATATTGGTTTGCTGCGTTTTCGTGCTTGATATAACTTACTTTGGTTGCTTGAAAGTTGCTGATAACATGATAGTATCATGATTAGGGTTCTTGTTGTTGTTTTTTGGGGTTAAAAACCATTAATGGATGTATAAATATTTCGGATCTTGATAAGGGTGTTTTGGTTTGAAATATTTAATTGGGTATGTTCATTATTGATTAAAATGATTTCCTGGAAAGTTTTGTATCGTTTGAACGTGTGGTTTGAAAGATATTGCAAAAACCCTAGTTTTATATCATGTTTGTGAGCAGTGGTTGGATGATTGTTTTTATGTATATATGTCGATCAATGTTAATTAAAATTAATATAGATAGATAGTGCTCTCTGAGAGCTTTCTTTTGACATATTATTTGCTTGAATCAGAGCTCGTATGAGTGAGATATCGTCTCCCAAAGTTGGTCATGCGCGTCTGTACGCTGCTGAAATTTGGAGAAGACGATGAACAGTAACCGAGTCAAATCGGCGAGTCAACCAAGTCAGATCGGCGAGTGAACCCACGGTCCAGCTCGCGGACCAACCCAGACCGGCGGGTCAGCCCGAGGTCCAACCCATACCTGCGGATCAGCTCGCGGTTCACAGTTCGGTTCGGTTCGCGGTTCAGACCGGGTTATTCGTTTTTTGTTTGTTCCTCTATTTTTGTTTGTCTTATCAACCCCAATTTTGGTACCCTAAGTTTTTTCGACGCTCCGAATTCAATAAAACTATTTTCAGAACCTAATTAGATTCACATGATAGAGTTTCTTTGAAATTATATGGTTAATCGCTTTATCCATGATAACATTTGTGTTGTGATTGTCTATTTCTTTAATATAACATGTATGGTGCTGGATTGAATTCATATCTTACTGAATTTTATGTCAAGATAACATGTTGATTGATTAGATAACCATCTTCGCTTGATAACATGTTTGATTGAATTATTATTATTGATTGAATAACATGTTAAAACAATTGAGTGGGAGGTTGTTTGGTTGAGTTTGTTTAATTCCCAAAAACCAATAACTTGCGCATATATTAAATAGATGTAGAAAATATTACTTGTGGCGCGAGAGATGATTAGGAGTTTAACAATTTTTCGATCTTGCGACTTGTAATGTTGTTTTGCTATTTATTTAGATTAATGCTGCAAAGTTATTTTTTTAATATGTGTATAGTGCCATAAGTTTAATATCCTTTTATTTTTTCACATTCTATGTTAGACTAAATGGCTTCCAAGAACATCATTGCTGATTTGAACAAGGGTGAAAAACTTGATGGCGACAACTATAATATCTGGCGCTGAAAGATCGTTTTTCTCTTGAATGATGATGGGCTGCAGGAAATAACTGAGCATGTGATGCCTCGGCCTGAGGAGGGTACGATGGTTAAACACCGTCGCAACCTCGAGGCTTACCAGGAATGGATTAAGAAGGATCGCAGTGCTCGTCATATGATCCCGAGCTCAATGCACAATGATCTCATTGGGGAGTTTGAGAACCACCGGTTGCTCATGACATGCTAGAGGCGGTCGGGCAGAAATTTGGAGTTACCTCGTGGCTAAGTTGCGCGCTTTAACTATGAAGTTTGACACTTGTCAAAAGAAGCCGAATGTTACAATGAAGCAATATTTGAGGACAATGTCGTCAATGATACGCGAACTTGAGGCTGCAGGTCATCACTTGACAGATGAACAACAGGTACAAGATGTTATTCGTTCGTTACCTAACTCTTGGGAGAAGATGAAGCAAAACATGACACATAATGATAATGTCCGCACTTTTGAGGATATTTCTCGTCGTGTGGAACTAGAAGTCGAGCGCTTGGAAGTAGCTAAGACTGACAGTTCTGTTTTCGCTGTTGAATCTGTTTCGCATAAGACCAATGGGTTTAAGCGCAAGAGGGGTAAGGGTTCTTCTGCTAAGAATCCTCGTGATGGATCTGGGTCGTCCACTACCAACGCTCCTAAGCGCAAAAGAGGCAAGCGCGCTGGTAAGAAAGATAAAGCAGAGATTAAATGCTTTAAATGTGATAAGAAAAGACACTTTGCTCGTGAATGCACTGAGCCAAAGAAGGTAATTTCTGAGCTTATTCCTCGCTATGAATGTTTTGTTTCTAGTAAAGCATTAGTTGCTCATTCTCCTCATTTGTGGGTTGTAGATTCGGGAGCAACCGACCATGTAGCGAGGGACCAAGAAGGGTTCCTAGATTATCGTTGAGTTCCTCCTGGGAGCATGAGAGTTTATATGGGGAACACAACTAGCATAGAAGTACTTGACATCGGTACCTATATGCTAAATCTGCGACAAGGGCACACGATAATCCTCCATGATGTACTTTATGCTCCAGATATTCGATGAAATTTAGTTTCAGTTAATAGTATGTTGCGTCTAGGCTTTAGTTTTCTTTTTGAGGGTAATTTTGTTAAGATTTGCTTGGCAACTGAGTTTTATGGTTTTGGTTTTATGTCAGATGGTTTTATGGTTTTGGATATTGACAATTCTAGTTCTTATGATGCTAATAAATCTATTTCATTAGTTGCGTCTTCCTCGGATGTTAATAATGATTCTGTGATTTGGCATGCTAGATTAGGTCATATATGGCAAGAAAGGATGACTAGGTTATCTAGAGAAGCTCTTTTAGGCCCCATCGCTAAAGTCTCCTTGCCTACCTGTGAACATTGTCTTGCAGGTAAAGCCATTAGAAAACCGTTTGGGACAGCCAAAAGGGCCTCTGAGCCTTTGCAATTAATTCACTCTGATATATGTGGCCCAATGAATGTTAAGGAAAGACATGGAGCCTCTTATTTCATCACTTTCATAGATGACTTTACGCGATATGGTCATATTTACTTGATATCCCACAAGTCAGAAGCATTGGAATGCTTTAGACGCTATGTATGCGAAGTGGAAAATCAACTAAATAAGAGCATTAAGGCTCTCAGAACTGACCGTGGCCGCGAGTATCTATCTGACCTATTCAAAGGGTATTGTGAGGAAAAAGGGATCCTGAGACAATTGACTATTCCTGGTACTCCACAACAAAATGGTGTAGCAGAGAGAAGGAATCGTACTTTGTTAGACATGGTTAGGTCAATGATGGCCCAAGCTCATCTTCCTATTTCTTTTTGGGGAGATGCGTTTCGACCGCTGCCTATGTCCTTAATCGTGTGCCTTCGAAGTCAGTACCTTCCACCCCATATGAATTATGGACCGGCAGAAAACCCGAATTGGGTAATTTTCGACCATGGGGTTCAGCTGCTTATGTACACAACAATTCTCACCAGTATGGGAAGCTAGGCCCTCGAGCGAAAAAGTGTATCTTTATCAGATATTCTGATCACTCAAAAGACCATGTGTTTATTGGTGAGCATCCTGATGGAAGTGTAACTGAGATTGAGTCACTTGATGCAGATTTCCTTGAACAGGATTTTCCTAGAAGGAACGAGGTAGGGGGGAGATCTTAGCCTCTTTGAGGTGGAAGAGTCAATGGAAGACACACCAATTCGTCTAGTTGAGAATAGCGAAGAAATTCCTCGTTCTTCTAGGGAAAGTGGAAGTGTTCCACCTGATAATGGATTAGATCCATCGAATCAGGATCCCCAATCTCGGAGAAGTGAACGTGGAAAAGTCCCTCGTCGTCTTTTTCAGATTGAGGGGGAAAGTTTCATGGTTTGTTCACATGATGACGCAGAGCCTAAGAATTTCAAAGAGGCTATGTCATCTCCTAAAAGGGAAAAATATATTATTGCATCGAAAGAAGAGATAGAATCAATGAGGATTAATGGTGTGTGGCAATACGTTGACCTCCCAGAAGGGCGCAAGGCTATTGGAAACAAATGGGTTTTCAAAGTCAAACGCAATGCGGATGGTTTAGATGAAAGATATAGGGCTCGCCTTGTGGAGAAAGGCTACACCCAACAGGAGGGTGTTGACTACGAGGAAACTTTCTCCCCAGTGGTGAGAATTTCCTCGATACGCCTTATGCTAGCTATTGTCGCACATATGGATTTAGAACTTCATCAAATGGATGTTAAGACTGCATTTCTCAATGGAGAACTAGATGAGGAAATTTACATGGAGCAACCAGAGGGCTTCGTGATTAAAGGTCAAGAGCACAAAGTTTGCAAGCTCCAAAAATCTATTTATGGCCTAAAATAATCATCTAGACAATGGTATTTAAAATTTGATCGAGCCATTGTTTCCAATGGGTTTACGATGATAGAGGAAGACCATTGTGTGTACGTTAAACGGTCCGATAAAGGTTTCCTTATCCTGTCCTTATATGTTGATGATATCCTTATAGATGGAAGTAACATGGAAATTGTTGTCGCCACAAAAGAGTGGTTGTCCTCAACTTTTGAGATGAAGGACATGGGAGAAGCAAGCTATGTGCTCGGGATTAAGATCCTTAGAGATCGTTCAAAGAAACTTTTGGGTATATCACAAGAGACATACATTAAAATGGTTCTTGAGATATTTCACATGAAAGATTGCAATCCCATAGACACACCAGTTGCTAAAGGTCAAAACTTAAGCCTTGAGATGTTCCCTAATACCCCTGAAGAGAAAGACAGGATGTATGGGTACCCTATTCCAACGCAATTGGGAGCCCGATGTATGCTATGATGTGTACTCGGCTGATATATGCTATGCTATTGGGTTAGTTAGTCGGTACCAGTCGAATCCAGGTTTTGAGCACTGGCAAGCAATCAAGAGGATACTGAGGTATCTCAAAGGGACGAGCAACCTCATGCTATGCTACAAGGGTTCAGATCTACGTCTCAGTGGTTATTGTGATGCTAACTGGAATGGCGAAATGGGAGAGCAAAAATGCACATCAGGGTATGCTTTCTTGCTAAATGGCGGGGCCATCACATGGAGTAGTAAGAAACAATCAATTGTCGCTATGTCTTCAATGGAATCTGAGTTTGTAGCTTGTCAAGATGCAGTACAAGAATCTAATTGGTTAAGGAGGTTCTTTGAGAGTTTTGAATTTGTCACTCACGCTACTGATGCGGTGAAAATTCACACTGATAGCACATCAATGATTGCTTATGCAAAAGACCCAAAGTACCATGGAAAGACTAAGCACATTGATAGGAGGTGTTGTTTTATTAGAGCTGCTCTTGCGAAGAAAGAAATAGTTTTGGAGTGCATGCCTACAGAATTGATGATAGTTGATCCCCTTACTAAACCTATACCAAGAGATGTTTTCATGTCTCATGTTAGGGCGTTAGGTTTACATAGGTGGTAATGGATGTCTCTTTATTTATTTATTTTTCTAAGACATGATGATCGTAGACGCATATGTTTTTTGGATATTTATTAATAATCAATACAATTTGATAATGGTTCATTGTTATGATTGATTATTTACTTATGGGCATGGATATACACACTGATATTGGTGCATAGAGAATGCATTATGTCAAAACTTGATTAATATGTCACTGGTATGGATCGGCTTACTCACATAAGATCACCTTTTGGCGCTAAGGAGAGCGAGCAAAGATGAGATGATGCATCGCCTTGACAATACCAAGATGAGATCTATATAGTGAAGATAGATGATGAATGTACCTCTTTGTTCATCATACCTTAAAGAATAGCCAAATAAGAAATCTCTTCCACGACGCTTGTTGAAAGCGGCAGTTAGAAATTTCGGATTAGGCGCAAGAGTTGCGACTAAGTCAAGATTTGTAGAGTGTAAGAGTTTGTGACATATACTTGTTTAGTCAAGTAAAACTCCACTCTAGCGTATTTTCATATTATGCGTGCTTGCGACCACTACGGAGGTGCGAAAATCGTTCTCTGCTTTTCTCACCATGTGAGTCCGTATGATAATTAGATTATACACAGGTAACCTTACGACTTTTGACTTTGTTATTAAGTAAAGATTCGATGATTGCTACTTTAGTATGTGTCATGTGGCCATGGATGATCCGGCTTAAAGGGTACATATCTGGGAAAGCAGTTGATTCTGAAACTTCATGGCAATAGGGCAAAAGGAAGGTCATCAAACTTATGAATGTTTTATATTCACAAATGACGACTTGGGTTGCCTTCTGGAGTTGCAACACAAGTGTGAATGTATTTACAATAAGCTAGCATGAGGGTTAGACTAGCTCTACGAGGGATCAGAGTAGTCTAGACCAATGAGATTTTGATGGAACTAGGATACTACGAGATACAAACATTTTTTTAAAAGGGTTGATGTCTCTATGCTGACTCATATTGAGCTGCTAGTATGGAGCTCCCAAAATGCAGGTACCTCGACGGTCGCACGGGCTATTTACTAATATGAACTTTTCTTTCTTCTGGTACAATCCACACACACTATGTGCGAACGGGAGATGTTAGATATTCGAGTTGGATCCGAATATAGTCGCCCATATTGTATGTGGCAAGTCCGGTAGGGTTCCATATTCCTTAGGGTTTGGAACCTATATAAACATCTCTAGTATATGTGTAAAGGGTTACGTGATTCCACCGAAATTACACCCAAGTTTTACCATTAGAAAAGTGGTAACTCTAACCCTAAAATAGAGTTACCATCTAGAGAAAAAGGTTTCAAGTTCTTAGCCTGTGAAACAAGCTTGTGCTCATCATTGGTGATTGTAGTACCTGCTAATCGTCTTGTTGGATCGTTTTTGTTGATGATGTTGTTCCTTGTTTACCAAATCGAAGCTCAAGTTCAAGGTATGAACCGATACCCGCTTCCGCTTAATCGTATAATCTCTAATATTGGAAGCAGTTTGCTCATATGCTAGAGAAGGTAGTATGGAGCTTTATCTATCAGATTTTGTATAACATGTGAGCCTAGTCATCTAACCCTATAGTGGGAGTGTTCATAACTTGTCTGAATATGATAACATGGAGAGATTGTCTGAATCGCCTTTCTCCTCTATCATACGATTAACAGCATGTAGGATCGCCTCAAATTGAAAAAAAAATCAAATTTCTTTTTCAATTTTTTTTTTATGGTTCGGTTAAGAGAAAAGGAAAATCTAACCGAACCTTAAGTTCGTCTAGGAAAAAATAAATAAAAATTAGTCGAACTACGTGAATACAAAAGTTCAGTTAGGGGAAAAAATTGCGAGCTAACCGAACTAAACATATGGGTTTACAGAGAAAAGTTAGGTTAAGGAATTTTTTTTTTTTGCGAACTAGTATTCCATCTTCACCCTATTTTAATTTGATGATTACTACTCTATTTTTTTCAATCAAAAATGAATCAAGAGTAATGGGTTTGTGAGACATTTACTACTCAATTTTGAATTTTGATGATTAATACTCAAACCTAATAAAAGAAAAAAATAATTCAAAAATATATATAAAAAATTTAAAAATTAAAATACTAAAAAAAGTTAAATATTAAAAAAAATTTAATTAAAAATAACTTGTTTTCCTTCGATATATAAAACAAAGAGGTTCGTCTTCATTGTCCAGGTATTTCTCGTTGGGTTGAATTTTGTTACATGCGACCGGCTAAACTCTACTATGACCATTATATTTTATCTTCTGCACTCGGAGTCCAACAAGGGGATCCTCTCGGTCCCTTGCTATTTGCCTTGACACTTCACCCCCTGGTGAAGACCATTGCTTCCAGATGCAAGCTCGATTTACATGCATGGTACCTTGATGATGGTACAATCATTGGTGATACTCTTGAGGTTTCCAAAGCTTTACGCTTGATCGAAACTGAAGGACCGGGGAGAGGTTTACATCTCAACATAAAGAAAATGGAAGTCTTTTGGCCTTCGATTGATCCCAGAAGTACTGTTGATGGTGTTTTCCCTCCTAATATTGGTAGACCTTCTAATGGTGTCAAACTTTTGGGTGGTCCTGTGAGTCTGGATCTATTAGTGATATGATGTTGAGTAGGGTGAACAAGACTGTTCAACTAATGTCTGCCATAAAAAAACTCAAGGATCCCCAAAGTGAGATGTTATTGCTTCGCAATTGCACTGGTGTATCTAGGTTATATTTTGCAATGCGCACTACCAACCGTGCAGCCCTTCAACAAGCTACTGAGCTTTTCGATGATCACCTGCTCAAGTACTTGAAACTCCTTGTTACTGGAGACGGTTCTGGTTTTGGTCCTTTACAGTGGAGACTCGCTACCTTGCCCATCAAGGACGGTGGCTTGGGCATTTACACTATGGCAGACACCCGCACCTATTGTTATCTAGCTTCTCAGAGCCAGACTTCTTCACTGCAAAAGGTGATACTGGGTAACTTGTTCTCAACAAACAAATGCTCTGCTCATCGATTGGCTCTTCAGAACTTCATTCAGGTATGTGGACTACCGTCTTCTTATTGCGTCGATGATACTGCCACCCCCCCCCTCCATGCATTCCCTGGCAGTCACTTATTTTGATGCAGTTAAGAAGCAAATCCCAGACCAATTTTTTATGTCTGCAAGAGATTTCATTTTGTGGCAGTGCAACCAAGTTAAGCATGCACAGTATTATTTGTTATCCTTACCTATTAGTGGGCTTAACCAATGCCTGGGTCCTAGACAGTTCAGGGCTGTCCTTTGTTACCGTCTTGGTATCCCATTGTTTGTTGAGAATGGTTTATGCTCAAGTTGCAACAAATCTATGGATATCTTTGGGGATCACGCGCTCCATTGTGCTAAAGATGTTGGGATTAAGTTTCGACATGACTTTGTACGAGACATTGTTGCTGACATTTGCTACAAGGCTAGTGTACCTGCCCGTAAGGAAGTCTCTCTTGGGTTTCTGTCAGACGATGACAAAGCCTTACGGCCTGCTGATATTCTCTTCCTTAACTGGGAAAATGGTCAAGATGTGTGCATGGATGTTACAGGTGTCTCTCCTTTCACGGGTGATGGTATTCGCTCCTTCGTTCCAGGCAAAGCTATCTCTAGCGCTGTTTCGCGTAAACGCTCTAAATACTTGGACAAGTGTGTCTCCCATGCATATGGTCTGGGCGTTTTAGCTTTCTCCACCTTAGGGGAACTTGGAGAAGATACTTTATGTTTTTTCAAGCGTCTGAAGAATTGTTTAGTTAACAACGACGCAAGTAGTGGTTTTGGTAGTTTCATTTTTCATAGGCTAGGCATTGCTATTCAGAAAGGTGTTGGTGCCCAGCTTGTTGCTAGGTTGCCGCCCAAAGCTTTGTAATCGTTATAATTCTACATTTTTATTCAAAAAAAAATATATATAAATAATCTAATATATAATTTTTTTCCCAAATTAATTAATTTTTTTTCCAAAAATTAAATAAAAATTAAATAATTAAATTAATATGAAGGTTAATTTTGGTATTAATAAAAATATTTGGATAAGGGGTGGTTTTGGTTTACTTCCAAATGTCTTACTAAAATTAGAATCATGATCCCAAAAAAAGAAGGGTCCCCAAAAAATCGTTCAAATAGAAACCCTCGTATGAAATGAAAACCCATCAACAGCTGATGGCCCAAATGAAAGCCCAAGCCCTAAAAGGGGCTAAAGTTGTAGAAACCTTCTTTGTCACTTTACGTCTTTACCCTAGCTGTACAATCCCGTTCTTCAAACAGCAATATAGGCTCCGCCTAGGTTGACCTGCTCATTCGCTAATTTTCGCCCTCCGGTGCCCGCCAGGCGCCAACTCTCCCTTCTTTCCCAGCTTTAAGTTTTGGGAAAATGCAATCTCTGCTTTACATTTTCAAATTAATCGAAAAAAAAAAAAAAGAATACTAAGTACCAATTCAAAACAAAAATGAACTTTACTTACGTGAAACGGACATCACAATCAGTACAAAGATGATGAGAATTCTAGTCATGATGATATTTGGATACCGGTTAAGTAGTTGGATATTTAACTTGAATTTTGGACGACACAATTTCTGTTGGTATTATTTGTACTAGAATGTTCCGCACGCGCAAATGCACGTGCAGGAAGTTTTTTGTTTTTTTGAAGCATCGTGCAAGAAGAATTGGTTTCATTTAACTTGGTCTAGGTCCGTTTTCAACAAAGCCAATTTTCTTTCTCTTTTCTTTTAATAAACTAAATTATCATTATATCTTCAGTTTTATTTTTACACGGTTCGGTTGAATGAGTAATACAGGGGTAAAATGGTACAAAATAATTTGCAGCTTCATGTTACTGTTCAAGGGACAGTTCTCTTTATATAATAGAATAGATAGATTGCATACTTATTTCAGATTTCCCGAATCACAAAACGAAATAAGTGTTTTGCATAAATACCACTTTTTTAAAGACTAAAGTGTGGAATTGTTCCTAATGTGCATGGTACATCATCAAAATAACTACACGATGGGGTATTATCTGGCGAGTGGAATCTAATCACGATGACCAAATTTAGTTTAAACCTACAGTCAGACACGATGGGGTATTATCTTGCGAGTGCGTCATATTTGTAGGGGTTAAATACCGCACAGCCGATAAACCACGCGAAGCAACTGAATTACTAAGGAGCGAAGAGGATTCACACGTAGCATATCTCAAATGATGGAATCAGTGACATCATAAAGTCATCAGTAAAGTGTGAGAGTTGTGCGAAGACTAAGAGCACATGCGAGAAAACACAATGTAAACGCCCGAAGACATCGCGCGGTAGATCCGAAAATAGGGGGCTTATTAGCTGTCCTCCACTATGTAAAATCCCTATATATAGGACCAGTCACCCCTGTGGTGAAAGAGATGGAGATCTTTTGGAGAGTTGAAATAGGAATTTAGGAGAGAGAAAGTTATTTGCTTCCCAAGTTAGGATTTTATCTTCTTTGTATTGTTTTCTATACTTAATAAAAATCTCTGTAAGTGTTCTTCACAATGATTTCATAATTTACTATATAGATTGTTTAAGGGGTGTAGTAGTAGGATTTTCTACTACTACATTTTGGCGCTAGAATACAGCTCGGGAATGGGATCACACCTGTTTGTGAAAATTTTCAATTGAGTTTCTTTTTCAAAAATTTCTTTTAAGAAGGGTTTCTTATTGTTTTAGTTTTTGAAAGATTTTAATCGTTTTTGTGAAAATAAAATATGGGGGATTTTGTGTTTCCCCCTCAAAAAAGATAGTTAATTTGCATTACCCCCTTTTTAAATTTATAATTGGCGAAACCCCCTATCAGTTATAACGGCCGTGAATACTCAGTAATTGTGCACGTGCAACTCACGTGTGTGTCATAAAGAATTTGAATGGATGAGCGTAATTAGTTGATTATACGTGCACTAATTTTTCTTCTTTCTCAAAACACTGTCCTCGTCTTCTTCCTCGAGCATATCCGCCATTAAGGTCGATTAAAATGCAAAAATTAAGCCCAAAATTTTAATAAAACCCATCGTCCAAAACCATCAACTCTTCTTTCACTTAGTATATGTCTAATTCTAATGATTCATCTGCTGATGATTCAAAATCGCACAAGTCGAAGTCAACCAAATCTGCTTCATATTAACTCTTCGTACTAAGCAAAGCACCTTAACTTATCAAGATCATTATCTTCCCAACAGTTGGTGCAGAACAGAAGCATTTGCTATGGCTTCATTAATTAGAACGGAACAAATACAAAGTCTTTGTAAGCAAATGAACTCACATCAAAGGGAAAGATAGCACCTGTGGAAAAAACCTTGTACATGAGAATTGATTCATCCAAATTCGGAAATTACTCATTTTTAATTTTATCTCATTGGCTGTTGTGACCACGATATGTTGACAGAAATGAGAAAATTAATTTTATCGTAGTGATTGAGGATTTTTCTCAAACAGTTGGTATGCATTTCACCGGTGTTGCTTGTCTCTCTTTTATAAGTCTCCAATTCCCTTGAATCTCTAGTATGATAACAACATTTAACTCAAATTAATTGATTGATCAATCTCAAATCAGCAACACTTGATTTTAAGTGTACAATTGAAAACCACATCATTGGAATTATTGAATAAAAAAACGGGAGCTGTAGATTTATATTATGAAGATTTCTGCAATTTTGGTTTTCCGTAACCATAAAGCCAGATGGTTCACAAGCTTTGCTTTGGTTTAACTTTAGAATTTTTTGTGTTGCAGGTTTAATGGCGAAGACAGAATCGCAGAAAAATAAATGGATCTCATACTCTCTCTATTTTATCTTTTCTGTTTTCAATCCTAAGCACGTGTATAATTATCACCAAGAAAAATCAACGGGATATGTTCAACCACGTATCTCTTTTTCTTTCATAATCTAAAGGGTAAAACACATGTGCACTGCACGTGTATAAATAACTGAGTGTTCACTACCGTTATAACAGATAAGGGGTTTCACAAATTAGTAATTTATAAAGGGGTAATGCAAAATTGCTATCTTTTTTGAGGGGGAAACACAAAATCCCCCTAAAATATGTGGGATCACCCATTAAAACCACAGTTTTCGATTAGGAAAGAAGTTCTATAGAATAAATACCCTTTTGTAAATCAAAGTTCACAGATCTGAAAAGATTTCCATAGAGATAGTGAGAGAAGTTACCCATAGATTTTAAGTTGAGGTTGTCTGCACATAAAAGAAATAAGAACCAGTTGATGCGAGAAGAAGAGCGAGCAAGCATGCACACAATACACGGAGCGAGTAGATTTACAGGAATAGTAAAGAATATCGGAGCAAAAGAAGGGTGTAAACGTCTATAGTGCAATATGATAACAAAGGTAGGTATAGATATTATGGATTTCAGTGCAGGACTCACAGGACAAATCCACAAGCGCGATTACGAAGGAAGGAAGATCTCGACGGTCGAAAAGATATCACCCTTGCACGAATGGCAAAAACAGAAGATCATGTTTGAAGCAGATGACATACCACATAAAATCCGGGGGCGAACCGATCCATTGGTAGTAACTGTACCTGCGCGAAGAATGATGAAGGACGAAGGTGCAAAAAACTTAGAGGAATGGGAGATCGAAAAAACTTTGATAGATACCGGGAGCTCAGCCGACATCTTGTTCTATCACACGTTCAAGGAGATGGGATACAACGACACGGATTTATTACCAACTATATACAACATACATGGTTTCAACAAAGCTATAACAAAACCAAAAGGGGAGGTAATTATAAGTACGCCGCTAGGAGAAATAGAGGTGAAGGTAACACTATGTGTGGTGGATGTGGAATCACCGTATAGTATGATATTGGGAAGACCATGGTTACACGGCATAAAAGGAGTGGCATCAACCTTTCACCGATGTCTACGCTTCCCAATGCCGAGAAGAATAGGAAAGATTGTAGACGACTCAGAAAGATCCCGTACCTGCAATCAGCTAGATTTGAGGAATTATGAAGTCAGAGCTAAAAAGAGAAAATATAACTGGAGAAAGGCGAAGAAATCAAGAAAGGAGAAAGAATTCGGGGTGTATATGATACAAGCGAAAGAAGGAAGAGGCATACCGAGCGAAGTCCCAGACGAGGAAGGCGCACCAGCGAGAGGAATAAAAGAACCATCCCCGTTAAGCGAACCTAAGGCAAACTTTGTTGCAGCAGAGCCAACCAAATAAGTAAACATAGGAACTGAAGAGGAGCTCAAGATGATAAGGATTGGGATAGGGATAGATGCAGAATAAGAAGAGCAAACAATAAACCTTCTGCGAAAATACAATGATGTCTTCGCATGGGACATGAATGAAATGCCACGTATGGATCCTGATATCGCATGTCACAAGTTAGACATTAGGAAGGGCGTGCGACCGTTCAAGCAAAGAATAAGGAAAATAACAACCACATACCATCCGCAAATAGAGGCGGAGTTACTAAAAATGCTAGACGCAAGAATAATTCGACCAGCAAAATACCCCTCAGGATATAAAAGATTGTCACTTATGGATGGGTATAAAGGCTACAATCAAATTCCATTAGCAGAAGAAGATCAGGAACACACGGCTTTCTTCGCACCGATAGGATTATACTGCTACACTAAAATGCCTTTTGGGTTGAAGAATGCAGGAGCTACATATCAGAGAATGGTGGAAAAGGTATTCGCAGAGTGGATTCATAAAACCTTAGAGGTGTATGTTGATGACATTCTTGTAAAAAGTAAGGAGATCGAAAATCATGTAACTCATTTGGAAGAAATATTTGTGCAAATGCGGCAGTTCGGGGTGGATTCATAAACCCTGTGAAATGTATCTTCGGAGTGGCATCAGGGAAATTCCTAGGATATATTGTATCAGAAAAGGGAATACAAGTAGATCCAGAGAAAGTGCAAGCAGTTCGCGACATGCCAACACCAGCGACATTAAAAGATGTGCAAAAATTGAATGGTCTTTTAGCCTCGTTGGGACGGTTTATCTCGCGCTCTTCAGATAAATGCAAGCAATTCTTTAGCATTCTAAAGAAAGGAGCCAAATTCGAATGGACAGCTGAATGTGAAAAGGCGTTACAAAGCATAAATAATTACTTAATGAACGTGTTTATTTTGCAGAAAGCTAAACCAGGAGAGGAGCTATTATTATACTTGGCTTCGACACCACATGCATTAAGTGCTGTACTACTTCGCTTAGATGGAGGAATTGAGAAACCGATTTATTACATAAGTAAAACATACAATGCATCAGAAAAGAATTATGCGAATATTGAGAGACTCATCCTCGCACTGGTATATGCAGCTCAAAAGCTTCGCACGTATTTTCAAGCCCACAAAATCAGAGTCCTTACAAAGGTGCCAATTGAATATGTGATGAAGAATTCAAAACGGTCTGGGAGAATATAAAGATGGAACGCGCAGGTGGGAGAGTTCGAAATCAAATATGAGATACTATCATTACCAAAATCTCAAGTTATTGCAGAATTTCTAGCAGAGTTTCCCTTGGAGGAAGATGAGAGTGTAGAAGACATGATGGAGATAGACGAAGAACAAGGAAACCCACAAAATCTATTAAGAGAACGAAATTCGAAAAGGTGGGAGATACTAGTTGATGGATCCGTAAACGGAGAAGGAAATAGAATAGGGATAGTAATTATATCACCATCTGGGGCAAGAATGGCACATTCATTCAGGCTGGAGTTCGCGTCAACAAACAACGAAACAGAGTACGAATGAGTAATACATGCGTTGCGATTGGCAGTAGAAATGGAGTTGGAGGACGTCAGAATAACTAGTGACTCACAACTAGTGATCAACAAGATATTGGGGATATACAGCACGAATGAACCTTCATTACAGAAATACAAGATGCTCGCGGAGGAGTTATCAGCAAAAATAAAAAACATGGAGTGGATACACATATGCCGGAAAGACAACAGATTCGCAGACGCTCTGGCATTTCTCACGTCAATGCTGGTTGATCCAACCGCACGATACATAAAGATTACAACACTATGCCTACCATCAATCAAAAAGGAAGAAGAAGCAGACGTAATGATAGTAGAAAGCGGGGAAGAAGAAAATAATGATAACATAGCAGATTGGAGAAAGCAACTTCATACATACTTGGAGAAGGGAGAAGTACCAAGGAACAGATTGGAAGCACACAAGATAAAGAGCCGTGCGAGAAATTATGAATTGAGGGACGGAGTACTCTATCAAATATCATTCCTTGGCCCTTCGCTCTGATGCTTGACGCGAAAAGAAGGAATGGAAATACTAAAGGCAATACATTATGGAGACGCGGGGAACCATAGCGGAGGAAGGTCACTGGCATACAAAACAAGGATACAAGGGTATTATTGGCCTTACATGCATGAGGACGCGAAAAAAGTATTTAGACGATGTGAAGAATGGCAAAGGCATGGAAACAGAATACATGCACCAGGTGCGAACTTAAGTTCATCAATCAGTGTCTGGCCATTCGCAAGGTGGGGCTTAGATATCGTAGGACCATTCATACCAGGGTCAGGCCAAAGAAGATATTTGATTGTCGCAAAAGACTATTTAACAAAATGGTCAGAGGCAAAGGTGGTTCAACATATACGCGATAAGGACATCTTCACCTTCATATTTGATAATATCATCTGTAGATTTGGGATCCCCGTACAATTGGTGTCTGATAATGGAAAGCAGTTCGAGGGCGAGAACATAGAAATGTTGTTAAATGCCTTCAAAATCCAGATCGGAAAATCAACTCCATTATACCCACAAAGTAATGGACAGGATGAGGCAACTAACAAGACGCTTGAGAATACGCTGAAGAAGAAGTTGGAAGGTCATAATAAAGGGTGGTGCGAGCAGATCCATAATGTCTTATGGGCATATCGAATAACATGAAGAGAAGCAACAGGAATGTCACCATTCTGTTTGACATATGGAGTATAAGTTGTATTACCAACCGAAGTAATTATACCAACGACAAAGAAAGAATCTTGTACGAAGAACCTAAACACAAGCCTGATACTTGAAAAATTGGATGAATTGGAGGAAATTAGAGGCTGCCTTGCAACACATAGAGAACTATCATAAAATATTGGCAAGGGAGTACAACAAGCGTGTTAAACCGATGGAATTCCATCCAGGTGAGCTAGTATTAAGAGAAATACCGTCTTATCATAAAGGAGGAGATGGAAAGCTGGAGAAGAAGTGGGATGGACCGTATATAATCAAGTAAATTGTGGGAAACGGAGCGTATGAGTTGATAGACAAGGATGGAAAAGATGTTGGGCGGAGACTTGATCATCCATGGAATATATTATACCTTAAAAAGTATTATACGTAGAATGTTTAATAGAATAATGTGTGCGAAATAAGAAGAGGGACAAGTTCATAATGTACAAGAGAAGTTATAAATAGAAGGAAAGTATTCGTACTCTCAAATACAATGATCTGTAACAATACAAACAGAATAAAGAGGCAACGATAAGACCTCATAAATAAGACCTTAATAAAGGGCAAATAAAAAAAAATCAAACCTCTAACTAGGGAGGCTATGTATCCTATTATGGCGTGCACCGTAGTTCGCACTTAAGCAAGAGGAAATATATATAAGCCCTAACGCGCGTCATAATTGGGAAACACCTAGTAATGCATGGCTTGGGCGAAAGCCATACCATTCCTAGGACCTAAGCCATGGAAGGTGGGGGCGAAATAAAAGCCTATCCGGTAGAGACTCCTTAGTCTAAAGACTAAGGTACTAAGTTCTCTATTAAGGAGTGTAGAAACTCGACCAGGGCGCCATGGTACACGGTTGAGCTAAGGGTGCCGGGGGCGTCTGGAGCGTACCTCGCCGCTCTTAGCAAGTCCTTGCTATGATACACTCGGTCCTAAAGAAACCCCACTTAGGGTGTGGTCTTGTAACCATTAGCCATATCGGTTGAGGGATAAGAGACCGCGAACACAACTGATTGTTGCATCACTGGATGGGAGGAGCCCACCCTAACCCGGTAGGGGTACGTCTCCTTGAAGGGGCAATCAGGGGGGAGATAAGGACGACACCCTCCACTAGGGAGATGAATTGTGTCAAAGACATTAATGTCACAAGGATTTTGCTCATGGGAGTACTTAGGCTTGTCATATTAATGCATATTCACATATCTTGCAAAGGCAATAATACGAAGGATGATAAGATAGGGTCAATGGGTCAATACGCGAAAACGTAAAGACGTCATGCGATTCTATCGCATGGCCAAAACAATATCCTAAGGCAAAGATAAGCCCTATCAACAGGAGAGGTTGGCTAAGACCTCTACTTAGGGAGGCTCAATAAGACCTCACGATCAAACACAAAGAGACCTAAGTAAATACTCATGTCATAAAAATGTGTATTTGCATAAGTTATATCTTACATTCGCATAAATAATATGTTACATCCAGATAATCGATATCTTATATTCGCATAACATATATCTTGCAGTCGCACAAGTATTATCCTCCTTAAATGGACTTTACGTTTTTGGCAAGCATTTCGTGAGAACGTTATCATCTAACATGCAAATAATAGAGGAAAATATCGGAATTACAGAAAGAAAGTATTCTTCGCATGATTAGAAAATAACCTTGCATAGAAATGAATCAGGAAGAAAATGTTGTTCGCATACTCAGAAAATAATCTGTAGAAACAAAATTGTCTTTCTTTAAATGTGCAGCGAAAAACAAAAAGCGAGATCCAAACAAGTTCATATGGATAGAAACAGAAGGAAGCTAAGAGTCACTCTAAGGGATTTCATCATGCGAATCAATGGCTTCAGTCTCAGCAGCATGAGGGGAGCTTGGAATAGAGGCCTTCGCAGAAGCTTCAGCATGGGGAATAGCTTGAGCTTCAGTATGAGGAGTAGCTTCAGTATTCGGTGCATCAAAAGATTGTCGCCAGATCCATCCCCCTCGGGTTGATCTTCAGGAAGAAGGATCTCCTCGTCACAACTGACATAATTATAGTCACTATCAGGCTGAGGAATAACTTCATTGTCAGAAACGTCAAGAGGTTCCACTTCCTCCAGAGGCAGCGAATTGGTGATGCATATCCCATCGGCATATGCTTTATCTTGAAGATGAGCTTCGCGTGCGACATCCTTTTGAGCATTCTTGACATAAATCCTCATCAATTGTTCAAGATATATCTATCTCCTCTCAGCCCTGTCACGAGAAGATGAGAGTGTAGAGGTAAGATCCCTAACCTTCTTGTGAGCTTTAGCCAAGTCAGACCTCAACTTGTGAACAAGGAGTTGGTTGGACTTCTCAGAAACTACGAGAACAAAGAATACTAGAGTTAGCTTAGAAACCACAAAATCGCATAAAAGAAGAAGCATTCGAAAGAAGCTAAAAATATAAGTTAAGGTAGTCATCTTGGTGCGACTACCTTCCATCTGAGAAAGGTAATATTGAGACAGGGCAAGACCACTACTTCTCATAACCTCCAAGTGTTTATCAAAATCATCACCTATCAAGCCTTCAAGACGAGAGCGAATTTTATTCTCATCTGTAGTAAGAGAGGCATGTTTCTTCTTCAAGATATCATGTGAGCTTTCCAACCGAGTGTGTTGTTCGCGAAGCTTCTTCATTTCAACAATCATTTTTACTTTGTTATTTATAATCTTATCATTTTTCAAGGACACTCTCTTCATATCTTTGTCATATTGATTCCTTAGAGCGAAGAGATTCCTCTTGCTCAGTACAGGTTCGTCGAAGAGCGTGGTATTGCTAGGAGTTATTCGTTTTCTCCTTCAAAAGAGATTGATTCTCTCCCATGAGGGTGCGGTTTTTCTCTGATAAAGTTTGGTTACTTAAGTCAGTGTCATATAAAAGCCCAGAAATATGGGATATTTGGGAATTCAGGGAGTCGAACTGAGTACTAAGGACATGATTTTCATTCTTCAAATTATCAACTTGGTCAACTAAATATGAGCGATCACTAAGCAATTGATTCAACTGATGCCGCAACTCTTTATTCTCCGCACAAGCATCCTCAGCTGAATATTGGAAATTGTACCTTTCCATGACACGCTTTTGGTTTAAATCTAAATATTCGCACAAGCATAGGCAAAAGGGAAAAAGAACATGCGAATAAATACATGCAGTAAAACTTAAGGGAGAAGCGAGATAAGGCAAAATCTCAAGATTAATAAGAGAAGGAAGAGAATACCTCTAAGCTCTTGGTTCTTGGTGCGAAGTTTCTCAGCCAAGAGTTCACCAGCATGTACATCAGCTTTCAATTTGGAATTCTGCTGATTAAGCTCTCGAATGAGGGATCTAGACTCTGAAAATCCTTCATCATGGATAAAGCGGCGCCGAGATTCTATACAATCAAAGGCTGCGCTAATCGAGGGATCCATGTGAGCGAAGATCTCGCTCCTAGTAGACTTATCTGGAGCAGGGCCGCCCAAAAGCTTAATAAGAGACTCGCACAGACGCTGTTGGGACTGGTCATTGGAAGATGAGCATGCGAGTTGTACGATATCGAGGAGAGGATTTACTCCCAAGTTCGCTGCATCAGAGGCACATACCTCGTGAGCCGCAAATTTCTCTTGAGATGGAATAGCTGTGCGAAGAGGAGAAGTGGTCAATATAGTGCTCATGGAGGAAATAGCATCTGAAGCATCCAGAAGAGAAGAGACAGAGT
This sequence comes from Papaver armeniacum, assembly GCA_023531295.1. Classification (NCBI taxonomy): domain Eukaryota; kingdom Viridiplantae; phylum Streptophyta; class Magnoliopsida; order Ranunculales; family Papaveraceae; genus Papaver; species Papaver armeniacum. Next base: position 104,637 of record JAJJWW010013733.1, read on the forward strand.
AATCCACATATGTGGGGATAATTAAAGAGGTGGAAACGGGGATATCTAACATAGATGCAACAACTTCTTCAGTAAAAAAAGTGATGGCCTGAGTCATTGAAGTTAGGTCTAGATGAGCCGGAGTCACTGTTGGAAGAGAAGAAATATGTGAAGAAGCTAAAAGCATAAGGTCCTTACAGGGATTTTTATCAAATGAAGGGAATGATGAACATGCGATAGTGTTTTCTGAAGAAGAAATAATAGATGAGGAAGGGGTGGTAACACTCGCTTGATCGGTAGCAGAGGCATTCGCCTGAGTAGGAGGAGCGGTCACACCGGAAGTCCCCTGCTGTGTAAACTTCTTCCTAAAACTCGGAAGAGCCATGCGAGTATGAAATGGTAGGAGGCTGTTTGCTCCTCCTAGGATTCTTCTCTTTCTTCTTCGCATCAGCCTGCGAATGACAACGCATATAAGAAATAGAGGCAACAATATTGTTTTAAAGAGTAAGGTGTTTCTTAATACCTTGTCATGCGAAGGCTTCCTCTTAAGGGACTTGTCACCTTGGTACTTGTCATTTTTAGGGTTGGGAACAGTGAAACGAGTTTCAGAGGGGGAAATTTTGCTGCAACAAAAAACAGTATGGGAATTATCGATAACAGCAGCAGAGCTATAAAATGGCGATACAGAAAGAATAGTAGCATAGGAATAACAATGGTGGTGATTAACTACAGGCAACCAAAAACAAGCTACACAAAGTAAAAAATACGATAGAAGAGATAAAACAAACCTTTGAGGAGAATCCATGGGATGACAACACTAGCAGGAGGTGGGAAGATGAAGATTCTGAGAAAACGAGAATTCAAGCAGGTTTGTGAAGAAGAAAAACTAAGGAAGAGAAAATCTCTCTCTCCCAAAAGGATTAAATAAGGAAGAATATGACCGGTTACACCAGGTGGAAAAGAAGACGTGTCGGTAATAAGTGAAAAAGTGGGAACGTGTGAACGGTTACGCCAAAAAACCGGAAACTTGTCGATTAAAAGGAATATGAAAAGTTGATAGGGTGCGGCAAATGACATATAAGGGTGCGAAAACAACCAAGGAAAGGTTTCTCTCATCTCTCCTTCTTCGATAAAGATCGCTGAGAGAAGAGGCAAAATGTAGGGGTTAAATACCGCACAGCCGATAAACCACCCGAAACAACTGAATTACTAAGGAGCGAAGAGGATTCGCACGTAGCATATCTCAAATGACGGGATCAGTGACGTCACAAAGTCATCAGTAAAGTGTGAGAGTTGCGCGAAGACTAAGAGCACATGCGAGAAAATACAATGTAAACGCCCGAAGACATCGCGCGGTAGATCCGAAAATAGGGGGCTTATTAGCTGTCCTCCACTATGTAAAATCCCTATATATAAGATCAGTCACCCCTGTGGTGAAAGAGATGGAGATCTTTTGGAGATTTGAAATAGGAATTTAGGAGAGAGAAAAGTTATTTGCTTCCCAAGTTAGGATTTTATCTTCTTTGTATTGTTTTCTATACTTAATAAAAATCTCTTTAAGTGTTCTTACAATGATTTCATAATTTACTATATAGATTGTTTAAGGGGTGTAGTAGTATGATTTTCTACTACTACAATATTGTTCTTTTGATATGGTTATGCTCACTTGCATGAATTTTCACCATAGAGTCATCACGGAAACACGATGTAATCCTTCCTAGACGAGTTATGCAGATTGAGGATTTAAGGCTTGATACTATATCATTACATGGATTGAGTACAAGGGAATTTAGGGATGTATGCAACTTTGAGATTAATATGGGACCAAACCGGGAACAATAAAGGTTTAATTTAATGTTTATCACTTTAGTTGTTATTTGTTATATCTAGTTGTTGGCGGTGGATTTTTGACGAGGGATAAAATTTTAAAATCATAGTTTTGTATATATGTGATGTCGTTTCAGACAAATATATAAAATTCATATTTTATAGTTTATATATAAAAGATCTTGTTATGATGATCTCTGACTGATCATGTAACCTCTCCAGAGCATAAATATGCAACGACGATATTAAAATCTCTCATCCGAGCTTCCAATATTCTGCATACTTCATCACTTATATTGTGCAACTCAGTAACCACTTCTGCATAGAATCAAGAATGATTTGACAACTCCTAGATGGATTGACTTCTCCATGATGGTAGACCTTTTCCACTCAAGGTGTTCTCTGGATACATAGAATAGATATTGAGAACTAGTACAATACTACTGCCATCATGTACCATGTTCTCGAATGAATATAATGCTCTTAGATAGATTGCATACTAGTATAGAACGACTTAAAAACAAATCTTAGTGCAACATTCATCTATTGAATTTCTAGAAAATATTTTATTTTACCATATATATATTGATGAGTTAGTACAGTGATTAGTTAGTGGCCCCTAATTACTACTATCAATTACAAGGTCCAATGATCGAACCCCTACCTCCTCTGAGGGAGGGAGCATGAGAAACCGTCAGGACACTTCATGGTTCTCTCTCCAAAATATTTAATTACTTCAATTCATAGATTTTCTTAGCTGAATCTTAATAATTGATATTCGCCTTTCGGGCATACATGCCACCACCGAGTAAGCCCCAAGTAAATGACGTGCGTGTACTTAACAATAATGATCTAAAGAGGATGTCAAAATATGGATTAAAGAGGACACAGAATATTAATCAAAGGAGTAAGTCAATGCCAAGCACTAGGGCCGACCATCATGGCCGGTTCCCCACCTTTTTAATTATTTAAATTATTTCAGTATTATTTCCTTTATGAAACATTGCTCCATATACCATGTGGTTTGCAAAGCAAGTGGTCCCACTACCACTAGGTTTATACACCATATAATATACTCTCTCTGTATCTATTCTAAAGGCGGAGAAGATAAAATCTCTTATATTAAGAAAATGCTTGGTGTTTGTCTTATACAACATAAATAAAGGTATGTATGTCAAAAGGCATCTTGGAATTGGAATGCCACCTATTTAATGGGACCAGGAACATTCAGTATTTTGCCTTTATATTATAGGAACGGTGGGAGTTTTTAAATATTATTATTTTCAAATTTTCATATTTTGGTCTTTAAAGCAATATTCTACTTCATCTTTGAAGCAAAATTAAGAGTTTCAGTCAAGAGAAAACTCTTCTGAAAATACCAAAATAATGCTTGAATGAGCACCAAAAATACCAAAACACTGAGAATGGTCCGCGCACCACCTGTCATCATAGCTTGCCATACCGGCTGGCCATCATGGTCGATCCTCTTTATAGCATTCCTTGGTTCATTTATCTATCTAATTAGGTTTTACTATCTAATGCTCTACGGAGCATAATTTTAATTAGGTTTAAACACCAATTAATCAATTTTACACGAAATCTCTCGAACTTGGCACCAATATTGTAGGATCATAATCGATTTCTGTGAATCTGTGCAAAGTACTTGAGCAACACACTGATCTTACATCTTTCAATGGATTAATTAAGCAAAATCCGTCACCATAAATGGACGGTCCCCTCTATTAATTGGTCGATCATCTCCTAATTGTTCCTTGGTCCATTACTTACCAAATTAGGGTTTTATACTTGATGCTCTGAGCATGATTCTAATTAGATCTTATCACCAATAATTTTATCTTGATCCAGTTATCAATATTTTAATTAATAATTTAATACTCGAACTTGGCACCAAGGTATAATAAGTAACCTTCTCTATCGATATCATATCTTTAATCAAGGAAGTATGCTCAAATGAAGACTAACATCAACACCTAGGTTATTTCTGGCATTATCTAAAACTTTCGATTAATTCATTCCCGCTTTTTTAAACATGGTATTCTCGATGAAGGAGTTCATCTCGTTTCAACTTGCACACCAAGAAGAGATTTGTGGAATTCTGCTAACCCTGTGCCACCTCTGTTAGTAATCGATCGTTCTCATCTATGAGGTCACTAATTTCTTCCTTAAAGTCTTGATTTGCTTCGGAATCAAGGTACATTCGTTAAAGCGATTAGTTAAATTTAAACTAGATCATGATCGATCTCTAAGAGATGATATTTGGATTGAAGATCCTTTAAGGAAAGGAGGTTAGTTTTATTTGAGGAACTACTTTAGATTGATTGAGGTGAGGCGAGAAGAAGGTCATTATCCATAGGTTCAGAAATCGGAGAGATTATATACATCTGCGAAGGTAATAAGTTAGGTAGCAATATGCGACCGATAAAATAGAAATAATAAAAGGAAAGAAAAATCTTATACCATAAAGTATTCTTTGATTAGCGTTCGAAGAGTAGACACCCTTATTTAACTTTGAATTCTCTCGTCTTTAACTTGATTTCTAATTCTCGAATCTTCTTGTTCAATTGCGAATTCTTCTTTTCAAACTCTTCAAAAGAAGTTCTTCCAACCTATGAAAAATAGAAAAATCCAAAATAATGCACCAAAGATTGAATGACACGCACCAAAAATCATTGCCTTCTAGTAAAGTAAAACACATTTGCGAGAGTGAGAATGCGTCTCCCATTCCTTGGAAAGAGCGAGAAGATGCACCGATCCTGTCATCATAGCTTCGGAGCCGAGAAGAAGATTGAATCGTTTTCTTAGTTAATGGAGCAGAAGATTTATTTTTGCGAAACCACGGCTTTGGCCATCGGTTAAAGATAAGAAACAGAGGCAACAATATTATTTCAAATGACGATCCTCTTTATAGCATTCCTCAGCCAAATATAAAAAGAAAGTTCATTTATCTATCTAATTAGGTTTTAAAACAAGGTACAACCCACCACTTCTCATCTTTATCTAATGCTCTAAGCAATTTATCCTCAAGGGACATTATCCTTCTTTTCGGAGCATAATTTTAATTAGGTTTAAACACCAATTAATCAATTTTACACCAAATCCTCTGGGCCAAGATTTCATAAAATCGATCGTATTTTAACGAGACTATAATCTTTTGAATCACATTGATGATGAAAATAACTTTCTTGTAAAGAATAGATGAAGATTCTTGCAAAGTGAAACTTGTAAACTTCTTGCAGCTTTATATGCACGACTAATGGAAGCCATTATCGGTATGGGAATGGATGGGAGGTTAAAGATTAGCCAGCGATAGAAGAGATGAAGAAAAGATCAGGACAAATTGCGGAAGGAGAGAGTCACCATAGGGAAAAAATGGAGGTCATTTAATGCGAGAAGAGTGAACGGTCCCCTCAAGAAAAGACATTAATAATCAAAATCCGTGTAAAAGTCTGGAAAAAGATAAAGATCATCTCCCATGATATTGTTCCTTAAATATACATCCATTACTTACCAAATTAGGGTTTTATACCGATTTTTTTAAAGATGCAATATTCAAGGAAAAAGAGGCAAGATGTAGGCATGATTCTAATTCGCAGGAGCTAAAAATCAATGAATAAACGACAAGCAAAACATAAAGAAGACACCAATAATTTTATCTTGATCCAGTTATCAATATTTTAATTAATAATTTAATACATTTCGAATCCAATCAATAAATATTCTTGACAATGGATTAATTAAGCAAAATCGAGTAAGGGGTGTAGTGTGGGATTTCCCGCTACTACAAATATTTTTATTCAGTTGGTCCAACTACCAATATTTGGTTGCTCCGCGAAGCACCATTTATATCGATTCAACCATCATTATTCAATCGCTCCATTAAGCAACATTTATATTGATTCAACCTTCAATATTCAATTGCTGGGAGAGGCAATATTTCATATTGGTCCCACTATCAATATCTCATTGGTCTATCAATCAATATTTTATTGGCCAATCTACCAATATTTTATATTATAATCTTCGTTATGTCATTTGGACTGCTCATGACATGTTGAATCAAGGATCAACATTATTCATATTCATATGATTTCCTGTCAAATGCTTGACATATAAAAACATACATTGGTCTATGATCGATCCAGGAATCTCATCAGACTCATGTTTGTCAATCCAAATCATTCACATATCGTTGTTGCCTCAGCTGGCACAATGATATGTCACAATCATCAATAATCCATCAGACTCAACGTCCATGTTCAGCAAAGCATCATTGATGTATCAACAGACATCTTATGTTTCATTGATAATAAAATGAGTCACAAATCATGACACATTTGTCATTGAGAATCATGTTCGACTTATCAAGCTAAGAATCACGGTCTAGTTAAGTCGATTGACCAAATAAACTACAAAGCAAACTTCACATGAAACATCAATCATATCACATGGGGAGATATACACTAGGGTTTTGGTCTGACATTCCATAGAACGTGCGATGTAGTAATACATCCCACGATAAGAAAATGAGTAAGTCGTGCTGACAGTTGAAGGAGTAAATAGAGCAGTGGTCGGAAAATCAACCAAGTCTCGCTAAATAAGCGGAACTGGTTCAACCACGATTTGCCACTTCCCTACTCTTCCATCCTCTCCAACCTTCACCACTTACTGGAGATCATTGTGTAACTACCTCTGCTACAAATAGGTTATCAACCTATGATATGGACAACTTAATAATAACTAAATTCTCTTATCATACATCAGTCATCCAACAACTATATCAAGTACACACAAAAGATTTCTCTCGGTCTAACACAAATGAATCTCTTCAAAGCAGTTCAACACATCATCCACTTAAGACATTCTCATCTTTCTTCCATACAATTAGAGCATTCTCCTTCCTTGTGATTGAAATGAACCTGGAACGACCATTTCTTGGTTAAAGCCAGAGTCTTACATATTGATCTCTTGAACTCAAAGCACTCTCATGCAGTGCATCTGTTAAAGGTTTCAGACGATTTGCTTCATTGAGCATCTACCTACTCCACCACTTTACACTTTAACTAGTAAATCATTTTTACCCATCAAAACTTTTTTAGTTTATTTAATTTTAAAGTTTGATTAGAATATCCATTGGTGTTAACTAAAAGAAAAAAAACTTATATTAAACTAGAACACTACTGCCATGGTGGGGAGGGCCGACCGAACAGAAGACAAATGGGCAAAATTGAAAAAGTGAAAGTATAATTTTTCCTGAAACAGATGGGGTACATCGTTTTATTAGTTGCAACAGAAAATTAGTTGATGCATAAACCAAAATATGGCTGCATAATGTGTTATGCATCCTTTGTGGTGGTTTACGTAATGGTTATATATTCAATTTTCAAAAATTGTGTCCAAAAGGATAAACACACCTCCGAATTTTTCGTAAAAACTCTAAATTTGATATTGTGGTTTATACTCATTGTATAGATCTCTTTAAAATCTTTCCGGCGAAATAAACTTTGTAAAATTCCAAGGCACGAATTTTTAGTTATGTTATATTCAAGATTGCTTGCCAATTATACCCCTGAAAACTGGGATACATAAAGAAAAATAGGATACATAAGAAATTATGTGAAAATACTTCACCAAAAAAGCCTGACCAAATCAAATCTTTTTATCAAATTGCACATTTGTGTTCGGTTTCAGTTTACAAAAAAATGACTATAAAATGGACTCCCTCCCTTCGGGCCCTCCGGTCGGTCGGCCCAATTAAGTAACCATCAAACTTAGTCAAAACTAAATACTACATTTAATTTTGTTTCACCACGCAATTACATACCAAGGTAAACCTATTACTCAAGTTCCACCAACATGTTCATAATAATTTGTGAATATATATATGAGTTTAAATTAGGGTTGTTACCTAGACACAAATTAACTATCTCGTCGCCCATATCATATTCGAGCGGCTATGGTTAACCGCAACAAGTGAAGATCCAGATATATTCATTTTCTCATCATGTTTTCCCATCCTATCACCTAATGGTGCAGTGAATAATAACATCGGCAATTTGGTCTGGTCTTTATAAAAGCGCTAATATATTGTTTTATCAAACAAGGATTTTGGAATAATAATTGAGATCCGCAGGTAGAACCCTGTTCTACATGTTTTTAATTATATAAATTTCCATCTAAAACTAAGAGATTGGTTGAGGCACATTTAAAAAAAATGTTTTAAACAACTATTCGCATTCTTCTCCATAAAGTGGGACAAATGGATGAGAATGTCTAAAATTTGGGTCTAAAGGACCGGAAAAACCAAGGTTTGGTTAAATGTACCTAAAAAACTCTTGACGATTATAACTTTACCATTATTCTTATATTTCCTATAATCTTTTTCCTATAATCCAGGGAGGTCACCCATCCCTGGATTGCTCCAGCCTGAGCTCGCTTAACTGTAGAGTTTTCTGCCAACTCTGGAGCCAATTGTGTTGAAAAGGCCTCGGTGTTAGGAAAGGACAAATCATTAGTTATATTCCGTTCGACCAACCACTGTGGAATATCAGGGTATTACAATACTACCACCTTAAATTGGAGCCATCCTCGGCTACCGAATATATATACAAGCCCAGATCTCCGACCGTTCCGCCCCCTGAGAAGCACTGGACCAACCCCATCGGCGTACCTTCCCATCCTCGGCAGGTGACCCTTCGTCGGCTCTAATACCATTTGTAATGACCCGTCCCTCCACCGATACTATCCCCACTTAACCGCTGCGGTCATCCGGCAGTGTGGGGTTTTCAACGGGCATCGCTGAGGTCATCCGGCAATAAATTCCCGGGAGGTCACCCATCTTTGAATTACTCCCGCATGATCACGCTTAATTGCAGAGTTTTTTACTAACTCTGGTGCTAATTGTGATGAAAAGGCCTCGATGTTAGGAAAGGGCAAATCATTACTTATATTCCATTCGGCCTACCACTGTCGAATATCGGGGGTATTACAATACCACCACATTTAGTGGAGCAAGTCTCGGCTCAGGAATATATTCAATCCTAGATCTCGGACGTTCCCTTCCCCCTCATGAGACAAGCACCTGGAGCAACCCTGTCTAGGGTACCTTCCCAACCTCGGCAGATGAACCGTCGTCGGCTCTGATACCATTTGTAATGACCCGTCCCTCTACCGATATTGTCCCTACTTAGCCACTGCGGTCATCCGGCAGTGTGGGCATTTAAGCGGGCATCGCTGCGGTAATCCAGCAGAAACTTCCCGGATGGTCACCCATCCCTAGATTACTCCTGCCCGAGCACGCTTAACTGGAGAGTTTTCTGCCAACTCTGAAGCCAATTGTGTTAAAAATGCCTCGTTGTTAGGAAAGAACAAATAATTACTTATATTCGACAGTGGTTGGTCGAATGGAATATAAGTAATGATTTGTCCTTTCATAACACCGAGGCCTTTTCAACACAACTGGCTCCAGAGTTGGCAGAAAACTCTACAGTTAAGCGTGCTCGGGCGGGAGCAATCCAGGGATGGGTGACCTCCCGGGAAGTTGTTGCTGGATGACTGCAGCAATGCCCGTTGAAAACCCCACACCCGGATAACCGCAGTGGCTATGTGGGGACTATATAGGTGGAGTAACGGGTCATTACTAATGGTATCGAGTCGACGACGTTCAACCGGCCGATGGTGGGAAGGCACGGCTGACAGGTTACTCCAGGTGCTTGTCTCATGAGGGGGCAGGGAACGTCGGAGATTTGGGATTTAATATATTCCGGAGCCGAGGATAGCTCCAATTTAATGTGGTAATACCCCGATATTCGGCAGTGGTTGGCCGAATGGAATATAAGTAATTGTTTTTCCTTTCCTAACACCGAGGCCTTTTCTGCACAATCAACTCCAGAGTTTGTAGAAAACTCTGCAGTTAAGCGTGCTCGGGCGGGAGTAATCCAAAGATGGGTGACCTCCCGGGAAGTTGCTGCCGGATGACCGAAGCGATGCCCGTTGAAAACCTCACACTGCCGGATGACCGCGTTGGCTAAGTGGGGATAGTATCGGTGGAGGGACCGATCATTACAAATGGTATCAGAGCCGACGACGGGTTACCTGCCGAGGATGGGAAGGTACGCTGGACGGGGTTGGTCCAGGTGCTTCTTATGAGGGGCAGGGAACGTCAGAGATCTAGGCTTGTAAACATATTCGTAGCCAAGGACGGCTCCAATTTAAGGTGGTGGTATTGTAATACCCCGATATTGGACAGTGGTTGGTTGAATGGAATATAAGTAATGATTTGTCATTTTCTAACACCGAGGCCTTTTCAGCATAATTGGCTCCAGAGTTGGCAGAAAACTCTACAGTTAAGCGTGATCGGGCGGGAGCAATCCAGGGATGGGTGACCTCCCGAGAAGTTGTTGATGGATGACCGCAGTAATGCCCGTTGAAAACCCCAAATTGCTGGATAACCGCAGTGACCAAGTGGGGACAGTATCGGTGGAGGGATGATGTGACTCAATAATGTTGTAGTAAAAAGGTTCGTTGAGACTTGTGAAAGCAAAAGATTTTAGACTTATAAAAATTAATAATAAAGAAAACTTAACACAAAATTGATTCAAGATATGAGAAAATAACCAAGACACTGATTCCACTATTACATATGAATGAATAACGGTAAATAACCCAAACTCTAATTATCTTTTAAATCCCTTGTTTCTTAATTCACAAATAATCAGACAAATTCTCAAAAATTAATTGTATCCCCTAAGCATAGATTATCTTAGACAAGCATAACCTATCTAATTGAATCACAACTAATGAAAAGAATTTTTGCAAACAATTAAAACTCTGCAAAGCAGTGATTGAGTGAATTATTAATTATAAATTAGAGAAAATAAAATAGTTACCAATTATTCATGCGTAAATAGCTTCCTCATTGCCTTGGTTGTGGGAGAATTAGCCGCTCATCATGTTGGAAACACGCTCAAAAATCATTATTATTGCTCAAAGGGTGTTTACAAAGATGAAATGGAGAATATGATGAAAATCGGGTGTTTGCAACGATTATAAGTGTGCAAACACTGTTACAAAGATGGTTAAAAACTGTTATTGTTGCTTTTAAGTCTGCCTCCGTATTACGACCCACTCCTAAGTGTCGTTGTCACTGTAGAAGAACGACTGCCTCTGGTGGTCTTTTGTTCTTCGTATTCTTGGTGCAGCAGCAGCAGAGAATAATCCTGCAACTTCGATTTTTGGCTCTGTACGTCTCCCAAACTCTCCCAAACTCTCCGTCCCATTCTAATCAACTACAACACATTATATACTCCTCCATGCAGCAGAATCATGCGTCATAACTTCATATAATCTTCAATCAATCGGCAGTGAAGAAAAATATTCTCGGGAATATTTTCTTCCCAGATTTATCTCCTGACGCGTTGATTTTCTCCCAGCACGCTCCAATCTTGTTCAGTTAGAGTAAACCACGGTGCAAACACACACCAGCAGTTAATTCTCACAGGAAATCTTCAAACAACTCGTGACAGTCCGAGTAAAACTTCCGCCTCTGTTTTGCTTTACTTCAGGTTTTCTAGCCAATTCTAGTCGAGCCAAAGACCCAAACCAAGCCTGTTAGGCCCAATCAAGTCATCACAGAGAGTTGCAGCGATTGAATCTCTCCCGAAACGCCCAAAAATCCAACTCCAAATGTGCCATAGCCTGTGAGTTTATTCCCCCAAAACTGGATTTTGAAATGGTAGGGATGGTGTCCCTTATCTGTTGCACGGGGGTGCGAATAGCAGGTGGCTCCTTGGGGTGCCCCTTAGCAATTAGGTTACCCCTTATCCAAAGTGGGAGTCCGAATAGCAAATGTCCTCCGGGGGTGCTCCGCATAATTTTTCGAGCCGATTTTTCCAAAAAAGTTTATTTCCAAAAAATACCTACAAACACACAAAACACCATAATAAGGACAAAAACGAGTACTAACAATACGAAACATTGAGGACAAATTAGACACATAAATGCGTCTATCAAGGGACGTGTCATTACACTACAAAGCAAGATCCAATGATAATAGTAGATTCGAGTTTTTTTTTTTCCAAAACATAATTAATATAGTATAACCCGTATAAAGTAATTGTGTCGGGACCAGCTAAATTTAGAACACGAAATTGGGGGATAAAAAAATAATTTGGGGATATGAATTACTTCCCCCAACCAATAGTGTCTGCTAAGGGGTGGTTTTGGGATGCAAAAATACTAAAATATCCTCCCTTCAAAATAAAAATCTTTTGCTTTTCCTATATCCCCCAATTCCTTTTTATATCCCCCAATTTCGCGTTCTAAATTTATCAATTATTAATTTATATAAAAATTTCTCGAAATATTGTGTAATTTCTTGCCACAAAACACCACAACAAAGATTCAACCTTTGTGATGCAAGTATTATATGAGCTTTCAAGATGCATTAACGTCATTGATTCTATCGTTGTCTTTTTTGTAGGGTTATGAAGTAAGAGAACCAAATTCCTAGAAGAATAATGTTTTAGACGTGATGAACCTTATCATCTCAGCTTGGAAAATAGATATTCATTCGATGAACGACACCGCGTCAGAGAAATCAATTGAAATGTTAGATTATGAAGGTACTAGAGAACTGCAAAATTTATTTTATTTTATTTTTTCGAAAAAGAGGCGAGCCTCAAACTTTAATATTGATAATAATCCAATATAGAATCAGATGAGTTATAGGAGCTACACAAATATTTTTAACAGACATAGTAACATCAAACAAACAACAATCGTCTACCAAACAACATACAATTTCGGACCACACATCAACATAAATAAAATTATTAATCTGAAGAAAACATCTAACCATTTCATGCCTATTCATGACAAATTTAAATGGCTTGGTGCAGGCTAAGGTTAAGTCATTCAGACCTTTTAACAGATCCGCATACAACAGAGATGTTAGGATCAATTGATCCAAACATTTCTCAAGGTTTTTTTCATAACTACAGTAACACAGATGATAGTGGTATATAGGAATCCATAGATTCCACCAACAATCACGGTTTTCATCAAACATAAGGTGATACAAGTAACAGGGATACCCAAAATCGGCTCTTTTGGGGAGGAAACGGGCTGAATCGGCTTCTTTAGAATCGGTCTTGCCATTTGTTATCGGAGTCTTTTTTGTTGCTAGTGTCTTTGGTAACTTTGTTGTTGGTGTTGGCTTTGGTGATGATCTTGCTACTGATTTTAGAGGTCCATTGATGTTGTTCTTCTTGATGAACTTCATAAAAAAAAAACAACTGAAAATACCCTAATTAATATCTAAGCACTTAAACCACATAAAAAGAAAGATCAGAGCTAAAGTTAAAGATTAAAATATTTAGAAGAGGTTACTTGCTCAGATGCGCTCCAAAGGAGCGGATCTGAGTAGAAGAAAATCAGTCGACGGAAGTTTCTCCGATAACTAGGTTTTTGAGAGGGAGAGAGGAAAAAAAGGAATTTGATGCCTGCAAAATTTAATCAAAAGACAGAGTTATCACAATGGAATAGACGGTTGATTACGTTTTGAACTACCCTCGAGAGAATACAATTTCGGAATTTTGCCTGACGAGAAAATAACTGAGAGTACCATTAGAAACGAAGAAAGTGATGATGTGGAAGCCGAAGATAAAATTGTAGTTATAGAGCCACCTTCACGTGAAGAACTATCGAAGTTTTGAAGACATTGAATAGTTCTTTATTACATCACCAAACTACAATACCAAAAAAAAAAAAAATACTCTTCTAATATTAAGAAAAATCCAAGACGATATTCAATGTGACATTAATTTCAAGAAAAATCAGACCACAATTGAATTATTCTTTACCAAATTAACATAAAAATAAAAACTAATTATATGTCAAGTAGAGAGTTATTAATTTATATATCAGAAGGGACCTATAGAAAGTCTGAATCTTTATAAATTTATAAATTTAGAGAATTATTAATTTAGCACGTTGTCCTCGACCCGGACTGGAGAACTTTATTAATTTATCGTGATTAATTTATAGGGGTTCTACTGTAGTTAGGATGACACTTGTTGCATCGTGACTTAAGCTAAAAAAAAAAAAAATTAGTCGAAGAATAGCTAGAATGAAACTGGATACATCCGGACTTAATTAAGAAAAATATATTGGATGAAACTGGTTGCATCCTGGCTTAAAGTGATATAAAAAAATTATATTAGCAACCGTTCCATATACAACACAACCACCATTACAACCAACATATTCAACAGCAACAAAACACCACAATATTGTCGCCACCACTTTCAATAATAACAAAATACAACAAACACTACCATCGCCTTCAAGAAAAGAATAAATAAAAATCTAATTATGCAGGATGACACCAAATATATCTTGAGAGAAATATATTTATCTATAAGAATATGAGTGAAATCGGATATCAACGTGCAAAACAAGATTTTTTTGTTAATTCGAAAGCGAAAATTATATTCCCTCGTTTTTGGAAAAGATATGATTACTTAATCAATTTAACCTATTTTTAGACTAAAATGAAAAAGTGATAACGTATCTTTTCCATAATCGGAAGGAGTATTACTATGTGTTCTATAAAACCAATTTTTTTTTTTTTTTATAGTTGTTTCTTTTTTTAAGCAAAAATTTGAATTAGGTTGTCCCATAATACTAATGGGTCTTCTGCGACTAAATCCAGAATCTAAAGAGAATCTCACGTCACACATGATTTAGTGCCATTGTTTTTAAATTCTTGAAAATGTGTACTGGATTCTTATGATGATATTAGCACTAATACTATATTTCGTCAGTTAACTGAAGCGTATCGCTGAAAATTAGACACATTCCTGGTGGATCAAATGTCCAAAATGGGTACTGTGTTCATATATACGCCACCCATTTGCACTCTTATTAGCATATTATATAATTAGGGTTGGTTGGTGGGTTATTATTCTTTTGGTGATCATTGATTAAGACATTTTGTTTAAAATTCCATATGAACTTTTGAGTTTGGACTTTGGACTTTGGAGTTTGTAATAAATAAATCAGAGAAGATAGCATGATAGCAGTCATAAGAACAGAAGAGAAAGATGACAAACGGCCAACCAAAAATCAATTTGGTTGGAGAAAAGGTTATGGGCAATATTTGGCATAACTGCTCTTATAATGCCGACTACATAGACCAAATTGTTTAAATTTTATCACAATCTAACAAATTTCTAGTACATGGAATTTAATTTTACAAAAACATAACAAATTTTTAATTCTGTTCTTATGTTACCTCAACCCAATAAATACAAACAAGAACAAAAAAGAAAAAAATAAAGGGCTTGCGACGCAGCTTGTTGCTCGCTTGCCTGCCATGTAATTTTTTTTTCCTTTTTTACAAATTACTTCTATGGTTTAATTTAGATAAAAGAATCGAAATGAGACTCGGCAACCCAAAATAAAAACATAACAAGGTCAGGAAGGCTGGAATGCAGCTACGGATAATCAATTCGTTCATAGTTTCAAGTAAAACTTTGAAATTTCATTTATGGGATAGGGAGCCACATTTTTGTTTAGGGTCGGGGTTCTTTAAATCTAAGGGTGGGGCTAATCCGCTTGGGGAAAAGGACAGTTAACCACACACCTACAAAAAAAGATTGACTGACTGAAAAGTGAAGACCGTAGAAAGAGATTTTATGTCTCGTCAACGTCGCAATCGCATGGATAGTACGGGTCCGGTGTCCCCCAACATATTGTAGGTGGCCAGAAATGAGATAAGATGATTGGGTACACAACAAACGCCATTTATTGAATCTACAGTGGGAAAAACAATACAGTATAACTTCTATAAAATAATAGGCTTGAGACCAAGAAAAATTATTATTTTAAAGAGATATTATATTATAGAAAATTATTATTTTAAAGAGATATTATATTATAGATAATATAATAAATTATTATTTTATAATTAAATAATATATTATTATTATATTAGGATAATTGGGGACTAGCTTGGAGCGCATTAAACTTTGGGGAACGGGGGATAATCAGTAGTTTTCTAATAAATTATAGATAATATTATATTATAGATAATATAATAAATTATTATTTTATAATTAAATAATATATTATTATTATATAGGATAATTACTAGCTTGGAGGTTAAATAATAATTGTAGTTTGTAAATATAATATGGACTAATTTCTTAGAGATATTATTCAACTAATTGCAATAAGAATACAACTACTCCAAGTAACAATCACACTAGCTTCAAGGACTTCTTCTTGTAAGTGCACCACAAGGATCTACGAACTATTAGGATGAAATACAACTTGATTTGAATTTTTAAGGAAATCAAACCAATATTGAATCATATTTGGAGAAAATTTTACATGTATGAAATTTATTTTTATTTTTGAAGTATTATTATTTTATATATTATTTGGGACCTATTAATGCTTAAGGGAAACTTATGAAATGTATTATTTTATGATTTTATCGAATTTATTTTTTTAGCACTAAGGGTCTTAAGTCGGGAATGAGAAAATTTTATTATTTTAAAGAAAATATTATATTATCGAGTATTACTTTAAAGAAGTTATAATGTACTTTATTTTGCGGGTGCGAGTATGTCCAGCTGCCGGTGCCCAGCACCATCAAAAGCTATATTTGTTTTTAAGCCGTCCCTTATCAACATGCACAACTTTTAGTTTGAGGATATGGGAATTGTGATTCGATTGCAAAAATTCATACAGTAAAACTTCAATAAATTAGGACTACCAAATTCTATCAATTTAGCGAAGTATTGATTTATCGATAAATTAATAAGTTATTAAATTATCGAAACATTCTAAATTAAAGTTTCAAAAATAAAATAAAATATTTATGTTAAACTTAAAGGTTTCCTGTAATAACAAATATATTGATGAGATATTTTTTGCAGTTCAAATTAATGTCTAATAAATTTTTGGCATAAATAATATAGTATAGTATAATATATTGCATTTTTTTTTTAATCGGTAAAGAAAATATATTGATCAAAAGAAGAGTACAAAGAGACTTGTACTACCCTGAGAGTTACAAGGAAGGAAACAGTAACAAGCTACTGTCCAAGAAAAGAAAGAAGAAAAAATCTCCTAACTAGACAAAACAAAACAAAACTGCAAACTAATGAGGATTGAAATAAGCTCTTGGCCAATTCTCTATGACATCAGTAAAAGTAAGATCCTCAAAGTCTTTGAAAACTAAATACCAAGTAAACATTTCGTACTGAACTTTACGAATGACTGTAGTAACACTGTGTTGTTTTCCATCAAAAGGCTCTTGAGTTTCTTTCTTTCCATAGACTCCATAAGATAACTGCAGGGATTATAATATATTGCATATTATGTGCATAAATTTATCAGAAATGATTTGTGGCTCCCAAATTCTCTACTCTCACTGCTCCCAATGTTAGGTGGAGTCCACATAGGATTTTATTTCGATAAACTTAGAAAGGAAAATAAAACTAATTTGAATTCATATGATAATAATGTGGTCAAGTTGTTAGTGAAGTTAACGAAGGCTGAAGCATTTCAGTTTTATTTACTTAGGTCCCGGAACATTTTGGGTGATAATGCTTACTAATCAATTAAGCAACATTGGTGTGATGATGATGATGATGATGAAAAAAAAAAAAAAAAAAAAATTGGTGTGATGAGGGTCATTTTGTTTTCAATCAATCTCTTGATGTTTCAAAAGGCATTTTCTGCAACTCTAATACGGTGACATTTTTTTTTTTTTGATAAAATCTAATACGGTGATATAGGTGGAAGTCATATCTCTTTTTATATACAGACATACATATGAAGTATGAGCACGATTATGTAGCATGAACACCCATCAAACTAACCATCGACGACTGAAAAGTGCAATTTGTAACTAACCATGTGTAGAATGCTGACTAAACCTATCAAACTAGATATCTTGAAAACTGATTACAGTAATTATGAGTTGAAGTTCCTAAAGCGTGGTTAAAGCAAGTCCCATGTATGGTTGGGGTGGATATTGAATGATAAAATAGTAGTGTTGGTAAACAAGATGCATGAACAGATTATGGATGACCAGAAGTTATCAAAATCCCTGATTATGATCTGGAAAAAAAAATCGAACAGAAGCTATATACAATACAGTGCATATGAAACGAAAGGAAAAAAATAAAAGGGAGCAATGAAGGTTTTCAAAATCCATCCCACTAGAAACTAATGACTTACAATTGAATGCCTTCACCTCCGTAAGTATCCTAAAAACGATAAACCATAGAGAGGGGATCAATATATCCTATGTGGACGCCACCTAACATTGGGAGTAGAGAATTTGGGAGCCACAAATCATTTTCGTAAATTTATATATGTTTTGATGTTAAGATGAATGATTTCCTCCTAAATTTTGAAGAACGCACTCCAGAACTCCTCAAGGGATTATAAAAAATTAAAGATAAAGTCTATTGTTGCATAAATACGAACAAAAAACAAGCAACTTTGGAATTTTATTTTAGTAAGTCACCCGTAATTGGGCCGACCGAGCGAAGCGAGGGAGGACCTTTATATGGCCATTTTTTTTGTAAAATCTAAGTGATCAATTGACACAAAAAGATTGGAAATGGTTAGGTAAAAAAAAACCAAAAATGTCCCTCTCCTTTTAGTCCAATTACTATAACTCTTTGTGTATCCTATCTTTTCAGGGGTATAATTGGAAATCAAACTTTAATATAACATATCTAAAAATCCGTGCCTTGGAATTTTACAAAATTTATCTCGTTGAAAAGGTTATAAAAAACTCTACGCAACAAGTACAAACAACAATATCAAATTTAGAGTTTTTACGAAAAATTCGGAGGTATTTATCATTTTAGGCACAATTTTAGAAAATTAAATGTATATCCATTATGCAAACCACCACAAAAGATACATAATATTTTATGTAGCAAAATTTTGGTTTATGCATCAACTAATTTTCCGTTGCAACTAATAAAACGATGCTCCCTCCATTTCAAGAAAAATGATACTTTAATTTTAGGCACAATTCTCGAAAATTGAATGCATAGCCATTATGCAAACCACCACAAAGGATGCATAACACATCGTGCAACCATATTTTGGTTTATGGATCGACTAATTTTCCGTTTATAAAAAAGTGATACTTTCACAACCCGTTTCAAGAAAAGTGATACTTTCGCCCCGTTTCGGAAAAAGTGATACTTTCACAACCCGTTTCAGGAAAAGTGATACTTTCGCCCTGTTTCAGAAAAAGTGATACTTTTTCGAAGCGAAGCGAAAAAGTATCACTTTTCGAAACGAGGTGAAAGTATCACTTTTTCGTAAACGGGTGAAAGTATCACCTTTTCTTAAACGGGGACGAAAGTAGTCATGAGGCGAACCCCATGTTGATTCTTTTGAGTCGGCCCTCCCACCGTGACAACGGTTATACTAGTGTAATTTATATTTCATTATACATTAACTTGGAATGATTTAAATCATTCCAAGTTAGTTTAATTTATATTTCATTATTTTATTTTACTATCAACTATTATAATGATTATTAATTTATACTTCAGTTGGGCCCTATTGGACACTTAAAAATTTTATTATCTTATAAATTTAGCGAGGTTATCAATTTAGTACACTGTCTCGAGTCGGGACTGGTAAAAAATATTATTTTAGCGAAGTTATTAATTTATCGCGGATTAATTTATAGAAGTTCTACTATAGTGGTGAGTAGTACTACAGTGAGTTGTAGATTTGGGGACGAATACCTTTTTTCAACTCATCACATATATCCCATATGCTAATAGTCTGATTGCCTGATTGGAATGTCAGTTTACCGGAGATGGTACCAAAATTCATACAGGATAATTTTTTTTTTTTTTCGATCTTATCTGGAATCTAGTACCCTATCCAATAAACATGTAGCGTTTGGTAACTCCATTAGCAGCAATGTATATATTGCGGTCTACGGCTATGCAGAGCTATATTATATTTGATTTAAAAAGACTTAGTATGGATTCATGGTTATTTCAAGCCGAAGCATATAGGAATAAAAACCAGAAAATGAGTTATATGTCCAGAAATCCCTAAAATGTGATTGTAAAGGACAATTAAAATTTTGGGATGGTTGAAGTGGACAAGTGTCATGTCATTTTGGAACGGATAAATATGTCATTTACTTTTAATTCTTTCCCTTCATTTATCTTTTTTCTCTCTATATATTTTTTTTGACTCTCCAACATAAAATCAACTGCCAAAAAATCAAAACTTTCGAAATATAAGTTGGATTTTAATGAAACTTATACTTCTGGAATGGGTTTCAGATAATCTACAAAGCAAGACTCACTTATTAAATATGAATAAGAAATATATTTGAAACAAGACCCATGATGCATTATTCACTCAAGTGCAGCCTGGTTAAAACCTATTTCCTATGAAAATATGTATTATGCACTCTGATGAAACTTGCCAAAACATATTTCCTATCAAAATATGCATTATGTTTTTCGGTGCAACCTATTTTCCTGCCAAAATACAACGTGGTCAAACCTATTTTCATGTTAGAGTATGCATTATGCCGCCAAAAACCTAATTTCCTATCAGAATATGCATTACGCACTCTGGTGCAACATGTCTGAAACCTCTTTCTTGTCAGAATATGTATTATGCACTATGGTGCAATCTGTCCGAAACCAATTTCTTATAAAAATATGCATATGCATTATGTACTCTGGTGAAACCTGGCCAAAACCTATATCCTGTCAGGACATGCGTTAAGCACTCCGGTACAACCTGTCCAAAATATGTTTTTCTATCAGAACATGCATTATGCACTCCGGTGCATCTTGTGCACTTCGTGGAAAATCTAAGTTTATCATAGTAATCAGTTACATGCAGTATATTATACTCCCTCCGTCTTTTATTAAATGTCCTAATTGACAAAGTCAAGATATTAAGGGGACTTAATATTAAGATTAATATATTTTTTTTTGATCGGTAAAGAAAAGATGTTATTGATCAAAAAAGAGAGGGTATAAAAGAATTATACCACCCTAACCAAAGTACAAAGAAAACAGAAAAGAGATGCTCAAAACAGGCTAAGAGCACTCAAACAATATCAAAGTAAATTTTACACCAATCTTTCATCACTTTCTTTGAATACACATTCTCAAACTCCTTAAAAGCTAGAGACCAAGTGAACATGACATAAATTGCTTTGTTAGCAACAGCCACAGCATAATTAGGGAGATCATTAAAGACTCTATTGTTTCTCTCCTTCCAAACACACCAAATGATTGCAATTGGAACAAGTTTCCAAATATTGCTCCTAACATTGTCATAAAGTGATAACTGCCAAGCTTGAATTGCAGGAATTACCTCACTTGGCATTGCATAGAGCCATTTTAATTTTGCCGTCAAAGAATCCCAAACAGATCTCGCAAAGTCACAATGAAGTAGCAAGTGAGAAGTAGTTTCAGCAGCAGCACAAAAAAGACAATTCTCTAGAACATTTATTCTTCTTCTTCTTAACATATCTCTTGTATCCAACCTGCCATGAGCAATCAACCAAAGAAAAAAACCAACTTTTGGAGGACATATTAAACTCCAAATATATGAGAAAGCTGGATTATGTTGAACCTCTTCCACAGAAAGCTTGTCGTACATCGATTTGACTGAGAAAATCTTATTAGGAGTGAATGGCCAAAACATCTCATCTGCCTGACTTTGATTGAACTTGAAGGACTGCAAATCAACTAGAAGAAGATTTAATTCATTTCTTGCAGCAACATTCATTCTTCTAGGAATATGAAGGTTCCAGGTTATAACATTACCATTTAAAACACCCAAATCTGCCACTGAAGAATGCTTAGCTCGGGATAAATCAAAAAGAAGAGGATATTGAGATTTAATAGGTTGTTGTTGTTCATATAACCAGTTGTCATGCCAGAACTTCACTAAGACTCCATTATTAACTTTGAACCTGACAAACTTCATGAAAGTTGAATTTGTCTTCATGATTGCTCTCCATACAGACCTGCCATAAGTGCACTTTGGAATCTTAGGACACCATAAAGTATCACCAACATCATACTTCTCATCAATAATTTTTTTCCACATAACATCATTTTCATTTGCATATCTCCAAGACCACTTTGATAATAAAGACTGATTAACTAGCTTCAAGTTCTTAATACCCAAACCCCCAAACTTTTTCTTCATGCACAAAGCATTCCATTTAACAGGATGAATCTTCTTTTACCCCTTATTGTCACTCCAAAGAAATTTTCTCATAATATGCTCAAGCTTTTTCAAGACTGAAGAAGGAATTTCAAACAGACACATGTAATACACTGGAAGGCTAGCAAGTACACTGTTGATAAGTGTAATTTTACCTGCTCTAGAGAGAAGAGGCTTCATCCAACCAGGAAGTCTTGCAACAAACTTGTCCACCACTTTGTCCCATTTTGCTACACCACCACATTTGTCTCCCAAGGGAAGACCTAGATAAGTTGTAGGTAGAACTCCATTGTAACAGCCAAGAAGAGAAGAGAAATCATTTAAATCACCATCATATCCAACACCAAAGATCTGGCTCTTAGCAAAATTTATTTTTAAACCTGAAAGCATCTCAAAATAAAGGAGAATAATTCTTAAGTTTTTAACCAGTTCAATGTCAGCATCCAAAAAGATAAGAGTGCCATCTGCAAATTGCAAATGACTAATCATCAAACCATCATTCTTAACTTCAAAATCTGATAATAATCCTTGCTCTTGAGCTCTCTTGATCATAAAAGTTAGAGCTTCACCAACTAAAAGAAACAAAAAAGGTGACATTGGGTCACCTTGCCTTATCCCTTTTTTACTCTTGAAATAACCAGTTGTACTTCCATTAATCAAAATTGAGAACCTAGTGAATTCAACACAGCATCTTATCCATTGCCTCCATTTACTTCCAAAACCCATCAACTGAAAAATTTCATCTAAAAAATCCCAATTAACATGGTCAAAAGCTTTTTCAAAATCCACCTTACATAAAATGCCTGGCTTCCCACTTCTCAATCTTGAATCAATTAGTTCATTAGCAATTAACACTCCATCTAAGATTTGTCTCTTATTGACAAAAGTTGTTTGATGTTGAGAAATAATATCAGGCAACACTTTTTTGAATCTCTCTGCCAGAATTTTAGAAACAATCTTATAAGCCCCATGAGTTAGACTAATTGGCCTCAAATCTTTAATCTCTTTAATAGAATTCTTCTTTGGGATAAGAGAAATAAAAGTGTTCTTCAACCTCCAATCAAGAAAGGATTTTTCCTGCAATTCTTTGACAATATTCAGAAAATCAAATTTAATGAATTCCCAACACAAAAGATAAAAGCTTACAGGGAAGCCATCTGGCCCTGGAGCTTTATTTTGACCCAAATTCTTGATAGCTGCCAGACACTCCTCCTCATCAATATCTCTTTCTAACCAAGAACAAAGCTCATCAGAAATAACTGGAAAATTCATACCATCCATGCTAACTAATCTTTGAGGTTGATTTTGGAAAATATTCTGGAAGTAATCTACAATGCCATTCTTGATTTCACTCTCATCCGAAGTAAGAATGCCATTAACTTTGATAGAACCAATATAGCTTCTTCTTCTCTTATCATTAACAATTCTATGAAAATACTTAGTATTGTGCTCAAAATCCTTTGTATAAGTGACTCTTGTTCTACTCCTTAACTTTAAGACTAATATATTAAAAAATATAAATAGAATAATATCATTATTTTAGGAAATGTTGTAAGAAAATAAAAACAAAGATATCTTATATGAATAATCATGTAATGTCGATAAAAAATAGGTCCAGCACACTAACTAGGTGCTGAAATTTTAACTTCGATACTTTTTCCATTAATCGTACGGATAATGAATTTAAAGCCATGGGAGCTTGACTATTGTACCTTCGATACCAAAATGTATCGAAGGTATCGTTATTACTGTTACCACTGTAGTTGCAGGAAATCCTACACTACATCCCTCACCATATCTTGATAATAATTTCTAGATCTAAACTTCTATGATATATGAAAATAAAGATAAAAGTGCTAAAATTATAAATGGAGACACAAGAATTTACGTGGTTCGATCAATGTGATCTACATCCACGGGATTAAGATTCTTCACTATGATTATTGAAATTACATAAGTATTACATTGGGAATCTCCATTAACGGATATTTTGTAGAGCTCTCGATCTAATTATTTGGGAAAGAAGATGATAAAGAAGATAAAAAATTTCTCTCTCTCTAAGACTAAGTCTTATGGGCTAGATTGGATGTGCTAGATTAGCACTTAAGTGTTGCAATTCAAAAAAAAAGCGTAGCAAAAAAGTTAACACTAGTTCTCTCTCCTACCAGTTGCTAGCATGTGAAGTAGCATGCTAGATAGTTCTGTTGAATGATTGGCGCTTGAAAAATTACCTTTTCGCGGAATGGTTCATTTGAGGGGTTTATTTTTGATCGATGAGATTTGAGATTTTAAGCTGGGTGATGAATGGTTCATTTGGCGCGGAATGGTTCACGCTAAGTGAATTTTGCTAATCTAGGTTTGCTAGATTAGCACTCCCATAAGACTTAGGAGGTATTTCTGACTGCTAATCTAGGTGCTAGACTAGCACCCCATAAGACTTAGTCTAATAATATCTCTCTCTCTCTTACCAAAATTATTCCCCCCCCCCTTTTCTCTCTCCTGCTCTCCTCTTTATATAGTGTTTTCATAGTGGGTGATAGCTATGTTGTCCCTTATTTTCGGATCTAGCTTGCGGCGATATCGCAAGAGCTTTAATGTTAATTTTCGCAAACACTCTAAACTTTGCAGTATCGTCACGCTTTTCTCCTGTTTCTGCCATCGTCATACATTACGTCATTCTTCAAATCAACCTGCGACATTCGCAATGTGTTGTAGATGAAAACTTCGCAAATAAATCCTTCTGGCGATATTCTGATCCTACATCTTGCCTCTTTTTTCTTGAATATTGATTGAAGAGCGATCTTTAAGAAAAAATCCGTTGTTCTAATAGTCTTTAATCTTTGTTGATGAAGGAACGAGCGAAAGAATACTGTACTTGAAAAGTACGTACTTGCCTCTATTCTTTTGCGAAGTTCTGAGGCTTTGAGAAGTATATATGAGGTATCGTTTCTTGAAGTATGCGAAGTATGAAGTATCCTTGAAGAAGTATAGGAAGTACTTAATCCTCGAAGTCTATAAGAAGTATGAAGTATCTTTTGAGAAGTATAAGAAGTATCCGTCCTTGATTGCGAATAAGAAGTATTGCGAACTAATCATGCGAAATTAGAAGTATGAAGTATAAGAAGTATTAATCCTCGAAATATAAGAAGTTTTTATCCTTAATGAGAGTAGTAAGTATTGCCTCTATTCATGCGAAATTATTACTCCATTTTTGGTAAGGATTCTTGTTGTTCATTGGTGAACATCTTCTTTGGAAATGATTCTTGCCGAGAAGATAAAGAACACAAAATGTTTTCTTGGTAATCCATAGTTGCCTCTGTTCTTTATCTATGAGGGTAGAATCTTTAAGAAAATGTTGAATGAGCAAGTTGTTTCTTCATTCTTATCTTGTGAAATAATCACATTCTGCGAATTTTTTAATAATTCTGCAAAATTCTGAATATCTCTGCGAAGTTTTGAATACTTCTGCGAAATTGTATAAAATACTTGTTCGAATATAAAGCTTATGTAATGATTATGTTATGAAATGTGTATGCAATGTTTATGCCATGAAATGCTTATGCGATGCTTTCATGATGCGAGTATGATGCTTGTATGATGAGAATGCTTATCTACTGCAATGTAGCTAATGTTTGTGTTACTTAGCTCATTTTTCCGTTCTAAAATTGATGTAGCTTTAAATCGCTCCCATTCTTCATTTCTCTGATTTTGTCTCTAGTATATGCATTACTCTTTGCGTATTTATTGTTCCTCGCAAGTTCTTACTTGTGTTTCATCTTTTCTTATTCCTGCACTATTAGTATCGCATAATAATATGATCATAATATCAAGTGTGCGGCATTTGCATTGCCTCAGTTTTATTATCATGTACATGTTCTCAAGCTTATCATTTAATCATTTTCTCAAGCTCGCAAGCTTATCATGTAATCTTTTTTGCGATGAAAGATCTCGGTTACCTACATTCAAAATGTTTATGTTGAATTTTGTCATTGCGACAAGATCGCAGGACGTCTTTACATTTTCATGTAATGACCCATTGGTCTTGCCTTATCATTTTTCTTGTGTGGTCTTATTTCTCCTTCCTAGTTAAAGGTCTTATTTTGCCATCCCTCATTATTGCGACAATATGACAGGCCTAAATATTCTTGCAAACATAAAGCCCCATGACATTGCCGTCTTGCGACGAAATCGCAGGACGTCTTTACACTTTCATGTAAAGACCCATTGATCTCGTCTTATCTTTGTCTTTTGTATTATTGCCTCTTCAGGATCATTGCACAAATATGACAAGCCTAAATTTTCTTGCGAAAATAAAGCCTCATGACATTTGCGTCTTAAGACACTTATCAGCTCCCTAATGGAGGGTGCCGCCCTTATCATCTCCCTAGTTGCCCCTTCAAGGAGGCGTACATCGGCCATACAAGACTAGCTCCTCCCATCCGGTCTTAACAACAACCGAGTTGTTTTCGTGAGCCTCTTATCCCTTATACCTATAGAGCTTATGGTTACGAGACTGCACCCTAAGTGGAGCTTTCTTCGGGCCGAGTGCAGCATGTGCCAAGACTTGTCAAGAGTGGTAAAGAAGCTCCAACGCTCCCCGCACTCTTGACTCAACCGTGTACCTCGGCGCCTTGGTCATACACTGACTCCTTGGAAGAGACCCTCGGGCGTCCAACCAGGGTATAACCTTATATATATAGTTGGAAATCCAAGGTATCTCTCCCGGATAGGCTTTCATGGGCCCCAAATCTCCATGACTCAGGTTCCAGGAGCGGTGTAACCTTTTTCACTGAGCCATGTCAAGAGATACCCCCTTATATGACGCACTTTAGGTCTTACATTTGCTTCTTACGAAATATCATTCGCGAACTAGGGTGTACGCTATAAAGGTTCGTCCCATTCACTCACTCATTCATTCTTTTCAATTCGTTCAATCATTCATTTTTGATTATCTCTTCTCATTATCTTTGCGAAATTATCGCATTTCCATTATTTCTACGAAATTATCGCATGTTTTCATTCTTTCATTCATCCTTTCATTCAATCCTTCATTTCTGTCAGTTTCTTCACTCATTCTTTCATTTCTGTCATTTTTTTCATTCTTTCTCATAATATCATATCATTTGAAGTAAAGTAAATATTCAAGAGAAATATATAAATTAATTTGCGAGATTTTTCTCGAAACTTTTAAATCTTTAAGATCTTTGTAATTTAGAAATCTTTGAAATCTTTGTAATTCTTTATAATTTTGAAATCTTTGAAATCTTTGTAATTCTTTACAATTTTGAAATCTTTATAATTTTGAAATAATAATTTATTTTTTTTAAATCAAATCAAAAAATCTTTTATTTTCTGTAAAAGTAAAATGTTCAAAGAAAGTGGTACTTAGCTTTTATGTGATTCGTTGTTGTTGTTGTCTCTTGCGAAGTATATGATTTGCTTGCGAAGCTAGCATCCTTGAAATGTATAAACGTCGCACAAAATATAATTATCTCGCAACAAAAAGAAGTGTGAGAAATGAGATTTGAACCCTTGACATGCCTCTTGCATATTCTCGCACTATACCAATTGTTCTAACCCTCTCTTGCGTAATTAATTTGCGAGATAGTCATCAACTTTCTTCTTTGCGAAATACTCTTGCGAAAAATCCATGCGAAAAATATACGTTCGTTGGGATTTGAACTCGCAACCATGAATTTCATTAACCCATGAGATAACCAACTGTGCTTCCTCTTGTTTTGCGAAATAATGAAACAACCTATGAAGAAAGTAAACATCCTAAACGAACATTTGCGAAGGAATGTTTTGGATGTAAACATCTGCGAGGCAAAAAATTCTGTGCGAAGGGGAAGACTCGAACCTGCGACCTTATGCTTAGATTTCTTGTCCAGACCAACTGTACTGGCTTCAGCTTGTGAAAGAGTGGTGAGATTCGCGTGAGTTATTCCTTTCTTGTCGTCCTTTCCATTTTAAATATCAGAAGTTTGTCTTCGTCTTCTTATCTTTTTCCTAGATTTTTTATTTTGTCACTTGCATGCCGATCTTTGTTATTGTGGTTTACTGAGTTTGTTCGCTTGATGTTATCTTTGGTCTTTAATTTCTTTTGTAATTGACTCTGTATTTATCTTTGCGAGATGCACCAGTTTCTCCTTTGCTTAACCATTTGTTGGATCTTTGTCCCGTCTCTTGTCTTCCTTTCGTTATTTTTTTATATTAGCCACCTTTCGTGATTTGCCATTGCTGATGTTGTTAAGAACCTGTGGCCTGCGTTAGATATGATTTTCTTCGATGTTATTTTATCAATTTTGTCTTTTTGATCATACTCAAAAATTTGATATGTGGCATGTCTTTGTTTCGTCAATCTTATTTATGTGGCGAATGTGCGCAAATATTTACTTCGCAAGTTCACTTCTTGAAACTAATCCTCTTCTCGCTTGATTAATCTTTCTTGGTGATGGTGAGCTTAAATACGTATTGAGAGCTCTTCACTTTGTAACATTTTATCGAGTTCACATGACGGGCTAGAGTTGTCATTTTGTTCAGTGCAGTTGGTTCCTTCTTTGTTTGTACGAATAGTACTCTTTCATGAAATGGTTCCATTACTACTGCCATATTTACAAAATCTCCGTTGATTCTCTTCGTAGGTTGTTAGTTGCTTTACTTCGCAAGCTGCTAAGTTGATGACGGATTCACTTCTTTAATATCTCGTCCTCTGTTATCTATTGAAACTTAGTCCTCTGTTGTCATTGCGAGTGTCTTTCTTCTTCGCTGCTATGAGCTTTCTTCTATTACGAAGTATCTCTTTTGTAAATTTCTCTGCCTGAACTAATTGGTTTCTTCTGCTACTTCACCAGGATCTTGTTGATTGATTAAGTGTTTTCCCCTATAATTTGCGAAGATTTCTTTGATGAAGACTATCTGGTTTCTGCCTTTTATTGCTGCGAATGACCGATCGATTAAGTTAGTAACACTGGTGTTTCAACCGCTAACCAATGCATACAACTTCACACACACGTAAATATCCAAATCTATCGAATTTTCTTGATACTTAATGCTTTTGAAATCAATTGTATGGGTTTGTTATATAAAGTCTGATTATACACAAACTGTTTTGAAAATTCATTTTGAATCATGTTTTGAAGACGAAATTCAAGTTTCTGATGAAGGGCAATTAAAATTTTATAAATTTTTTTTTTCCAAAATTTGTTTGTAAATATTCATATCTAAGTAATTGAATGCAAAACTAGAAAGATGAGAAGAAATTTGATGCAGTTTTAATTATTGATGAAGGCTCTGTTTATTTCATAGGAGGGGTCATCTTCCAATCTGCTCCCTTTTGCCCTCTTTTAACTATTGGTATTATTCGTTGTCTGAAGATGTGAGCATATCACTAGAACTCCCATATTTGCCCTTGTATCTCACAGATCCAGTTGAATTCGTCACCAACAATTTCTAATTTCTTTGATTCTTCCTCAATCCAACCAGCAAGTAGTCCCTGTTTCTAGCGCATATGTAGTTGCAGGAAATCCTACACTACACCCCTCACCATATCTTGATAATAATTTCTAGATCTAAACTTCTTTGATATGAAAATAAAGATAAAAGTGCTAAAATTATAAATGGAGACACAAGAATTTACGTGGTTCGATCAATGTGATCTACATCCACGGGATTAAGATTCTTCACTATGATTATTGAAATTACATAAGTATTACATTGGGAATCTCCATTAACGGATATTTTGTAGAGCTCTCGATCTAATTATTTGAGAAAGAAGATGATAAAGAAGATAAAAAATTTCTCTGTCTCTAATAATATCTCTCTCTCTCTTACCAAAATTATTCCCCCCATTTTCTCTCTCTGCTCTCCTCTTTATATAGTGTTTTCATAGTGGGTGGCACTATGTTGTCCCTTATTTTCGGATCTAGCTTATGCGATATCGCAAGAGCTTTAATGTTAATTTTCGCAAACACTCTAAACTTTGCGATAAAGATCGTCACGCTTTTCTCTGTTCTGCCATCGTCATACATTCGTCATTCTTCAAATCAACCTGCGACATTCGCAATGTGTTGTAGATGAAAACTTCGCAAATAAATCCTTATGGCGATATTCTGATCCTACAACCACATCTCCAATGCCGAGACAGCCCGATTCGTTCCGGTTCAGACACTCAAAGACCGATTCATATTACCACTGATTGTTACTAAAAAAAAATATATTACCACTGCTACTCAAGACACTTTGGTTACTTTTAAAGATCATTTACTACTACTAATTGGGTCATTGCTATCTTGATTACTTTAGGCAATCAAAACTTAAAAGATTACGGTTCATGTAATTTACATGTTCGATGAACATTGGGTTAGATTCTACCCGATCATTGCCTTGTGTTGTGATACATACTTGTTTTGTTTTCAAAACTAGATTGTCCCTAATTGTTTGTTCCTCTCCTTTGCGAGAGAGAAGAAGGTTCTATGAAAGCTGTTTTTAGGTCCGAAAGGATAGAGTTGATAGGCAAGAATTTGTGGAGATCTTTGCAAATTGATTGAATACTTTGTAATCTTGAAAATTTCTGTAACTGTAAGGTTTAGAGTTCCTTAATCGATTTTATCAATATATTTGCTGAGGTTTTGGCCTTTTTTCCGAAAAAATAAATAAAAATAAAATACCGAAATGTATTGAAAATGACATCACGTATTAACCCACAAACTAATGTAGGAAATACCAATTGGTCCTACAAATAATATATTAGAGAGAGTCTAGTCCAATTGACCTAGTCAATTGTCTGTTTTAGTCCTATTTGGTAATATAAATTATAGTTTGGTCTTAGGGTGATGTCATGGATGATGTAAATGTGATCTTGTAGTGGCGAGAAATACCCTTATATTATTGTTTGGTCTGAAAATAATGGTTTGGTCCTAAGGTGACCATATATACAAAAGTTTAATAGAAAATATCTTATTATCAGATTTACTTTCTCTCTCCTCTCTATTTCAGATCTAGTTTCTCTTCTCTCTACATTTTTTTTATTTTTCTTTTTTCTGCTACTGTAAAGAAGATGAAGAAGAAATAAACAGATCTAGTTTCTTTTTCTTTTTTAGTTTGATGAAGACGACGATGATGAAAACGAGTTTTTTTCTTGATTTTAATTTGCTGCTACATCTGTTTTGATAAAGACGACGATGAAACAGATCTGGTTGATAAAGACGACGATGATGAACTCGTGGTGTTTCCGTTTGATGAAGACGACAACGATGAACTCAAATCTGTTTTTATGAAGACGATGAACTCAGACTGATGATGAAGACGACGACGAACTCGTGTGGTTGCTGTTGAAGATGTTTGAAGACGACGATGAACTCGTGTTGTTTTTCATTCTCTGCTGGTGTTGTTGTTGAAGAAGATTAACTCTAGATGATGTTTTTCTTTTTCTTTTTTCTCTGCTACTGTTTTTCTTTTCTTTTTTGATTTGTTCCTGCTGCTGTTGAAGGTTTGTGTTCATGTAAAGAATGAACTTTGTTGTGTTGAAGATGATGCTGCTGCAGTTCATTCCATAAATGAACTATGTTTTTATATGGAGTTCATTTCTGGAATGAACTCTGTTTTTTAGCTTTTTATATGGAGTTCATTTTGGAATGAACTCTGTTTTTTAGCTAAAAAATATGGAGTTCATTTCTGGAATGAACTCTGTTTGTTTTAGCTTTTTATATGGAGTTCATTTCTGGAATGAACTCTGTTTTTTTAGCTTTTTATATGGAGTTCATTTCTGGAATGAACTCTGATTTATATGTTTTCTGAAAAAATAAGTAGAAATTAACCGAGGAGTTCATTTTGGCCAGAATGAACTGCTACAAGAAAATAAGTAAAAATTAACACGGAAGGGTACTTTTATCTGTTTTATATTTTTAAATAATTACATAAGCAGATAAGGCGTTTTCAGAAAGAACCAAAGCAGACGTGGGCCCACTAAAAAAAAGGACCAAACTATATTATCCCCTTTTGTTATTCCCACTGGATGACCACATTTGGTTCAAACTTTTCCTGAGCAAATTTTGTTGAATGCAAGTAGTTTGTGATACATACACCGATCGCATAAGTTTGCATTAGTGACACATACACAAGAGTAGACTTCTGTTTTTTTAATTTAGTTAAAGAAGTGGGCACGCGTCCGGTGATGGCAACGCCGACAGTCCCTATCAGTGTCTCTTTACATTTTTAATTTTTCATGCAACTGAAGAGCGCGATTCTCTCCCACTGCCGGGGACTGGTCACTGGGGTTTCTTTTACCTCTTTGAAACTCGGGCCACGAGCCACGACCACGAACAACAAATATCTGAAAAAAAGGTGAAAAGTTTTTCCAAAGGGGAAATAAATACGAATCTACACTTTACACTAAGACAAAATTATTCTCGTAGCTTTCTATATTTTCTTCTGGTTTGAACATAGATTTTTGCTTTGTTTGCAACGGATATTGTTTTTTAACGAGATGTACTTCCTCTGGTCCCCTTTGATGGGTTCATTAGATTTTTATTCCATGGTCTAGATTGCATTTGTAATCCAATTCTTTGTGACGGACTCCAATTAAGCATTCAACTGTGCTAAGGGCTAGCTAATCCATCCTGGCTCCGGGCACCTGAATAATTTAGTAGAGACATCAAACTCTTAGCCGGAGACTCGTACTCTACTCTGAGAAAATGAGTGATAAACTTTGTTCTTGACGGCTAACGACTTTATCGTACTGTAGTGACATCGGCTCGATAGGAACATCTTTGAGAACATCTAAGTTAGAACAGCATAAAAAAATAGTATTCTTGATCAAACAAGCTACCGTTTATAAGAAAAAGAAACACCTCGACAACACAATTATTCCATAAGCGTCTTTTTCCAAGTGTTATTACCGATCAATAAAGGGAGACATGTTAAAAAAAATTTTAATACAGCTGTTAATGAGCACCTCGAAATTGGTCGTTTGATTTGATATTTAATGAGACTTCGTAAAAGATTAAAGAGTACCTTGAAATTGGTCATTTGATTTGATAACTAAAGCGATGATCTTTGTTGCATAGTTTCGATCATTCTTTTTTTTTACTGTGATGATCTTTTTTGCATACTAGGGTGTTGAAGTTGAACCCACTGTAAATTTAACAGTCTGGATAAGTACATACATTGAGTTAATATAAGATTATTATTCTTTTCTAATGAAAGACACTAAAATTTGGGTAAGATTTACTTATAAACGTCTGATGATAGCGGTACTTATTTTCTTTGATTTCGGCTTTTTCGTGGTTGCAATTGGAAAAAGCCGTTTTCCTTTTTTACTCCAGTGTGGAGTCAGTGTCACAGTATGACACTGTATAAACGCTATTATATTGTACGTACGTATCATATGTAATCCAGGCAGCTGACTTCGTACCTGGGTTGCACAGACGAGGGGCGTGCCAGACGCGGACACGACGCGGCACTATAAAATTCTCAAAAAATTAGGACGCGGACACATATATACATATTTTATTTATATATTATTTATATGTACAATCATATATTTATACAGCAAAGTCAAGTGTTTCGATCCTAAAAATTAGAAAATGATGCTACTTGTGTATAAATTTCAAAAGAAAATAAGATATCGTTTGTTTATACACGCCTAAGGTCAAGTAATCAATCACTATTAAACATATGGCACAATCAAAATACATTTTAGAACAACACATGCCTAACTAAGGGTATACGTGATGTCATTTCCAATTACAAAACCCTAATAAATACCTAAATGATTGATCTAAATGTTTGTCTTTCTTCATTTAGTTAACAATAGTAAAATAAAGGAAGTATTTTAAATGAAAAAAAAAGAAAAAAAAAACGTCAAATCCGAGTCATCGGTGCGTCCAAACTAGACGCGCGCAGGACGCGCCAATTGGTGCGTCGGACACGCGTCGTGTCAGCGTCCCATGCGCGTCCCGTGTCTCACGCGAGTCGGACGCGGACACCGCTTAAAAAATGGAGCGTCCGTGCAACCCAGCTTCGTACATATATACCTTAGGCTAAGTCATATGGTCTTCTAATCTAGCAGCTAGATTAGCAGTCCACATCAGCTAGGGCCACTGCCCAGCGCTGTTTGG
Organism: Papaver armeniacum; assembly: GCA_023531295.1. Taxonomy (NCBI): domain Eukaryota; kingdom Viridiplantae; phylum Streptophyta; class Magnoliopsida; order Ranunculales; family Papaveraceae; genus Papaver; species Papaver armeniacum. The sequence continues at coordinate 138,845 of JAJJWW010013733.1, forward strand.
TTCAGCGCTTTAAATTTCAGTTGTCAGATAGAATTTTGTGATTTTTGTGATCCGTGTGATTTTGATTTTTGTGGAGCTTAGAACCGTTCATCGCTAAGGTCACTTTTATTGTTTGGTTCAGCGCTTTAAATTTCATCCGTCAGATCAATTTTGTGATTTTGTGATCGGTGTGATTTTTGTGAGCTTTGAACCGATTTTCAACGCTAAGGTCGGTTTTTATTTGAATCATTAGCGTTTCAATCTCGCTGCTAGTTGAACTCCGAGAACTTGTTAGGAGAGAGAAGTAGTGTTAACTTTTTTCCATCACTTTTTTTTTTTGATTTGCAACACTTTTTGGCCAATCTAGCAGCTCAATCTAGCCCATAAGGGTTATCCTTAATTACAAGGTAGACTGTTTTGCTAGACTGAATATCTTCACGATTCTGAGATTTATTATTTTATTTTTCTTGATAGAAAAATATTAACTGTAAACTTTTAGTTCACAAGTGTTGTTCACAGAATAAAACATGAAGGTAGACAAAAAAAACCTTACTTTCAACACCAACCCAAGTACCCAACGCAGAATGAACAAAAAACAAAAAAAAAAAAGGAAGAAAAAACGATAAACAAAAACAAAATTCAGCGATACCGATTATCAATTTAGTTTGATCTATATTGTACTCCTACGTATTATAAAATCCGATACTTTAATCGTTTGGTCCTTTTCTAGGTAGTCCCAAGACTATTTGGTCCAAAATGAGAAAAGTCGTTTCTGTTTGGTCCAAAAATATTAAGTGGACAAAAATATCCTCCCGTATTGTTTGACTTTTCGTACTCTTCTATCCCTATAATTATTTGAGTTCATGTTCTCTCGCGAACTACGAACTTCCTCTTATTTTTGTACAAGAGTTCATTCTGTTTCTGAACTATCGGTGTTGGTCATGATTCTGTATATCTGAGTTCATTCTGTTTGATGAAACAACTTTAAAAAGTGGGAAATAACAGAGTTCATTCTTTAAAGTGAATACCCAACAAAATTTCCACTATTTATGACAAAAAACAGAGTTCATTCTTTAAAGTGAACAACACCTAACAAAACTTCCACTATTTATGACAAAAAAGAGAGTTCATTCTTTCTAATGAACACACAACAAAACAAAACAAAAATCAAACTAGAACAGTGTTCATTCTTTAAAATGAACACCCAACAAAACTTCCATTATTATGAACAAAAAACGGAGTTCATTCTTTCAATTGAACACCTAATAAGAATCAAAGTTGAACAAAGTTCATTCTTTCAAATGAACACCCGACAAAACTTCCATTATTATGAACAAAAAAACAGAGTTCATTCTTTCAATTGAACACCTAATAAAAATCAAACTAGAACAAAGTTTATTCTTTCAAATGAACACCCAACAAAACTTCTTTCCTACTTTTTTTTTTTTCGGGGGACTAGTTTATCAAAATCTCTTTAAGATTGGGTATGATTTCAAAATCTCTACATGATGAAATCAAACAAAAAATCAAAATGAAAAAAAAAAAAAAAAAAAACATACGGGTTTTGAGATTGGGTATGATTTTGTACCCAATCTCAAAACCCGTATGATTCAACATTTTTACTAAACGTCGGCAGGGTATTTTTTTTCGACCTTGCCGACTAATGCTGGTCGGCAGCTTCCTAGGTTGAATATCATGCCGACTTTTCATATCTGAAATTAGCATTTTACAGGGTCGGCACGACATTCATCCTTGTACCTTGCCGACTATATTTTAGTGGGCAGGTTATGAAATTAATACCTTGCTGACTAATCATGCATTTGTAACACCTTTCTTTGTATGTCAAACAATCCTATAGTCGGCATGGTATTTTTTGTCGACCTTGCCGACTATAAGGCAGCAGGCAAGGTAAAAAATCAATAAGATGCCGACTAGTGAAACATTTACTTGAGTCTCTTGTGTGTCAAAAATAATAAAGTCGGCATCTTCTTCATTCACCGACCTTGCCGACCGGATATAGTCGGCATGTTATTCATCCGTAGACCTTCTAGGCCCGGATATAGTCGGCATGTTCTTCATTCGTCGACCTGCTTGAGCTTTTCATAGTTTCAAAACTTGAAGTGTTGATTTCTTCTTTAATTTTGAGTATGATTTCATACATTAGCTTTGCAATCCCCTTTTTAGAAGTGTTTGGGTAGTATGTTTTCATTTCCGTTGCAAAAAAAATTCTCAAAACTAATTTTTTTCATCAAAAATCTTCCTACATGAGTTCAATCAAAAACAAAATTTCATAACTTAAATTCATAAGTTTTAATCTACTTCATTAATTCATCTAAACTCAATTAATTAACCTAATCATAATTTTTAGTGTTAATTAAATAAGGGTATAAGGGTATATTAGCCATTTAGAAAATACAAGGTTAAGGGGTGGCCTGTTTTACTTCAGAATGACCTGACTTTTGTCTCATTAGGTATACCCCAATCAAGCCAGTTTTTTTTTTTTTTTTTTTTGGGAAACGCATTTTTCAACTTGAATATATTTTTGATTGTGAATTGTGATGGTTGAAAACTTGAAAAGATATGTCCGGTCGAGGTACATCGTTGTGGTACAACAGTCCCTAATTCATTAAACACCAAGGCAACAACGAAAGTGTTACTCGAGTGACAATGGAAAGCAAAATTTTAACTGAGATAACAACGGTGGCCGGTAGGTTAGGTATAAGAGTGACAATACATGAGTTTCCAATCAAAATCTTTTCAAGCTCTTGTTTTCACCTTTGAAGACTTTAAGGTTTGGTTTAAAATAGCAAATTCAAATCATCAATCACCTCTTTTATCCCATCAAAAAGTGAAAAAAAATAATCCATCCCTTTCCTTTGACTAGGTCTTATGGAGATACCCAGGCTCTTCCCAAGGCAAAAAACCGTGACCTAAACCCCTTCTTCCCGCTAGCCTTCCCTGGTCTTTCGGAATCCTAGAGGGAAGACTCCGGATATGGGCAACGGTTAGCCGTTCTCAAAAAGTGAAAAACGGGTAATGGGCGACCGTTTTAGGCTCAAAAAACGGATTATCATTGACCGTTTCCAATAAACGGATAATGATTAGCCGTTCAAAATAAGGGAAAACGGATTATGATTAATTGTTCCTTGACCTTTCTATAGTAGTTTCACGGTAGCCAAATCATATATCATACAATAGCCATTGCTTCCTCCTCCTTCTTCTTTGCTGCTCTTCTCTTCGGCATCAGCTTCCAGCAACAAAAAATCAAGAATTTTCCTAAAAATAAAGGTTCATTAGTTCTGGAAAATTCAATCAATTTGGTCACCATGAAATTCCTATCGTTGATTATATGTTCCATTTGTGAGATTACTTGGTTAATTTCATGAAAGGAGAATAGGGTTTTCTTTATTTTAGATAATAATCATTAGGGTACTGCATGTTTTAATCTTTTAGGTTGTAATTTGTTTGTAAAAAAGAGAACTAAGGATACATAATCATAATTCACAGGGTATTTTTCTTTTTAAGATGAATCTGGGGAATTGTTATATTATTGTAGCAATTCTTAATTCTTTTAGACTTTCAGTTGAGATATCAAAATTAGGTTTGTAATACCTTCAATAGTTGCCACTGTAAATTTGTGCTAGCTTCTTTGAATTGTATAACTAGTGCACATAGTGGCAATTGGCATCATATAGGTTCCAGTCATTACTTTATGTTATTATTATTGTTAAAATAATTTGTCTGTTAAAGCTATTTTCTTCTTGATCGATAAAGATCATGTATGCAAATAACCAAGTTTCAGATTACTCGCATTTAGACTAGGTCTTGTTTCTTGACCATTCAAGATGAATAAACGGACAATAATTATCCGTTTTTTCGAAAACGGTTGATGGCTACCCGGTTTTTTATGATGAGAACGGATAACCATTAGCCGTCCCTTGATTTTACTGGGAATTACCACTTAAGCTAGGCTCTTCCCATGCTGATATGTAAAGGCATTTGGGAAGAGCTTGGGAATCTCCATAAGACCCGGTCTTATCGTTATGAAACAAATAATTAGACTATTGATACCCACTACTTTTTTCTATGGGCATACAGAAATAGTCCGATGTTGCATTGCTATCAAACTGTTCCATAATTTGGGTTTTCTCTCTTTTTGTACTAGTGTTCTGCACGTGCAAGCTGGGTCCAGGTCTATCACTTTTGTCTGAGTTTACAAAGTTAATTTCAAATAAACTAAATTACTAATATATCCTTATATTATTTATTTCCCATCACTTGTATGGGCATGGATTAAGGGCAAAATGTTCCAACGAAATTCGCAACTTCATTGCTACAGTGCCTAAGGGATCTTCCCTTTATAATACAGAAAATGGGTCATATAGCCAAAAAGGTAATATTTCTGGGTCAAATGGACCGGTAGAAATATGGTCTGGGTCAAATGGACAGAAGAAGTTTTGGACGGAACTACCCTAACAAAAATCACAAAAACTGTCACGTTCTCCCTCTCCTCCACAAAACCACATTCTCCCTCTCTCTTCAATTGAAAACCACCAACGTTCTCTTCATCTTCTCACAAACCAGAAGAGGAACAATTTCCTCCAACGTTTCCCTACACCAAAAACCATTTAGAAATTGATTTCCTCCACCGTCTCCTAACCGTCAACAGTAGCAGATTCATCAGAAACCTTCAGAAAATTAGTTTCCTCCACCGTCTGCTGGTTTCATCAACCTTCAACAGCGTCATGAAATTGGGTTTCATTCACCGTCAACACCGTCGTGCAATTGGGTTTCATTAACCGTTTGTAAACACCATCAACAGTACTCTACAACATCAGAGGTTTCTAGGGCTTCAATCAATCTATCAGTTCAGTGAAGAATTAGGGTTTGAAATCAATTTGGAGAATCAGGGTTTCAAAATGTCTCCTAGAACTCGTAATTTTTCAATCTCTAACTCTGAATTTCTCTTAGTTTCAGAATTGAATGGTTAATTGGTGGTTTTATTTTCATTTTAGTTGATTAATTTTTTTAATTGATGATTTTATTTTTCATTTCAGTGGGTTTAATGAAACTCGCTTGCATCTGGTTATTTGAGTTTTTTTTGTTGTTGAAATGGATTTGTTGAAGTGAGTTGTTGTCTTAACTCGCTTGCAGGTTAGACTATAATGAGCAGATTAAGACTAGATGAAAACCACTTTCATCCAGGTTAAAATCTGCTAATCTGGATGAAATTTGAGTGTAAAATCTGCAAACCAGTTTCATCCAGTTGTTGTAAAACCATTTTAGTTTCATTTCAGTGTAAAATACACCATCAACTCCATGTAGCCATGTTTCTCTTGTTATTTGTTTGTAGTATAGTTGTGAAATTTGAATAGATGTTACTCGGGTATCTGCTAAACTAGCATGAGTACTGAATATTAGGTTGTGATAATGAAATTGGTTTCATTTAAAGTAATGTTAGGATGTAACTTGTTGTCATCTAGCATTAACATGGGATTTAGTTGGTTTTGCATCTGTTGGTGTACCTATTGATTAGGTTGTAAAGAAACTGTGTTGGATGAAAGCTTGGTTTATATTGTAACGGTTGTATGTGTTTCATTCTGTTAAATCATTTGCGCAAATGATTTTGTTGTATTGCGCAAATGATTATAGTAGTACAATAGTATATGGCTGAGTGTCTATGGCATGTAAATGATGTGGATTCTTATATAGTGTACTTCGCAATATATGGGACTAATAACAGCGTAGATATCAGCGTAAACTACTTGTATTTGATTCTTTAGACAATATTAACATGTATAATATATAGGATGTAAGTTGGTTTCATCTGATACCTGCAGAAACTTGGTTTCATTTAGCTCTATTATATATAGGAAGGATGTAACTGGGTTTCATCTGATTCCTGCAGAAACTGGTTTTCATCTAGCTTTGAAGATAGGATGTAATTGAGTTTAATCCATATTTTAAAATATGATTTAACTGGTTTTATGCCAAATTGTTGCAGGAAGCAGTAGCAAGAAGAGTAAGAAGAATAATGGTGATGAAACAAGAACCAAGAATAAGCATGATGTGAACGTGGGTATTGAATCAAGCACAAGGAATATGGATGATGTGGATGCCGAAAAGGAGGGAAAGAAAACGTTCCGAGCAAACATGAAACCGACACGGTTGAGTTCTTTGGGTTCCTTTGGTATTTACGGAAAGACAAGAGGCTGCATTAAGGAAGACTAAATTTTGGAACTTCATTGAGGCGATCAAACAAGGAAAGGTGGGGAAGGTCGAATGTAGCAAAGCTCCAAGGGCGTTAGAGTTTATCATAAAAAGTTTTGACCCGAATGAGTTAATATTCAAGATTGGTGATCAAGTTTTCAAGACCGATGCAAACCATTTTGCAGTTATGTTCAAAATACAGAGAATACGTATGACAGAAGAAGATAGGAAACTTTATGGACCAAAGGAAGACCTAGTTTGAAAACTTCTGCATTTTATACAAAGTATTTTCTGGAGCCAAAGAGAAGGGATGAAGAAAACAAGAAGAAGGAAGGTGAAAAGAAGGAAGGTGGAGCGAAAAAGAAGAAAAAGACACACAAAGAGAAGAACGCTGGTGACAAATTGGAAAAGAAGTACATCCTTGAAGGCATAAATGCTGTTATAAATGAAGAAGGCAAAGAAGAAGAGTTGGTGATACTGTTGTTGTTGTTCATGTTCTGTACAATCTTCTTCATAAACACCGGAGGTATGTATGTCAACTACAAGTATTTGAACTTCCTACGATCAATCGAAACCATTAATAGGGTCTCATGGACGGATCTTATCCATGAGCATCTAATGCAAAGTGTCGCGGTCGTATGCAAGACACCTTACTCCATCAATGGTTGCGACTTTTATTTTCTCGGTGAGTATCATCTTTTATCATCTTCTTTCTTTTGAATTTTTTTCTTACATTAAATGAATCATAATGTGGTGAGTATCATCTTGTATCTTTTGTTTTTGCAGTTATGGATTTTTGAGCAAATCAAAGACATTAATAGGAAAGATGACAGTGAAACGTGGCAAAGGTTTGCAAGATGGGACTTGTATAAATTGTCTTGCGAAATTGAGGGAAAACTTGAAACTCTTTCAAGCAATCAGGTAAAAATCTATCCATATTATAACTGGATGAAACCAGTTACATCTTCTATTTATTTAGTTTAGATTTGTTTTTAGAAATCTATCCCTATTATAATTGTGTCATTTGTGGATGAAACCCAGTTACATCATGTGTTATCATATGATGTAACCTGAGTTACATCATGTGTTATCATTGTGTTATCATATGATGTAACCAGTTACATCATGTTTTTTTTGAAATGAGAAATATATGTTTACGTGTTTGCAGGTTGTTGATTTTGTTGCTAGCTGGAGTGAAGAGGAAAAACAGTTATGCTTGTTTGATGAGGAAGAAGAAAACAAAGATGAAGATGATATTTCAAAGTTGAAGAATGAACTCAAAGAGAAAGACAAGATTATCTCTCACTTGAATGCTGAGTTAGGAGCAAGAAATGAAGAGTTGGAAGCAAAGGATTTTGAGTTGGAAGCGAAGTTTAAGACAATCTCAGACTTGCAAAATCAAGTGGAAGCCTTGAAAGCGCAACTCAAGCCTCAATCGGAAAGTCCGCTAGCTTCACCTCTTGATATGGTTGTTCATACTAATTTTACACCCGATGATGCTAGCGACAACTTTTTCAATCTTAAAATCACTCAAGAGATGAACAAACCAGTGGACGGTGCTATTCCCGGTGATACTAGCAAGGAAGGTGAAACCGATGTTATTCCTGATGGAGCCGTAAATCCAGATGCTCACGGAGAAGAACCGATAACACCAGGTCCTCCAACAGAAATCATCGAGGAAGAAATTATCGCTGCAGAACCTCTGGCAGTCATGAATAAACTTGTAGAAATTGGATCGCTTGAGAAGAGAGTGAAGAACGTCTATAAAAGGAAGACAAAGGATTTTGGTCCGGAGTTTGTAATGAGCGGTTAAGCATGCAGTGAAGAAGCCGAAGCAAGATAAGTTGAAGAAGTTAACAAAGAACAACAGGTTGTGGAAAAGTTACTTGCAAGACGGAGAAAGAGAAGCTGAAGAAAAGTTAATAAAGGATTACTTTTTAACTGGAAAATTGAGGTACGTACACGCATTTTTTGTTGGTAATTATTTTTTTCATTCTATAAAGAAAGTGTATCTAGGATGTATCTAGTATCATAATGTTAGAAAATGAACCATGTGTGCTTGTATGAAATTGGATGAACTTGTTTAAATGCAGCGACTGCGTTTGGAAAAGCGATAGGGGCATACGTATCAATGGAGAACAAATCCAACAACTTTTTTTCAATCAGCCATTGGAGAACACAATTTTGGAGTTCAAAATGGAAAAATGGAGATAAATGTTTCAATCTGGTGATGATACCAAAGGACACTTAAAGTCAATCTTTCTCAGCGCGTATGCATGGGTAAGTATCTTTCTTAGCGCGTTTGAACCTTCATTTTAGAATGAATGATCTAAGTTGTGCAATTTATCTTTAGGGTGATGTCATTGCGGGAGATGAGATGAAGGCTGCAAAGTATATATATGCTGAAGTGGAGAAAATTGATGTTGAAACGCAGCACCTGTTCATCCCAATGATAAACGACAAAGAACATGTCACATTGCTTCACTTTGACATCCATGGCAGAACTTGGGCACACTACAATTCTCTCTTAGGTTCGTCAAACTACTTGGAAGATGCTAAATTTATGGCGGAAAGAGTAGGTCAGCTCGTTGCCCTTCACTTAGGAAGCAATAGTATGGATGAAATTGTAGTCGATGTGAAATCAGATTGTCCACAAGGAGAAAGGTAGGTCCTTAACTCTTCGAACTGAGATTATAACATATAAACTGAAACAAAGTTTGAACTGACATTACATATTCATTTGTGTTGCAGTCACAATTCTTTGATGTATGTTATCTACTACATGGAATGGGCAATGACAAACGGTTACTCCTTTGAATGCGAGAATATGATAGAGAAGATGAACACAAAAAGAGTCGAACTCGGATATGAAATCCTAAGTGATGAGAAAAGTTGCTGGAAAGTTTGATCTATTTAGGTTGTTTTTAAAAAATTATTAATGTATGATACTCATTTGTGATCATTGGATCATTGTTAATTCAAAATACCTATTGATGTTTGTTAATTCAAAATACCTATTGATGTTTCTGAAAAATGCATATACTTTTATATTTGTGTTTGAATATGCAGGATGAAAACCATTTTCACCCTGGACAAAAATTCCAGAATATGCAGGACGAAACTGGTTTCATCATGTATAAAACTATTTTTCAGAGTTTTTGTCAGGTTATAGGTTGAAAATATTCTTTCTTAACAGAATATACATGATGAAACCAGTTTCACCCTGGCCAAAAATCTCTTTTTTTTTCCAGAATATGCAGGATGAAACTGAATTACATCCTAGCCTGTAAAAACTAATTGCATTCAAGTCAATGAAAACTGAAAAAAGAATGTACAATGAAAACTGAAAAAGATTCATAATACAATTAAAAAACCAACAGAAGAATATAAGATATATGTTTTTATGAAGAAAAAAAAAACAATTCAAATGTAAATACTAGTTGCAAAAATATAATTCCAGCTAAAAGAATCTTAAATGTGCAACAAGAGGTCATGAGAGAAGAATATACTAATAAAAGAAATCATAGTAAGACTTGCACTGCACAGAATGAGGAATGGAGATGTTCTTTAGCAGGTTCATTGTTGACGTTGCTTTTTGCGGGAGGATGAGGACACGTCGTCTTGTTATGACGTGCCTTAGTATGGCGATTACCGCACGTAATTGGTCTCGTGAAACTTGCATTAGGTGTTAGGAATACGCTTCTTCTTTGGCCTACCGATTTTTTTCCTAGGACAGTTGGTGGGTTCACAAGTCTTCCAGTAACAACATCAATAGGCTTGTCGTGATCATGGGATGGGCTTGATAGGACGATCATACGATGCACGGAAGCTGGAAATGCTGAAAACCGGATTAATGTACTCGTAAACATTGATCTTAGTGAGACCATACGAGTCAATAGCGTGATCACAAGGAACTGCTCCATAAACCAAATCCTACAAGTGCGGTGAAACATCGCAATATTGTGACATGCGAGTACTGTCCATCAGCTACTTCCCACTCCATGTCACTAGACTTGGTTATTTTCCATTGGGCACCAACACGAATGGAAGCCTGCACTTTTTTCTCTAGCCTAGGACAAATGAATCCTTTATACGTCGCCCCCTTAGCCTTCCTTTTACTCATCTGATCCATAATCTTAAGTCTAATCTAGTTAACTAATGTGGCAATAGGCATACCTTTCGCCTCCCTAATCCAAGCATTGAATGACTCTGTAATGTTTGAACACATGTAGCCATAACGACAACCTTCACAATGTGCATTGGACCAACATTCCACTGGAAGGTTACTCAAGAATTTGTGAAGACCATCGCATCCCATGTCTTTCAACTTTTGCATACCTTCGCGGAAGCCTTCATGCGTTGATAAATAGAAACATTGTTTGAACAAATCCATTACAGCACAATGCTCTGCCTTTCTCTTGTTGGTCTTACTGCGGACATTGTTCTTCAAGTGCTGGTAACAAAAACCATGATGGAAATGTGGAAAAACATCACGAATCCCTTGGATCAAACCTTCATGGCGATCCGAAATAATAGTTAGTACCCGAGGACCCAAGATAGTTTTCAATTTCTCCAAGAACCAATGCCAATTTTCAACAGTTTCACTTGAAACAATACCATATGCCACATGAAATATTCCTACAGAAAACACAAAAGAAATAAAAAAAAATCATTGAAACTGCTATTGCACAGAATGAAACCAGTTTCATTCTTTGATCCGACTTCACCAATTAAGGATGAAACTGGTTTAATGTATAATTTGACATCAAAAAAATTCTGAATTTCTTTCAAATGAAACTAAACTATAAGACATACCATTATTCGCATTCTTCCCGGTAGCCGCCATAAAACAACCTCTAAATTTCCCGAGTTAGGAAAGTAGCATCCAAGAACAATCTTAGGGAGACAATACTCGAAACCCGAGATGCAAGCATCAAAGGCTAAGAAAAAAATCTTGAACTCGCCCCCTTCAATGACTAAATCAGCCCGACTACCTGGATCGTGTTTCTCCACGGCTTCACACCACCAAACCAAGTCAGTGTATGACTTAGTGTCATTGCCATACAACTCCTTAAAACATAATTCTCTCTAGGCATGCGCTTTGATCATAGCTCAATGTTAAACCATAATCACTTTTGAAATCACCAAAAATATCCCTGCATTTCTTGTTGGGATTCTGTTTGATCTGGTCAAATATTAAGCTCTTTACAAGTTCGCGAGTAACTGGATCATCCTTTGTTCCATCACTATAACCAGCACAACATGTATGTTCCCCATTATAGCTTTTGAGGTATAAATGGCCCTTCACATTGGAAGTCTCCGGAGCTGCATGGAACCTCCAGTCACATTCCAATTCCTCCTTTAAAGACACTCCACAGTATACCGTCCTGGATTACTCTTGACGACTCTTACCTTGCGACCAAAAAAGTGGTTATATTTTTCAACAACAAGACGAGCCTCGTTTCGTCCTCCATAAAAATCCTAACCAACACCTTTTATAATGAACTCCCATTCAGCCGCCTTGCAAGATCTTTTTAATTGCCATCTTTCCATTGAATGCACGTTCTTGAGACATGGGAATATCTTGTGACGAACCAAGTTCTTGAGAAGAAGGTACAAGTGACAGATCTGGGCTATTGTCTTTACCTAAAAGCAACTCTGTCATTGTAGGTTTACGAGTAACTTTATTCTTCGGAAGATGACAAGGAATAACCAGCTGACTTGTGCCAGGGCATGAAACTGAAGGCAACTCACTCATTGTAGGTTTACGAGTAACTTTATTCTTCGGAAGATGACAAGGAATAACGGATGACTTGTGCCGGGGCATGGCGAAGGCAACTCACTCATTGTAGGTTCACGAACATAATCGGGAACACGAAGAGGAACACGTTCTAATAAACGAAGCTCCAAGAAACTCAATCTGAAAAACATGACACATTGATATGCCAGTTGAAGCTTCGCATCACTTGTCAACAACCATGCTTCTTCCATCATTGTCAAATACAAACTGGATTGAGTCTGGCGAAATATAATTCCAATAAGAACACACATACAACTTCAACTCATCAATTGTTGGCTTCGCATTAACGTGGTATGGACATGTATCGGGACCACGGATAACCACACAAAGAGTATGTTGAACCATCTACAAAAGGAAATATTTAAACAATGTAAATGAATATGGATGATATTCAATTGAACAAATTAAACAACCAGGATGACTAAAAACCAAATTCAACAACAATTGGTATAAAAATACAGGATGAAACTAATTTCATCCTGCTTTAAAAAACTGGAAAATCAATTGTGACACCCATATTCATCATGGCAACCAGTTAGGGTTTTCTTATGAGCAAAAATTGTAAGCAAACTCTAATCAAACACACATACATGATGATATTATACCAATTCCGTTCACTTCCAAAACAATGAAAAACTACAAATCACTTTAATCAATTTGGATTGCATCTATGTATTGTTTCAGCAGGTTTAAACTAAATTTACTTTGATGAACAATCAATCGATTGGATATAAACAAATAATCACGTTTACCAGCACCAACTAAAACCAAAAATTGGTTATTAGTAAAACCCTGGATAATCAAAATCAACAACTAAAACCAAAAATTAATAGAGAAACTTCAAAATCGACATACCCAGATATGCATTACAAAGAATTAGACAAAAAACGAAATCGAAATTGGATTAATTGAAACTTGAAACTTACTGATTTGCGTTACTGGATGTTGATGATATTAGATGACTTGAAAGTTGATTAATCTAAACTTCGATTCAACAATTGAAAACCACCATGATTGATCAACCAGATCTGAAAATAAGACGAGCTCTGAATTTATTCTCGAGACAATTCTACAGGTGAGGGACGAGGGACGAGCTGAAAGAGAAATAAATTCTCTTTGAAAAGAAGGGTTTAAAAGGTTAGGGGGTATTTTAGGTAAGATATATTTTTTTATCTTAATTTTCCTGGGTGAAATATCCAAACTGGATATATAAACAATATATTTCTCAATTTTGGCTATATGAACAGTATCAAAAGCTAAGAATCTATTTCACCCAGGAAATTTCTGTTTTGGTCTTTTTGACCAATTTTGTGTTTATAATAGTAATAGATATGAAACAAATAAAGCTTGCATTGCTTCACTATATCTTGCTGGTGAAATAATGTCCTAAGATTGAATGATTTCATCGATGTGATTAGTTATCCAGTCCATACCAGAGAGGAAATTCATTATACTTGTCATATTCATCGAGCGTATATTCAATACGGAAAATGGGTCATATGACCATAATACATAAAGTGCGGGAGTAATGGACTTGTAAAATATTGGCCTGGGTGAAAAAGACACAAAAAAATTTAGTCATATATACCCTTTACTTTAATCTTTATTATTTATCATATCCTTTTTTCTCTCCTATTTATTTTCTTTCTCCAATTTAAAATTAATCGCGAGAAAGGTCTTAACTTCCGAAATATAAATCGGATTTTAATAAAATTTATATTTTTGGAAAGGGCTCGAAAATCTCTACAAAACAAGATCCATTGTTGGTATGAAATTCGAAAAAAAAAAAAATTCAACACGGCCGAGAATACATTATGCACCCAGGTGCAACCTGACAAAAAATAATTTTCTATGAAAATATGCATTATGCACCCAGGTGCAACTTGACCAAAATTTATTTCATATAAAATATGCATAAGAATATGCATTATGCACCCATGTGCAACCTGCCCAAATTCTATTTCTTATAAAAACGGGTATTTTGCACTCGAGTGCATCATGTGTAATTGACAGACAAATATTAAAGAAAAAAAAAAGAAGAAGAATAACAAAAAATTCAAAAAAATAGGCATTATGCACCCAGGTGCAACCAAGCCAAAATCTATTTCCTATAAAAATATGCATTATGCACTCGGGTGCATCTTGTGTATTTCATGAATAAATGTAGGTTTATCTTAGTCATCAGCGGAAATATATTATAAACAACCAAAATCAATAGTTCAAGATCTCGAACAATAAATCCACCAGCATTACCATTACATTCACCATTAAAAGATCAACCAAAATCAAGTATTGTAGAAGACAAAAAAAAAAAAACAACAGAAGTACACATTATGCACTTGGGTGCAACCAGGCCAAATTTTTATTTTTTTTTGTCAGAATTCGTATTATGCACTCCGGTGCATCTTGTACACCCAAACTTTGTCCAAACTCCATCCAATTTGTGGCTCCAAAGACATACATCCCGCTCCCAAATTTCACATCCAACAAGTACCCGCTTTATAATTCAATGAAGCTTTATTGTGCCCCCTCTATTTTCCGACTCCCGTCGTCCGGAACTAGTAGTACCAGCTCGCTATTTTCGTTTCCTTTCTGCATTGTTTCTGCAAAATTGGTTTAGGCATTTTTACAAACACTCTGTGTGCCTGCTTCGGGTCATGATAGAATGAGTTCAGTTTGATTTGTTAACCTTGAAAACAACACCTTCCCTGCAGCCATATAACAGATTCTCTGTGAAAGATAACTTCGTCATATCATATACAAAAACATTCACCTACAGTACCCAACAACAACATCATCATATAATAATGTTCCCATTCATGTCACAAGTTCATATCATACCGTTCTTTAGCTTTAAAGTGTTGAGATCAAAATACGATCGAATATATATTTGTTTAACATTGATGACAATCATTTTTTCACTGAACATTTATCTCATCATATCATCACCACATCCATATAAGCCACCAGTAAAAGCATTACATCTTAGTTCATGAGCCAAGGATTACCTGATCACGCTTCAAGTAGTACATATTTATCTCGAGATCAACTTTCAAAACCAACTTGTGAACTTCCATACGAAATAAATACTCCACTGGTCATGGTATTGGTGATGGTTCGCTAGAGTCAAAAACAGATACTCCATTAGTAATTAAGTTCGAATTAACATCACCGTTTGCAATTTCAGAAGAATTTCGATTTGGGGGACGATCGCCAGTTTGAGATTAATTAAGGAACTCAAAATCAAACAGAAACAAAATCAAAATTGGACAAAAAAACAAGTTTTGATTGGATTGAACAAAACAAAATAAGATCAAAACACTACAATCAAGCTTACCGATTTCGATCTGATCAAATATTAGAGAAGAGTTTGGTTGTAAATCGAACGTCAATTTGATCAAAAAATTGGAGCTGGTGTATGCCTCAGGTCTACATATCAGAATCAAGAATGAACATCGTCTTCTCTTTCTCTCTGTCAATAGCGATATTAGTGTTTAAGGGCACAATGGTCAGTTGAAATCACGCTTTTCTACTCATGTGGGTATAATATCCAAATTGGGATAGTTAAAGAGTATCTTTTGGAATCCCGGTTATTTGACCGGATGTCATAGTTTAGTTATCTTTTTCACCTAGGAATTCAAATCCAAGGCCTAATTAACCAAAAAACTGTATAATACTCAAGGGCCTGGTAAAGAAAAGAGATGCTAGTTATTGATAATGAGTAGCCACACGTGTAGATTTGATAGATCAATGGAAAATCCACCTTGGACAGACATATATCCATGGATTTCATTCAATTTTGCAGGTAATATTCCTTTCATTTAGAACCCTTATTTTTTGGAGCACTACTCCATTTTTTAGGGGACTACTATTTCTTTTTTGGATGAATATTTGAAGTAAATTTAAATCACCCCTTATCCATATATTTATTTTAGTACCAAATTTACCCTTTCTAATTAAGTTAGTGTAATGATTAGTGAGTTAATTAATGATTAGTGAGATTAAATTAATAAGTTGATTTTTTTCAAAAGAAGAATTATTGAGAGGGAGAAGAAGAAGATGAAGATGATAATAAAGACGAGGGTTTTGGAAGAAAAAAATTACATCTTTTTCTTTAAGAGCCACAACAAGAGTACGATGTTTTGGGTATTCACGGATACTTCAAATTTAGTTAATGGTGCTTGAATTGGCCAAAACATTCCTAAAAATGAACAATTTACAAATTGATTTCGGTTTGGTTATAAAAGTTCGGCTACGACATCTGAAGAACAGGTAGCCGAACTCAGCTTTAATGGAGTTTTTTCTTTCAGAGAAAAGTTCGGTTAGGAGAAGAAAATTGCGACGTAACCGAACTAGGAGTTTGGCTAGGAAAAAAAATTGCGACGTAGACCGAACTCAATATATAGGTTTTTCAGAGAAAAGTTCGGTTAGGAGAAAAAAATTGTGGCGTAACCTAACTTTTTGCGACGTAACCAAACCAAAAGTTCAGCTGGGACATTTTTTTGCGACGAAACCAAACTTTTCTGTTAAAAAAAAAATCTCCATTAAAGTTGAGTTCGGCTAGTTCGACAAAGTTTTTCACATAATTCCTAGCCGAACTTCTCTTTGCAACTTCCCTTTTCAACTCATTTTGATGATTAATTCTCATTTTTCCAACAAAAAACGAATGACAAGTAATGGGCTTGTGAGAATATCTTTGTTAATGATTTAAATTAAGTTATATATATATATAGAGGTGGTGGTGGTAGTCAGAGGTGGTACGTGATGGTCGGTGGTGGTGGGCGGCGGTGGTGGGTATATATATATAGGTGGTTATTAGGTTTGTTTGAAATTAAATTATGTTAAGGGTAGGTTAGTCATTTCCAGACTTTAGGACACCCCTTATAACTATAGGGTGATATTCTTATCAAATAGTAGCCCCCCTCTAAAATTGAGTAGTGCCCAAAAAACAGTTCTTCATTTATAAAGGGAAAATTAGCCTAGCATTTTTAGGGGCCACCCAAAAGGAATTAGGGGCCAACAATAAGACAAAATAGGGTCACCCAAACGTAAATTGAAGCTAGCCCTTATCTCGCATATTTCGTAATGGCAAAATTGCCCTTCCACAATCGGTAGTCAATACTACAATCGGTAGTTTAACTACATGTGTTACTTTAACCTCCAAATATACTCAATTTTCGAATTTTGGTACTACCATAATCGGTAGTAAATTTAACTACCGAATGTATATCGGCCCCAAAATGAGATTTTGTCAAAATTCTAAATTTTTCGAACTTTGGTACTACCATAATCGGTAGTAAAGTGTGTTACTTTAACCTCCGAATATACTCAATTTTCGAATTTTAGTACTACCATAATCGGTAGTAAATTTAACTTCCGAATGTATATCGGCCCCAAAATGAGATTTTGCCAAAATTCTAAAACTTTCGAACTTTGGTACTACCATAATCGGTAGTAAAGTGTGTTACTTTAACCTCCGAATATACTCAATTTTCGAATTTTAGTACTACCATAATCGGTAGTAAATTTAACTTCCGAATGTATATTGGCCCCAAAATGAGATTTTGCCAAAATTCTAAAAATTTTGAACTTCGGTACTACCATAATCGGTAGTAAAGTGTGTTACCTTAACCTCCGAATATACTCAATTTTTGAATTTTAGCACTACCATAATCGGTAGTCAATTAACTTTCGAATGTATATTGGCCCCAAAATGTGATTTTACCAAAATCCTAAAATTTTCGAACTTTGGTACTACCATAATCGGTAGTAAAGTGTGTTACTTTAACCTTCGAATATACTCAATTTTCGAATTTTAATACTACCATAATCGGTAGTAAATTTAACTTCCGAATGTATATTGGCCCTAAAATGTGATTTTGCCAAAATCCTAACATTTTCGAACTTTGGTACTACCATAATCGGTAGTAAATTGTGTTAATAAGTGATGCTTATTATCTACCGATTGTGTTTGTAGTTGCAGGAAATCCCACACTACACCCCTCACTAGAATTTACTCAACTAATCCATTTGAAGATGAATAACTATATATTTTATTGATTATTTTCTTGAAATGTTTACAAAGGAAGATAGAACAGGCACGTGATACTATGTTAGCTATATAAATCGAAATGGGACAACTACAACATCCCCACAATCACTTTCCAATTTGGAAAAGTAGATATCCTCAAACTCGAAAGATTTCAAGGGATGTCATGATTCATGAACAATTACATCCTTAACTTCACATTCACATTACCCACTCAATATTTCTAAGCGAGAAACTTACAAGGCTGGCGCCCAAGAATACTAGAATCGAAGGATTCTCATGATTACAAAGGCGAGGTCAATATATTATTCCCGCGATAAATGCTCATGTAATACTATATCAAGCGAATGGCACAACAATACGCAAAAATCTATCGCATGTCTTAGGCTGAATATAACACGAATATCACAATATAAAGTTCTAGTTTAAGCAACACAAATATTTGGATTAAACCTACTGATGAATCTGGAAGCGAAGAATCATTTCCGAAGAATTTCTTCTAATCGTTGTGCAAGAAAATGAATTTCCTTGTATCATAATTAATTCACGATTGGCATGTGTATCTATAAGTTACACATCTGATTAGTAGCGTGTAACTAGTAGCTATGATACCCAATTAAGATGGTACCTAAAAGTTACACATCTAATGGCAATATGTAGTCTGTAGCCATAAGTTCATTTATTCTGCTGCTTATAACACTCGGACAAATATGATCAAATCGCGAACTGCATAATAAACGTGATAATGGCGTTGACGATATAAGAAATCATGCATCGCTCCGCACGATACATGGCATGACTATGCATTAAGATCCGCATATACCGATCGCCTCCAGCACAAGCACCTACTACAGAACTCAAAGATACTCTACCCAAAGATGCAATGTAATTACCATCTTTCATAAATGAATGAAACTCAAAAGTATTATATTCCAAAATCCTCGAAAATTATAATACAAGCAAACAATATTTAGCAAAGACAAACCTGCCTAAAATGTTGTTTCCTAACAACCAACATCCAAAAGCTCCCATCATTCAAATTATCTCGCAACTT
Source organism: Papaver armeniacum (assembly GCA_023531295.1). Taxonomy (NCBI): domain Eukaryota; kingdom Viridiplantae; phylum Streptophyta; class Magnoliopsida; order Ranunculales; family Papaveraceae; genus Papaver; species Papaver armeniacum. The sequence goes on from JAJJWW010013733.1 coordinate 157,937, forward strand.
ACATAATCTATTACTAACAACTCACATTCAATTCCACTATTTCTTAATCACTAGCCTTAAGCTTACCCCTACTACTAGGACTGATGTTCTTTCCTCAATTTCATAAATATAACCACTATAATGATAGAAGTTTCATATTAGGTTACATATGTATATTGTTATGAAGATGGCTCGTTGAACCTACACTGCCGTTGGTATGTCAAGTTTGGTTGTCATATTTTAGTGAATCAAAACTCATGTTAAGAGTCGCTTGATTGTGGTAATTGTGAGCCAAATCAGATAAAGCTAGCTTGAAAGCATTAGATATGAGACATTACAGATACTGCGAGACTTGAAGATGGGAAGAAGGCATTAGGAGCCATGAATGATAACAATCATCCTTTTCCACTTGAGGTGCAAGGATATTTGACTTGAACTGTTTCAAGCCACTTAACGCATTCGTTCGTGTCGTGCATAGCTGAAAACATAATCACAAGGCATGTTTGAACTTAGACAGACATAAGTATTAAGGAATACAATACGAGGTTTATTGCTACAGTCTTCATTTAAACTCATATAAGCACATCTGCTTAATCATTCGAATGCTATCGTGATTATGCATGGGTATTGATGTGAGGATTTCATCTCAGGAACAATGTTTACATGCAGCCTTCTAAGTAGTAAGTTCATAAACTGGCTTCTGCGAGTCCGAAAAGGAAAATTTGCCAGTGTGTTATCGCCTTGTTATTCATCGCATATCTTGGTGAACAACCAATATGTGTGATGGGGAGTATAACCGGGCCACAACTTGTTGTGTTCTTTGGTAGAACTCGTTTCACAAAGGCCCCACTTATGTATCGTATAACTTTTATTAGTAAAACCGATCTTAAGTAATCACTCCGTGGTATGACTTGACTTTGTGGCTGATGACTTGTAAGGGAAAGGGAGCCGATCCTAGTAAGGGGTGCAAGGACATCAAAAGGAACCGATCCTTGTATGGGGTGTAGCAAGGTTTATAGTAAAGGGGAACTCGATCCTAATGACATGCAATACATATAAGTTAGATACCATATATAATGTGCTGGGAACCGATCCTAGCGCACCTAATCAACCGAATCCTTTCGAAGCTAGTGCACAAAGATTTCACATAGAGGTAGAACCAAACTTGTTTTGGTAGAACCGTAAACCCATGATTGTGATTGAATGTTGGTTTGATCAATCACATAGTTCTTGAGTTTCTATGAACCAATTCTAAACTTGTTTGGAAGTGTGGCAACCTAAGCCAAGGTTGTATGCAGCAGAACTTAATGGGTTAAGATGTCGACAAACTTTGAACACGGCCGTGGAATGTTTATTTCTATAATTGTTCAAAGATATTCTTAATTCGCTTAAGGGAAGAGAACTTCGTGATCGAAACATAAGACTTATAATCTTAATTAAGATTATTAATTTCATTTTGTGTGAACTACAAAGATAGTAATGCATTTACCAATTAGATTTCTCCTTGAGAGACTTCATCGTTATTTAGATGAGCATTTCCAGGAATCATGAAACCTAATCAGTGCTTTTATGAATATATATTGAGAATATTTTCTATTGAAATTCCTTGGTGTCCAAACTTCCTTGTCTATAAATACACGAAGTTTGCCTTTCTAGCAACTAATCCTTCAGAATAATGTATTTATTCTTTGTCGTTGTTAATGTAGCTACCTATTCATAGAGGAGAGAGTAACCTAATTAGGGCGAAATCTCTTACTTACACTAATTTAAAGTCTTCTTTAGGATTGAGAAGCTCCAGCGCTGATGAGTGCCAAATAAAGGCATATTTATACACCTTTTTTACTGGCATTTTACTCATCTTTTGCGCTTAGAAATCGATATTATCCTACATTCTCGTTTTCTTTGTTTTCAAGAATAAATATTTGTATTAATTATTTTTGTGTTTTTAGGTAGTAAATAAAGCTCTGAGAATCCAGGAGCCAAGGAGCCGAAGAATTGGAGTCAAACATCTATGGAGCAGTTAGCCAAAGCCTCGCACGTAAATCAGCCATAACCCAACATAGCAAGACATGGGCTCGAGCTATCCATCTCGCACCCACGACCCGCGATCCAAGCCCATCATTTCCGAGCCGCTGAGATCTCCCTCTAACTACATCCTACTTGGTCGTCAGCCTTTGCATATCATTACCTGATGCTCCCGCTCCACACCAAATCTACCCAATACTCCCTGAGCTGCTCGCATCTCCCTCGCTCTTCATCCAACGACTACCAACCTTCTCCATCAATCTCCGAGCATCCGTGCAACACTCGAATCACCCATAACCCTATACCCCCATCGACTCCACCTCATTTCTCTTCTTCTCTCCTCTTTCTTCCTCACCGACTCACCGCAAACCCCATTCTCCACCTTCTCCCCTTCCCCATGGCAAGAGCAGAGTCACGCCCACCACCTCCATCATCACCTTCTCGACATCAAACAACAACCCAACACAACATTCTCTCTCTAGGGTCTAGGTTTTCTTTTCTTAGCTTCTCCAAGCTCGGAAGCAATCGTAGAAAACTAGAACTAGGTTTTCACCATAGTGCACGAAGCATGGAGTTAGCGAGCCGATTAAGAGGAAAGCTAATTCAGAGAGTATAGGCATTCTATCTTTCATTTAATTTCTACTTTGAGAAATTTAGGGTTTGGTTTTGTGGATATGTTTGCATGTATAAACAAAGAGGAGAAGATGATTTTAGTCACTGAGATCGATCTTGGAAGAATGCAAATGGGGATCACGACCGGCTATTCCAGCGTGATCAGAAATCATCTCCTCCCCTTCTATTTATACATGCAAAACATATCCCTAAAAACCAAACCCTAAATTTCTCAAAAGTAGAAATTAAACGAAAAATAGAGTACCCATACTCTCCGAATCGCTTCCTCTTCTCACACCGCCTCCCTAACTCCATGCTTAATTGGTATAACAAAGACGCAAGCGGATCAATATCTACCTATCTTCCTTAGGGGGAGTATTTTCTTTGTTATTATAATGTCAACATCGGCTTTTTCAAGGATTGAATGTAAGCAATTTACTGTGCTGTTGAATTCGGGAATCGAGCGTATGTGTAATGAATTCTTGTAATTTTTTTATCCATATGATGTAAGAGTTTTGTCACTAAAATTGACAAAGGGGAGATTGTTAGAGCATGGCTTGGTTGAACCCACCAAGCGTTGTAGCGTTGTCATATTTCAGTGAATCAAAACTCATGTTAAGAGTCGCTCGATTATGTATTAGAGTCAACTTCGTATAGGTTAGCTTGAAAGTATTAGGATATGAGACATTACAAGTATTGCGAAGTCTTGAAGATGTGAAGAAGCAAGGAGCTACAACGACAACAATAATCCTTCCACTTGAGGTTAGTGATAGTTGACTTGAACTGTTTCATTCCCTAACGTATCTTTCAAGTCGTGCATATTGAAAACAAAGCTGCGAAGCATATTTGAACTCTAGATAGTACATAGTATTAAGGAATACAATACGAGGTTTATTGCTTAACCATTAAACTTTGTAGATAAGACATCGTCATAATCATTTGAATGATATTGTCATTATTTATGGGTATGAGGTGAGGATTTCATCCTAGGGAACAATGTTTACATGTGTTCTAAGGAAGTAAGTTCATAAACTTGTTTGTGAACCGGAAGAAATTGCCAGTGTTATTGGTTTTGTTATTCATTGCATATCTTATGAACAACCAATATGTGTGATTGAGTATAACTAGCTCACAACTTGTTTGTGTTCTTGGTAGAACTATTCACAAAGGCCCGACTTATGTATTGGTATGACTTTATTAGTGAAACCGATCTTGAAGTAATCACCGAGATGGTATGATCGGGTTTGTGATTTCTCATCGACCAAATATGGGAAAGGGGAACCGATCCTAGTAGGAGGTGCAATACATCACAAAGGGGAACCGATCCTTGTATAGGGTGCAACAAGGTTTATAGCAGAAGGGGAATCGATCCTATGGACATGTGCAACACGTTTTAGGCAAAGGGGAACCGATCCTATGGACATGTGCAACACATATAAGTTAGATACCATATATATGTGGGGAACCGATCCTAGTACCTAGTCAACCTGAATTTTGGAAAGCTAGTGTGACTATGCACAATACTCGCATGGAAGGTAGATCGAAACTTGTTTTGGTAGAATCATTAAACCCATGATTATGATTGAATGTTTGTTTGATCAATCGCATAGTTCTTGAAAGTCGGATGAACCAATTCTAAACTTGTTTGGAAGTGTGGAAAATCGGTTTCAAAGTTGTAAGTGTGAGAAGATAACTTTCAAAGTAAGGATGTCGATATTCTTTGAACACGTGTTTTGAATGTTATTTCTTTAATTGTTCAAATATATTCCTTAATAGCTAAGGGAAGAGAATCCTAGGATCGAAACATAAGTAAGTTAAGAATCTTTTAATTGAGGTTATTAATTTCATTTTGTAGAAAATATAAGAATTAGTAATGTGCATTTACTAATTAGATTTTCCGAGAGATTTCGATCGTTATTTTCGGAAAGAGCATTTCCGAGAATTATGAAAACCTAACTGCTTTTATGAATATCTTGAGAATATTTTCGGTTTTGGAAATTCCTTGGTGTCCAAACTTCCTTGTCTATAAATACTTGAAGTTTGCCTTTCTAGCAAACTAATCCTTCAGTAACAACAAACTTCTCTTTTGTTGTCTAGTTACCAGTGAAGCCCTTATTCGGAGAGGAGAGTTGTAGTTGCGGAAATACCACAACACACCCCTTATAATATTTTCTAGATCTAAATCTATTTCATAATAAAAATAAAGATTAAAGTGCTAAAATTATAAAATGGACACAAGGATTTTTTACATGGTTCGATCAATATGATCTACATCCATGGTTCTTCACTATGATTGTTGAGGTTACATTAGTATTACATTTACAATCTCCATTAATGGATATTTTGTAGAGCTCTAGATCTAATTATTTGCGGAAGAAGATCATAAAGAAAAATAAATCCCTCTCTAAAATATCTCCCTCTTACTAAATGTGTCCCCCCTTTCTCTCTCCTGCTCTCCTCTTTATATAGGTGTTTACATAGTGGATGACAGCTCACATACAGTCTCATATTTCCTCTACTTTGGGATCCCGTGCTACGCTCTCTCGAGCTCTCCTATAATTCTCGCAGGCTCTCTCTCTATAATTTCGCAAGCTCTGCTACAATCTCTCAAGCTAAGAAAATTATTAAATCTCGCACACTAATAAAATGTGTTGTGCGATATTTAGATCCTACATCTTGCCTCTTTTTCTTGAATATTGCTTGAAGAGCGATCTTTAAGGAAAATCCTCTTTGTTGTAGTTGGTCGGAGGAACGAGCTAAAGAATATCTGGACTTGAAAAGTACGTACTGCCTCTATTCTTTTGTGAAGTTCCGTGAGGTTTGCGAAGTAAATAAAAGTATCATCTCTTGAAGTATGCGAAGTATGAAGTATCCTTTGAGAAGTATAAGAAGTACTCTATCTTCGAAATATAAGAAGAATCTGTCCTCGAATGAGAGTAAGAAATATTGCCTCTATTCATGCGAAATTCCATTTTTGTTGAGGATTCTTGTTATTCATCGGTGAACGTCCACTTTGGAAATGATTCTTGCTTGAGAAGATAAAGAATATAAAATGTTTTTCTTGGTAATCCATAGTTGCCTTTGTTCTTTATCTACGAGGGTAGATTCGTTGAGAAAATGCTGAATGAGCAAGTTATTTCTTCATTCTTATCTTGCCTTTGTCTCTTATTTTGTGCTCATGCGATAGTATAATCTCTCCGAGTTGCTTTTAATTTTGCGAAATAATTGTGTGAAATAACCACATTTTGCAAAATAATCACGATTCGAGAAATTCGACTCATTCATGAAATTATGAAGGGTGAATTATTAAATGCCCCTATTATAGAGGCCCAACACAAATACCCTTATACGACAATATAAATACACTCTATCATTTAAATATCTTATCCCTTAAAATATAGATTACCTTAATACCTCACTTAAAATATTATTTTCCATTTAAAAATCTTATCCATTAAAAATAGATTTTTCTATTATTTCATTTACCACCACCAATCAAGACACGCCGCCACCACCACATCACTGTCGAGCACCGCCACCGCCGCCACCACCACCACCACCACCAGCCATTGCTCACGCCGCGCTACTCCGCTACCACCACCACCACTGCTGTCATGCGCCGCCACTCCGCTACCACCACCACCACCATTGTTGCTGCCGCCGCCACTCACGCTACCACCACCACACGTGCGCCACCACGCCGCACCGCCGCACTGCCGCCATTAATATTAGGCGTCAACAACTGAAAATATTTGTTGACCCAAAAAAATCAAAAGTTCAAAAATATTTGTCAAATTTGGTTGTTGATACCATTTTTCTATTGTCGATGTACACAAACCTTGGTTGTTGATACCATTATTCTATTGTTGATACACAAACCTTGGTTGTTGACTCCCTAAACTAAGGTAGATTTCTATTGTTGATACATAAACATTTCTATTTTTGATACAAAAATATTGGTTGTTGATTACATTTTTCTATCGTTGATACACAAATATTGGTTGTTGATACCATTTTTCTATTGTTGATACGGATACTACTCGGTTGTTGACTCCCTAAACCAAGGTCAAATTCTATTGTTGATACAAAAATATTGGTTGTTGATACCATTTTTCTATCGTTGATACACAAACCTTGGCTGTTGATACCATTATTCTATTGTTGATACACAAACCTTGGTTGTTGACTCCTAAACTAAGGTCGATTTCTATTGTTGACACACAAACATTTGTTGTTGACTCCTAACACTAAGATCAAATTCTACTGTTGATACACAAATATTGGTTGTTGATGCCATTTATGCATCTGCATAAAATCTCTCATGGCTTAATCGCGGACTTTTATAAACAAGAACATGAAATTTACCATCAAGGCGAAATAACCACATTTTGCAAAATAATCACATTACGAGAAATTCGACTCATGCAACGAAATTATGAATACCTGCCCACAAATTCGGAATAATACGAGAGATTGAATAATACTCTCCGAGAGATTCTAAATAATACTGCGAGAGATTCGGGAATAACACTCACGAGAGATTCTAAAAATAGTACTTTTGAGAGATTACGAATAATACTTACGAGAGATTCTGAATAATATTGAGAGATTCTAAATAAATGCACTGAGAGATTACGAATAATACTTCGAGAGATTGAATAATACTTCTTTATTATGTTATTTGTCTCAGACTTATTCGCAAACTTATTTGTTTACATATAATCATTTTCGCAAGCTTATTTGCTTACTCATTTTCTTATGTGGTCTTATTTTTGCTTCCTAGTTAAAGGTCTTATTGTGCCACCTCTTGTCATTGCGACAAAATCATAGGACGTCTTTGCACTTGCATGCATAAACCCATTGATCTTGCCTTAACTTTATCTTTGAAATTTTTGTTGCGACAATATGACGGGCCTAAAAATTCTTGCGAAAATAAAGCCCCGTGACATTTGCCGTCTTGCGACGAAATCGCGGGGACGTCCTTACATTTTCATGTAACGACCCATTGATCTCGTCTTATCTTTATCTTTTGTATTGTTGCCTCTTGGGATTGTCGCATAAATATGACAAGCCTAAATTTCCTTGTGAAAATAAAGCCTCATGACATTTGCGTCTTAAGACACTTATCGGCTCCCTAATGGAGGTGCCACCCTTATCATCCCCACAGTTTTGCCCCTTGAGGAGACGCGATATTACGCCATACAAGGCTAGCTCCCACCATCCGGTATTAACAACAACTAGTTGTTTTTCGTGACCTCTTATCCCCTTTGCCTATAGGGCTTATGGTTCGAGACTGCACCCTAAGTGGAGTTTTCTTCGGGCCGAGTGCGGCATATGCTTAGAGACTTGCCAAGAATGGCCGAGACACTTCAAATGCCCCGAGCACTCTTGGCTCAACCGTATACCTCGACGCCTTGGTCAAATGCGACTCCTTAGAAGAGACCCTCGGTCGTCAACCTAAGTCATAAGCTTAGATTGAAAATCCAAGGTACACCTCCTGGATGGGCTTTATTGACCCCAATTCCCCATGACTCGGAGTTCCGGGGGAGGTGTAACCTTTTCCTGAGCCATGTTAACAGGTACCCCCTTTTATGACGTACTTTAGGTCTTACATTTGCCTCTTGCGAAATTTTGATTTCGCGAACTAGGGTGTACGCCATAGCAGGTTCGCCCCTTTATGATATGTCATTAATCTCTGCAAAATTTTATTCGCGTTTCTGCGAAATTTTCGCATTTCTTTATTCTTTCATTTCTGTCATTTATTGTGATTTTCTGTTGCTATCGTCTTTCGCGAAGAATATGAATTTCTTTACTAATTATTGGATCTTAGCTGTGCGAAAATATCGCATAAATGATCGAGTCAATGGGCTTGGTGAATTGGGCTTGCCTGCTACTCATTTTTTCTTTACGCTGGTAATGACGTAGGCGAAGTAAATATCTTTGCGAAGTACACGAATATCTGCGAAGTGTTCATTCTTGATGCAAATGTTCTTAAGGTAAACGTCTGCAATGTAAACATTTGCAAGGCAAAAAATTTTGTGCGAAGGGGAGACTCGAACCCGCAACCTTATACTTGTATTCTACCGCCGAGACCAACTGTGCAAGTTCCTGTTTGTGATATTGAGGTATAATTATCGCAGGTTATCATTTTGTTCTCGTTCTTTGCATAATTTTTTTCTTCGTCTTTTCCTCTTTTTCTCATGTTGCTTTCGCTTGAACCTTGAACTCATGCTCTCATCTTTATTTTGAACTTTAACTACCTGTATTTGTTTCTGAAATGTATTCCTTCTCCTATGAAGTATCTCTCCTTTGAAGCTTATTTGCTCGTTCTTTAACTAATTTATTCTTCAATTTCAGTTATTCGCTAGCAGCTCTTAGTTGCTTCTCTAACTTTGCTTTGCTGCCTTCTATTATGACTAAGCTGTGCATAATCATATGCCCTGCTAAATTATTTTTCCTGCCATATATTAGTTGCTTCCCTGATGTGAAAATGTAGGACCTGTCTACTTCGCAAGATGTCTTGGAACGTCTCTAGAGGATTGCTCACTGGTTTTGAAAATATTCTTTTGCCCCATCGTGTCTTTCTTCTTCGCCTTTGCTCCTTTGAATACTTTCGCTTTTGGTGATGCTGTGAAGATAATTCTTCGTTTTGGTAATGCTGAGGCGTTATTTTCGCATAGTAATCTTTGAAGTTTTTCTTCGTTTACTTTGTTCCTTCACTCTTTAAATTCGTCTCTTCGCTGGAAGGAAATACCATTAGGTCCTAGGAATAATATATTAGGATGAGTCTAGTCCATTTGACCCAGTCAAATGTCTGTTTGGTCCTATTTGGTAATATAAATTATAGTTTGGTCCTAAAAATTATTGTTTGGTCCTACGCTGATGTCATGGATGATGTAAATATCACCTTGTAGTGGCAGAAATACCCTTTTGGGAACATGACATCATCCATGACGTCACCCTAGGTATATATATTCAATTATCATGAGAAATAAAATCATTTTCAGATTTACTTTCTCTCTCATCTTCTTTTCTTTTTCAGATCTACTTTTCTCTCTTTCTTTTCTTTTTTTTTTCTTGAATTTTTGATCTGTTGCATCTGTTGAAGATGTTCAAGATGACGACGAACACGATCTGTTTGATGAACAATACGACGAAATCATGTTGTTGCTGCTTGTGTTGAAGATGAAGATGAATTCTGTTTTTAGGGTTTTTTCTGCTGTTGTATTTGATAAAGAAGATGATGACGACGATGCTGTTGAAGACGACGATGTTGTTGAAGACGACGATGTTGTTAATGTAAACAAGAAACAAAGTTCGTGTTGTGTTTGCTAACGAACTCGGTTTTTGGATACAGCGATGATGGAAGATGATGTTGTTGTTGCTGGTGTTTGAAGACGCAGCGATGTTGTTGACTTGCTGTTGAAGACGTGAAGAAGATGAAGATGATGATGTTTGTTCATTTTTACAAATGAAGTTTGTTTTTTAGCTTTTTGTATGGACTTCATTCCGGGAATGAAGTCTACTTTTTTAGCTTTTATATGGACTTCATTCCCAGGAATGAAGTCTGTTTTAGCTTTTTGTATGGACTTCATTCCCGGGAATGAAGTCCATCTTTTTAGCTTTTTGTATGGACTTCATTTAAGGGAATGAAGTCATGTTTTTTTAGCTTTTGTATGGACTTCATTTCCGGGAATGAATACGCTTTTTTAGCTTTTTGTATGGACTTCATTCCTGGGATTGAAGTATGTTTTTTTAGCTTTTTGTATGGACTTCATTCCTGGGAATGAAGTCTGTTTTTTTAGCTTTTTGTATGGACTTCATTCCTGGGAATGAAGTCTCATTTTGAAGACGGAAGAACTACTACAAAATAAAATTTAACATGGAAGGGTATTTTTGTCTATTTAAATATTTTTAAATAATTATGGACCAAACAGTAAAGGCGTTTGACCAAAGGACTAAACAGACATGGGCCCACCTAAAAAAGGACCAAACGATATTTTTCCCTTGATATTGACTCGGACTGAGCTAATTGCCTTGAACTGAATTGTTACGAATTGATGAAGAAAATATCTGCGAAGAAAATTCTTGTATAGAAAATGTTTGCAAAGAAAACGTCTGCGAAGAGAAATGTTATGCACGAGGGATGTCATCTGCGAAGAGAAATGTTGTCTGCGAAATTAACCTCATAGCTAAATTAATTGTTCCTCGAAATTTTTGACGAAGTAAAGTTTTAGCATTTTTTTCTTTTCTTCGTTGCTTAGCATGCCGACACAATGTTTTTCATGATTTCGTTCTTCTCCTTTATTGTTTTGCTTTGTATATTTTCTTCATTTTTTCGTGGTTGCGTCAATTTCGCATCTTCTTAACTTCGCTTGCGAATTCATCTTCTGTTGATCTTGTTCCAAATTCGCACATTCTTTTTGAAATTAACTCATCTCTAAGAATGACCACCCTTTATCTTTCGTCAAATTTGCATATTCTTTTTCTTCTCTTCGTTGATTGCTTCTGTAATTTGCTGAATTTATTTGTTGTTTGACAAAATAATATTATTATCTGCGATATTCACTTGCTCTCTTGAACCATACGGTAAAGTGGATTGTCCTTTGTTCTTCGTTGTCAATAGTCTCGGGATGAATTCAATCCATTCTTTGCCGATCCATTTCGCCATGGTTTGTGAATCCTCGTTTCTGCGAATTTCTTCTTTTGATGAATTTTGATCTTCGCCTGATGTTTTATCTTTGACCTCTTCGCATGAACTATTAACTTCGCAGGAACTAATTGATGTGAACAGAGGTGATTGCCTCTTTCCGTCTTTTTGTTCTATTCCACGAAGGGTTATTTGGGTGATGTTTACTTGATTACGATAGTACTCAATTCTCAATAGAGTTTTTGGGCCAAGCTGATGTACCTAAATCTCATAATTCAAGTGTTTAAACAATTATAATCGATTAATAATAGCAAGCGGTAAATGATCAAATGATAATATAAATGTTCAAATTTTCTTGGATGATATCCATCGGAAACTATAGAGTAAGAATACTTCCCTTGTTAGATGTGGTTGTTCAAATTTTCTTGGATGATATCCATCGGAAACTATAGAGTAAGAATACTTCCCTTGTTAGATGTGGTTGTAGTTTAGTTGCTTCGTTGATTTGAGCTTGTCTGCTCGTTGGATCTTTCTGTTTATGAGCAATGCATTTGTTGATGAAGTATTTGTTACCATTAAATCTTTTTCCTTTACGTAACCTTTTCTTCTCTACGTCTTCCTTCATCTTCGCGTGATGACTTCTGCACCTTCATTTATTGACAAGAGTAAACTTCGTAGCACTCCTACTTCGCTGGATTATTGGGAGTACATCGTACTACCTTTCTTCTGTTTCCTGGAGTATGCATCATTTGTTGTTGCTTCTGTTTTAGGTGCGTCTTCTTCGCATGATAATGATAACTTCTTTCACCTGCACCTGTACTCTTAACTTCGCCTTTAGCAACTGTTTCTGCCGTTTTATCTCATAATCAAAATGATGAACTTTATTTTTTCGCTAATAGCTTTTCATGCTATAAAAAGCTTTTGATCGCACAACAACATTTGCCTGAGCGATTGGAATGGATGAATCCTTATCAAACTTCTGATTGCCAATGAACTATCTCGTGCCGTTGAATACTTTTCTTCGTCCATCTATTTTCTCCCTTTACCATTGATAATTCCTATTAGTGAAATTCTTCTAGTTGTAAGCAACACATCAATTGAATCATTGATATAAAAGGTTCTTTGCAAGATTTGTTGGAAAACTATCGGATCTGAAATTTTGATGTGGCTTGGATATCTTCACATATTGTTTCCCTTCTGCTGATATTTTTTGTTGGAGAAATAATTCTTTCACTTACAATTCTATAGTTGACCCTTGAAGATTGTAAATCCAGTGATTCCACTTCTTTCACATATTGTTTCCTCCCTGTTTCTAGCACCAAAAATGTAGTTACAGGAAATCCCTATTTCATAATAAAAATAAAGATTAAAGTGCTAAAATTATAAAATGGACACAAGGATTTTTTACATGGTTCGATCAATATGATCTACATCCATGGTTCTTCACTATGATTGTTGAGATTACATTAGTATTACATTTACAGTCTCCATTAATGGATATTTTGTAGAGCTCTAGATCTAATTATTTGGGGAAGAAGATCATAAAGAAAAATAAATCCCTCTCTAAAAAAATATCTCTCTCTTACTAAATGTGTCCCCCCTTTCTCTCTCCTGCTCTCCTCTTTATATAGGTGTTTACATAGTGGATGACAGCTCACATACAACTCATATTTCCTCTACTTTAGGATCCCGTGCTACGTTCTCTCAGGCTCTCTTTATAATTTCGCAGGCTCTCTCTCTATAATTTCGCAAGCTCTGCTACATTCTCTCAAGCTAAGAAAATAATTAAATCTCGCACACTAATAAAATGTGTTGTGCGATATTTGGATCCTACAAGATTAACCTAATTAGGCAAAATCTCTTACGACCGCTCGGTTTAAAGTCTTCTTTGGGATTGAGAAGCTCTAGCGTGTACCGTTGGTGGAAACTAGATAATTGCGGTTTATCTTTTGTTTTCGATTGATTTGATTGACTAACGGTGGTTGAAATCTGATTGCACCTAGTTTGTTTATGCTTGCGAATCTTCTCTTCTGATATAAGATTCACTCAAACTAGTTCGTAGTTTCGACAAGGATCTTTAGACTGTTGTTAGTTCTAAAGACGATCTTGTGATAATCCATTGTTAATGACTCCGTTCTGCGCGTGATTGATCACAAGAGATTCAAGTGATTGTGTACAGGTTTTATTGAATATTTAAGAAGATTTGAAGACAAATAAGATATTGAAGATCTGACTTGGGTTTTATAATCTTTGGTGTGCACAATACTTGTTTTGGTAAAAGAGGATCCAATTAATAATCGGTTTATCCTTGTGGTAGATTGGATTGATTAATTGAGTAGATCGGCATCAACACAATTCTTTGGATTAAGTGTGTTGTTGGCTTAATCTTAAACGATTACTTCGGTAATTGAACATAAGATAGATCTAAGGACCTGTCGAAGGAGTTTATGTTAAGATAAACGGAAGAGCCTTTGTTTGACTCATATCACTTGGTTAAAGAGAGTTGATACCAAAAGTGATTTGTTGTTCCTTTCTTTTTTGGAATACGAACCAAATGAATTGTTCCAAGTACGTGACTTATTTATAAGTTGGAGGCGTGTGAATACAGACGGAACTAGGTGAACTATAGGTTTAGTTGCTTGGTCTCAACTATACGAAGTTAGGTGTAATTTTTTGTAGCGGATTAATCTTGAGAGTATTCAATTTTGGACAAGGTCACGAGGTTTTTCTGCATTTGCGGTTTCCTCGTTAACAAAATCTTGCTATGTCATTTACTTTATATTTCCACATTATAATTATTTTATTATAATTAAAGTAAATTACACAAACGTTAATTCCTATTTACTTGATAAGCAATCCTATTGTGTTTGGTTAAGTCCGAACATTTGTATCAAGTAAACATACTTCGTTGTTGTATTGTCTCGATCTCATATCCATAGACGATCACACGAAGTGTGAACCTATTAGTTGTATTGTCTCGACTCAGTCCATAGACAATCACTTTCGGAGAAAGGACTTATAGGTAGGAAAAGTTTTAGCTTGAGGTATATTTGGGTACCCTCGCATTTTCAGTATTGACTAAGGGGGAGTGATACATATCACCGTAGTATTATTGTCAAAGTTGTGATACAATTGAACTTTGATGCTGTGTAATAATACTATGACACTGTATAACAATAATTGAGAAAATTTGTTTTCTTATTGTTATGGCTACGGATCTTCAACAACTATGATGCTGAGTTGAACACGAACAGAATCACTGGAGTACTTGGAGTGACGAAGAATTCAAGGAATGTTGAATAACCAAGGAAATCAAGCATTTGGATGAGAAGCTACAAAGTTTATTTATTTTGTAATCCATATGTATTTTAATAGTTTTGTCACTAAAATTGACAAAGGGAGATTGTTAGAGCACTGCTCGGTCGAACTCGCAAGCGTTGTTATCTCAAGCTTGTTTGTCAAGTTTAGTTATCAAAACTATAAGTCTTGATTTCTAGTCTACTTATAGCTATGTCTCGGATTAGGATAGAATATATAGTTGAGCTTTAGACTTCACGGCGTTCATCGATTGAAGACGTATATCTACTAAGGGGAGCTTGGAGGAACTTCATTAACAAAAGGTATATGGAGTCTTGAAGTCATTTATCATTCAGAAGTCTATTTTATTATATCTCCTATTGATACTAAGTCGTATAGCTATATAGACTTTCACATTATACACATTTGATATTTCGAGCTGAGTTTAACTCGCTTATATCTTTCTCAAAGTATGTGTTGGAAAGCTTTTTGCTTTAACCAAGTTCATCATTATTCTTGGCGAAAGTCAAAAGATGATCATGTGAAAAATTCCTTGTAACATCTTACATGATTTGTGTGAGACAGTCATTTGATGTAGACTCGGAGAATGTTTCGTATTGATCATTCGATCACTTGAAAATTACTTATAAGCTAATAGTTTGTGTGAGACAGCTATTGTCTTCTTCTAAGGATGTTTCAATGATTGAAATGAAAGTTTTAAACAATTAACCATTGTCTGGATATAGCATAGTATGCATACCCGTATGCAAACTATTGTAAGAATAATTCAGGTCCAGGAACCAAGTATGCATACCCATATGCGAACGGTTTTAACTGTTAAAATACGGGAACTAAGTTTGCGTACCCGTTTGCAAACTGTTTCACATGAGTTCGGTCTGGAACGATAGTATGTGTACCCGTATGCGAATTGTCGGAAAAGATCAAAGTCCTGGAACTTAAGTTTGCGTACCCGTTTGCAAACTTATGAGGTTAAGTTCTAAAATTGGTTAAGTATGATTTCATACTCATGAACAAATACATTTATATTTATATATTAAGGAATGCAATCTTTGAAAACCGTGGCTAAATTTTCATGAATTGATTCTTGTGAATCAAATCCGATTTTGCTTCAATTGTGTCTTGAATACTTCTATGAGAACACAAACAATTGAACAACTCTATGAGTAACACAATTAGATTCATTTGATTATCGTTTGATCTAAAAGTGTTAAGATGAACAAGGTTAGTACAAAAGTGTTCATATGGCTAACCTCGGTTAACTGTTATTGAGCCAACTCAATATACACGTTTAGGTACGGTTACCCATATCTAAATGAAGGTATATTTCATTTGTGTTTAACAAGCCAAGACCATCTAACATGGAGATATATTAGCTTGAATCTTAAATTAGGTTTTCATTAAACGGTGAATATTGATTGCTTTGTTCCAAAGTTATCAATCCCTGATTTGAAGACTATATAAGGGAGAACTCTAGCAACTGGGAAACCTAATCCCCACACCTCCTGTGTGATACTAGTTGTAACGATTCCATTTGGGTTATAGAATACAGTAGCCACTTACCAACGGATAGTAGAAAAGTTATTCGCTCAGTGGGTGCAAACCACTCTGAAAGTATATGTTAATGACATGCTAGTCATAGTCAAGAGTAAGAAATCGAAAGATCATGTGAGAGATCTGAAAAAGATAGTTGATCAAATGAGCAAGTATAAGATGATGATCAACCGAGTGAAATGCATCTTCGGCTCCGCTTGGGGTAGTTTCTAGGATACATTATTTCAAAAAAATGGTATTGAGGTTGATCTAGTGAAAGTAAAAATAATCCGAGACATGCCATCATCAACAACAGTAAAAAACGTGCAGAAACTGAACGACCAGCTTACAGCATTAGGTGTATTCATCACCTCACAAGTGAAAGTTATTCATCGACACTTTAAATAAGGATGCTAAATTCAGGTACATGACAAATGGGGTTCACTAAACCCATTACAAGTTACAAGGTATAATAATTATTTTATTTTCAATATAGAAATTAACAATCCGTATAATAATACTACAAATAGCAAGATACATTTTGTCTTATACTACAAAATGCTCAAACAATTTAAATGTTAAAATGCAGATTTGGCTAGCCTAGCCCAACGTTCATTGGAGAGAATCTTAACAAAACGGATTAAAGCTTCTTCGTTGGTGCATGCTCCTTCAATCTCCTCAGAAATTCCGGTTTCTAAATTAACCCTACACATAGTCTTCTTCAGTAGATCCTGCCCTATCTTAATCAATTTTTGCATATTCTTCTTCGTCGATATATCTACTGATGCTGTATTTCCGACTAAGTCATCTGTCTAAGAATATATTACGAAAAACACAAGAAATCAGTATGAAGTTATTTAATTTTAAAGATTAACAACCCAAACTCACTTGATTGACGAAAGTTGTGAGGTATATGTACCACAATGCGTAAATAGTTTTCCTGGCAGTGAAGTGCTCTGAAGAGAGTGGAAGCATGGATGTCAACCATATCGGCACTTGCTTGACAAAAAGCATCAATAAGAGGAACATTACCTCCATCAAATAACCACCCTAAAACACCCCATTTAGAAACTACTGAAGACTTGTATTTTTCTTCATTCTTAGCATTTCCTGTTCCTATTGATATTATCATGTATTTTCTGTAGTTTGTGGCTCTGATGGGTGCTAAGTCTTCGTTGTTATCTAGTAAATCGTTTGCGATGGAAGTCATTGCTAGTAGCGTCTGTTAACATTCAACACAAAGTCTCATCAAAACCATACAAATAGAAGAAAATCAATTATAAATCAAAACTTAAAAAACTTCTTATTAAAATGAACTTCGAGCTATACAACTAATTATTTTACTAACAGGGTTATTAGCCGCAACTCCCCCATCTACAAGGTTGAACCTCTTGAGTACTTTTCCTTCGGAGTCTTTGGTTTTAAAGTAATGAGACGGGAAATACGTTGGGGCAGCACATGTACTAATGCACACATCTGATAACAACGCATCTTTCGAAACATCCCTCTTAGCCTATGCGTTGGATGGGAAAAAAAAATAATCCTTCAGTGATTTTCTAGTTTCTGATTGTTCGCAAAATACATTACAAACATATATAGTTCATCAAGTTAAATATACATCGGTAGTGCCTTCCTCTATATGTAATTCACACGTACCTCACCGGTTGAAAAAATAATAGGTCAAGAAGCCTCATGTCGAAGGTAGGTATAACAATAGATGATAATGTTTGACTGATTTTGGTATCTCCAAGAAGCTTTTTCACCAGAGCGAAAGTAATGTCCGTTATATTTGGGTCCTGTCACTTTGTCTTGAAAAGGTTTACAGCTGACCCAAGCATTCTCCCACTGCGTATGTATAATAATGAAAGCAAAATTATCTTCTTAATTATATGGCTGGGCATTCAAAGATTCTACAAGTACTTTTGCTTTCATAAAATAATTGATTACGAAAGAGAGAATCCGTGGACAATCTTATATGTACACTATCCATACATGATTGAACAAATTTTCTTTAGAGTTTAAATGACAATGAATTCGAACCCAATATTTTGATGATATATTCCTCTTATTAAACTCTAAATTTCTATCAAAATTGAGCACAATTTGATATACCAAACCTCACCATCTACTGATTTTAATTTCGACCGTCAATTTTCAGAGTGGTAGATAGTGGTGTTATATGTTTCGGATTGTGCTCATTTTTTGTAGGGATCTAAAGCTTGATAAGACGGACATACATCAAAATATTGGGTTCAAATTTATTATCATTTGGAATCTAAAACATATTTGGTTCAATCTTGTATGGATAGTGTACATATAAAATTATCCATGCATGAATCCTCCCTCGTTACGAAATATAAGTAACATCAGAAGGCTGTTTAAGATATATGTTGCTGTTTTGGATGGGTTTAAATTAGTCTCCCTTGGATCAAACCTTCTGGTTGGTTTAACCATCTCCCAAAAATTACACACAACATAAATAAATAATTAAACATACATTGGCTGTCTGATGCCATTTGTTTCTTTGTTTTTATAGTACTACTATAGGTTATTCCAGATCAAGAGGAATCAGTTACCTGTTTTTATTAGGGAATACGTTAGGAGAATGCTTAAGGTAAAATGGGACAATGTCTTTGGCGGCATAGAGAGGACGGTTGTTGCTGTTAGGAGCAGTTATCATGGCGGTTATCAGGCCACCAGTGCTCGTTCCTGCAACAACATCGAAGTAGTCGGCTAATCTCACATCCTCTCCATCTAGTTTCTATTACAAGAGAAAAAAAATGTGACATAATCCATTAATTCATACATATAAATTAGTTCTGCACACCACTTTGATCAATAGTAATAATTAAAGTCAATCATAATATATATATGTCTATACATTACCTGCAATTCAGCCTCAATGAAAGCAAGGATAACTCCAGGGATTATCCCTTTAACACCACCACCATCGATGCTCAACACTGTTACCAACTTCCCCTTAGCACCTGACGGATTCATCTCATCAGCAGTTCCTGAACTCCCCATCGCCTCCTTTCTCCAGAAATAGCGATTACATATATGAAACTTCCAATTCCCAACTCATTTAAAGAGATATAGGCTGTGTAAGACAACTGGGGGCCTATCAAATATGCAACTATAATGTCAATAAATGACATTGGTACGACATCGTTAATCACGTTTCCTAACATCGTCCTATATATTATCATTATACTGATCTTGAACGTGCTTTGCCCATGACTAGGTCCAGAACTCCTTTTCCCATCCGTTTTCTCTTAATCCAAGAGTTTAAATGGTTGCCTCTTCTTTTAGGTTGGACTAAATGCAATATTGGTAGCGCCTTTGACCCTATTTTTCTTGCTAATGGTGCTAGATTTGTGATGCGCCACTTTGCTAACAGAGCATTCTTTTGTGGTCTCCTATGCAGCTTAGCCATAAAGGCGAGCTATTTGGGCTTATGTGATCAGAACTTCAAGCTACCATGTCATTTTCTAAAGTGATGTCAAAGACCCGGTAGATTAATTGTCCGTCAGCATTTTGAAGGAAATCATCTCACGTACGGGTTTTCTCGATGGTTTCTTTTCCGAGAAATCGGGTCAATTGCCTAAATATTTTTAAAATATGGTTCTACGAGTAAACATTAATATAGGTGAAATGGACACCAAAAAAATAGCAAGAATGAATCTGGATTCATCCCGGCTTAAACTTAAAAAATAGCGAGGGTGAAACTGGATACATCCTGATGTAAATTAAAAATAAGAAAAAGTATTTGAAAATGGGTAAGATGAAATTGTTTACATCCTGGCTATTTTTACATTCTCGTCCATTTAAACAGTATCAAATTTTACATGTCTTTTTCACCCAAAAATTATCATTATTGGGTTAATTGACCAATTTTATGTTTTTTTTTTTTAGTCGGCCAAATAGAAATTTCATTGAAAAATGACACCTAACCAAAGAATTTCATTGAATAACAATATGTTCATTATTATTTTCATCAGAGAAGCAAGATGAAAAACAAGTTAGAGCTCTCCTAGCTATCACGAAAGGTCGTCTCTAACAATACTGAGAATGAATACATAATAAATACACGTACACAAATGTTGAGACAAAACTATACATTTCCAAAGGAGACTAATCTGTGTCAGTGAAAACGGATTAGAAAGCCGAAATTCAATTATAATTAGCATGTGAAGAGGGCCGAATTCTTTGTTTCAAGTACACATCCCGGTTTCACCGGACAATTTAAAAATGTAATATCACTATATCTATAAAAACTTGGAAGTTTAATTGGAGAGATGAAAGACTTAATCGAATATGGAATAACATCCCGGTTGCTATATGGTGGTGCATATAGAAAGAGCGCGAAATGCAAGTCTTTGATAACAAAAAGAAAAATTTGGCAAGCCTCATTAGAGATATCAAATTACAAGCTTTCTTTTGGGCCGAATCGAATACAAAGATGTTAGGGCTCACGGCAAATATGGCGATCTCTTTATGGGATTCATTATACCGGTCTCCGTAATAAAAAAAAATGGTTTTTTATTTGGGTAGCCGGATCCCCTTTCGTTCCCCTTTTTGTTCGGTTGTAATAATTGGGTTGAGGTACCCCTCTTAAGTGCCTCTCTTCAATGAATTTTCTTTTTGACGGATCAAAAAAATATATTTAAAGATAAAAATATGAGACTCGCGTATCACGCTGCACCAATCTGGCCTAACAACAGAATCTCACATGGAGAAGAGTCGAATTAGTTAGGAATCCTAGGATCTTACCTACACATTAACTGTACATACATTGCCACTTCAATCTATAGCAGAAGGAATATAAACTTGTTTAGTAGTTTTTTCAAGTAACTATTTGTCGGATAAAATAAACTTAATTGGTTTTGTGTTAGAATATATCGAAGTTGTCAAGCTCAAGATGAAGTCAACGATTAAGATAAAGTGACCAAGACTCAAGTCATATGTCAAAGGTCAAAATAAAATATTCGAGACTCAAGCTACTAGAAGATCGACTGAGATCAAGCAATACAGAATATTGACGGAGATCGAGCTAAGTTTACATGAATAAGAGATCTTGTGTAATTTAGCTTATTTTCTATATAGGAAAGTATCTAATTAATTTCCTATATTTTCGAGGGAGGATCCATGGACACTCTTAGATGGACAAGGTCGGACAAGATTTGCGCCATTTTCTCCAGCAAACTAAAATAACAATGAATTTAGGTCTAATATTGTAGTTGCAGGAAATCCCACACTACACCCCTCACTAGAATTCACTCAACTAATCCATTTGAAGATGAATAACAATAGATTTTATTGATTATTTTCTTGAAATGTTTACAAAGAAAGATAGAACAGAGCTAAAGAAATTACAATCACTCTTAACTTTCTCTCTCCTAATGACTTGCTTAACAATTCAAAAAGAACCCCCCCTCACAACAGACTGACTCAACCCTTTATATAGGGTAGTATACAGTGGATGACAGCTAAGCTGTCCTTTATTTTCGGGAATAACTTGCGAAGTGTCGCAAGTGTATAAGTGTTCGTCCTCGCGACACTCTTAACCTTCGCCATATTTTCACATCTTCCTCGTGTTCTGATTGTCGTCATCCATTGCGTCATTTATTTTACTTCCCCGCGACTCCTTCGTGATGTTGTATTTATTAATCTCGCGAAGTATTGATGTCGCGATATTCTGATCCTACATCTTTCCTCTTATCATGTCTTTTCTGCGAAGGAGAAAATGTCATGAGAACCAATATTTTAAAATGCCGCAATTGCTCATCTTTATCTCGCGATTGTTCATTTTTATCCGTTTTATTCATGTACGAAATTTATTACAGGTGTTTCTTCTTCCACTCTTTTCTTGACACGTCTCTTTCAACCGCTTATTCTTGACCATTCATGTCCCATCTCGCATTAAATGCATTTGTTTTCTCGAGGATTCTCTTCTCTATATATAGTTTTCTTACCCTTCTCTTTTTCTCTTTTATTTTACCTCTGCAACTTTCCTTCAACTTTCTTCCTCCGCAATTTGCGCTTCTGCTACTGTAATCCTCCCCTTCAATTCTCTCAATCTTCAATTCTCCATTCATTCCCATACTATATTAATGGCTTCACTTGGTCGTACATATAAACCCCTTTTTGAAGAAACTCAAAAGAATTTGCAGGAGAAGGGTTTCACTTTATCAACCATTCCTGATCAAGAATCTTCGTCTATTCTCACTGCAAAACTGTTTTCTAATTATCAGTGTGATGATCAGAAAATCATAGTCTCGCTAGGTCAACTCCTCGCAGGCCTTCCCATTCCCCTATACAATCCCGAGATACCATTATTCTATGAAATTCTTGCTCATGAGAAATTCTCGCGAGCTATTTATCAATTGAGCGGCGACTGCATCCGTCTGATGCTTGAATTTGCCAACCGTGGCGCTGGTAAAGGATCTTTATATTCGATGATGTCAAGGATCCTAGATTCGCAAACTTAGAAATAGTCTGAGAAGTATACCGTGGGAAAACTTTTTGAAAATTATAAAGTAATAAATATGAGAAATGATAAATCTCGTTGGGGTGCTCGGTTGAAAAGAAAAGATAATATTCCTGATGACAAGCTACTTATGCAAGATATTGATTGGCACTCGGACAACAATAGTACTCCTCGTCATTCCAAAGATGAGAAATGGTGGGTTGTTCCTTTATTTTTGAATGGGCCCTATATCGCAGGTTCACACGTACTCCCTGCGGATCTCGCAAACTATCATCCTTGGGAATTTAAGTGGCCCGAGAAGGCAAAAGAGGTATATTTCCTATTTCAGGTTTTGCTTTTGCGATATTCCCGATGACAAGCATTTATTGAATTTGCAAAGTTTACAGGTTGACAAACTGAGGAAGAGTTATGAAAGAAACCCAAAAGCGAGTACCCTGGCGATACTTCGATAGATCACGAATGAAGTAAGAAATATTTTCTTTTGTTATTCTTTAACAATATTGTTGCCTCTGTTTCTTATCTTCATTCGTGTGCGAAGGTTATTGAAGAAACAGACATCCCCGAAGCTGCGAAGGTTAAGGGCAAGAATAAAATCACTCTTCGCAAGGACAAGTCTTCCGCTCCACTTTCTAGAAAACGGAAAACCCATCCCTCTTCTCATTGTAGTTCTCAAACCAGTGAGAACTCTGATGAGGATGAAAATGAGGTTGGTACTTCCTCCGCGAAAGAAAATCACTCGATTACTTCGCTATGGCGCAATTGTCTAGTGTTTTCTCCGATTCCATGCAAGGATTGGGAGATGATCATTTATCTCGCAACTTGCGAAGCTCTCGCTAAAATTTGCGATGCCCCATTGTTAGAGGATAATGAATCTTTTCGCGGAGTTTCCGAACATTGACTTCCGATCACTTAAATGCTCTCACCGCTTTGGTATGTTCATATTCCTTTGCTTCTCTGTAATTTCGATTATAAGCTTTATCTTAACAATTTCTTTATTTTCCTTTATAGTCCTGGGAGAGCTTCCTTTGTTGTTGCCTCGGATCTCGAGAAAAGACGCGACAACCTTGAAAAGAAAAATCTCCAACTCAAAAAGAAGATCCAAGAACTAGAAACTGAAGTTGCGATGTCTCGCAAGAAAGATGAAAGAATTCAACAGTTGGAAATTGAGTCTGCTTCTCAGAAGACTAAAATGTCTACTCTTCAAAGTGCAAATCAACAACTTTATGGTATAAAACTTTTACTCTTCAAGTCATCTTTATTTTATCATCTGCTTTTCTTTGCCTGATTTATTATTTTCGCAGACATATATAATCTCTCTGAAGAAGCCATTCTTCTCCATTTATTTCCCGAGCCTATGGACAATGATGTTCTTCTCACTCATCTCAACGAATCTTTAAGCGATTCGTCAAACAAAATTGATTCCCTTCCGTTAAATGAACTTCAAGCCAAATATCGTCTCTTAGAGATTGAGCATAGATCTAGTTTAGGTTTAGCCAACCGATTTAAACAAATGTATCTTGATTCCCATAAGAAAACCAAAACTTTAAGGAAGAAAATTAGTGGTCTCATAGATGACAAAGACCGTATTGCTAATAAAGGTGCACATGCATTAGCAAAATTTCAAAAATCTCTTCTCGAAGTACAAATTGAACGAGACGAATCTCTTCGTCGAGAATGCCATACTTAATGAGCGAGAAGATCAAATTCGTTCGCTTCTTGTTATAAATAATGATGATGAATTCGCTTGGGCTGCGAAGGTTCTAGATAATGCCAGGAATAACTTAGGTGTTGATGTTAGCCTTCATGCCGAGCATACTGCCTTGGTTAAAGACATGATATCTGACAGAGAAGGTTGTTTATTATACTTTACTGCTCCTTATCTCTGTAGTATTGTTATTGTGTTGTTAATTCATTGTCATGTGTTTTGCAGAATCCGAGAAGAGATTTCAAACAAGGATTGAAGAACTTGAGTCTGAAAAAGGGGAACTCGCAGAAGACCTTTCTCTTCGCAATAAAAAGTATTCTAAGTTGAAGAAACAACTGCAAGCTACAGTGGCGAATTTCAACAATAATGTTGTTCGTTTTCGTAATCAAACTATTGAAACGGTTTGCAATGATCACCGCATTCCTCTTAGTTCATATCCTTGTCTTCGCGATGATATTCCTGAAGATATGCCTTTCTCGGATGTCTCTGATAGTGAAGCTAGCGAAGAAGAAGAATATGGCGAAAATAATGATGGAATTGAAGAATCTGACCAAGAAGAAGAATCCTCAAAGAAATAACTTCTTTTTCTTCTTTCGCTTCTTGTAATATCTGTATATATACTCTTTTAATCTTCTTGGATTGCTAAATATGAATTCAATCTTTGTTTTCTTTACTTGCACATATTAATCAAGCAATTCTCCTTTATAATTCAATCGACCAAACATTATGAATACATAAATCCATCATGTGGAAATGAATAACAAGATTTTATCCTATTCATTCCCATACTTGCCTCTGTTATTCATTTTCAAATGAGAGATTTGATCAATTATCTCTGAGTAATGAAATCTCTGACTTTGGCCTTTATTATTTGTAATTTTATGATGGAATATAATCGTTTTCGCAAGCTTATTTGCTTCCTAAATTTTATATATGTCTATATCTTTAGTTATGTTGAAATTCATCATTGCGACAAGATCGCAGGATGTCTTCACAAATGAAGAAATCTATTGATCTTGCCTTATCATTCTTGTGTGGTCTTATTTTGCCTTCCTAATTAAAGGTCTTATTTCGCCACCCCTCGTTGCGACAAAATCGCAGGACGTCTTTACATTTTCATGTAATGACCCATTGACCTTGTCTTATCATTTGTTAAGTATTTTTGCCTCTGTAGGATATTTTATTTGCGACAATATGACAGGCTTAAATACTCTTGCAAATGTAAAATCCCATGACATTGCCGTCTTCGCGACGAAATCGCAGGACGTCTTTGCATTTTCATGAAAAAACCCATTGATCTCGCCTTATCCTTGCGTCAGTATTATTGCCTCTACAGGATCATCGCACAAATATGACAAGCCTAAATTTCCTTGCGAAAATAAAGCCTCATGACATTTGCGTCTTTTGACACTTATCAGCTCCCTAATGGAGGGTGCCGCCCTTATCTTCTCCCTGGTTGCCCCTTCAAGGAGGCGTACATCGGCCATACAAGACTAGCTCCTCCCATCCGGTCTTAACAACAACCAGCTTGTTTTCATGACCTCTTATCCCTTATACCTATATGTCTTATGGTTACGAGACTGCACCCTAAGTGGAGTTTTCTTCGGGCCGAGTGCAGCATATACCAAGACTTGCCAAGAATGGCCGAGACACTTCAAATGCCCCAGGCACTCTTGGCTCAACCGTGTACCCCGGCGCCTTGAGCATACACTGACTCCTTGGAAGAGACCCTCGGGCGTCCAACCAGGGTATAACCATATATATATAGTTGGAAATCCAAGGTATCTCTCCCGGATAGGCTTTTATGGGCCCCAAATCTCCATGACTCAGGTTCCAGGAGCGGTGTAACCTTTTCACTGAGCCATGTCAAGAGATACCCCCTTATATGACGCACTTTAGGTCTTACATTTGCCTCTTGCGAAATATCATTCGCGAACTAGGGTGTACGCCATAAAGGTTCGTCCCATTCACTCACTCTTTCATTTTTGTTAATTCATTCAATCATTCATTTTGTTTGCGAAGCTATCGCGCAATCTTACATTGTTTAATCATTTTTGTTTTTCAATTCTTCAATCAAATTGTCATACATTCTTGATGGCGAGATCCTCGCATATTTCTTCTTCAATTATTTTTTCTTCCTCTTACCCTTAACAAGCTTTTGTTACTGCCTTTTGATGATTACTCACTTCTTACACTTTTTACTCCTGCTGCTCTCTGCTTCTTCACCATTCAAATCTCTTAATGATTCCTTTCCATCATAATTTTTAACTGTTTTCATGCACCTGTTTCGCAATGTATCTTCTCCTCTTACATCAATGGCATCCACCATCAATCTTTCTCTTCTTTGTTCATCTTTTGCATGTTGCTTCCAACCCTTTCTTTTCGCAGCTCTCTCTTCGCAACTCTCCACGTCGATCTCATAGCATTTTTGTCCTTCCGTCCAATCTCCCTTTATAATTCCAACACCGCTAGGATGAGAAAATTTTATGCATTGATGATAAGTTGACGCTACGCCAGAATTTCGTGCAACCATGGCCTTCCGATCAATGCATTATAAGGGGACTCCACATCAACTACACAGAACAAAATCCCCGTTGATAACCCTTGCAAAGGTATTCTCATATGAACTTCTCCTTTAGGCTTATTCGCTGTTCCATTGAAACCATATATCTTATATGTCGAAGGTATCAATTCTTCATCCTTCCCCCATAATCTTGTAAGTATGGTAGAAAAGAATATTTCTTGAGCTCCCGTATCAATCAAGATTTTATTGATCGCCCAGACAATTCTCTCGCTTCGTCGTCTTCGCCATCTATAGGTTTTGGATTAATTTCCAATTTTACAACCAATGGGTTGTCATGCGTCTCTTTGCCTTCAGGAATCTCTTCTGCGTTGAAAGAAATAATCTGCATTTGCCATTCTTTTAACTGTGACGTCTTCGCAATGTTCATCACTTTTGTATTATTAGCATCCCTCGCAAAAACCCTACTGAGAACATTATCATGAAAATCTTCAATTGTTCGGTAAGAGTGTACAATGGAGTTGCAAAACAAATTTTTAGCTTTCGATCCAACTTCTATTACGAACGTTTCTTTCCCCTTTGCTGAATTTGTTCTGTGCATTTCTGGTGGTGGTGGTAATGGCTGAACCTTCTCTTCACTTTTTAGAAAATGACTTAGCTTTCCTTGGTCAATCATTCTGAGAATGATTCTTTTTATATTTCTCAGTCATTTGTTAAGTGTCCATGAAAACGGTGGTAAGAACAGAACTCGTGACTTCTATCACTTGGTGGTGGCTCATTCCCATGTTCCATGGCGCGGGTATGTTTTCCATCAAGAGTATAGCTTCCCATATTTTTTCAACACTAGCATTTAATGATGGCATTTTTATTTCTTCCCATACTACTCGTGACGTCATTTGCCCTCCATGATAATTCTCGCCTTTGACTTCCATAAGTTTCTTGCGGATGATCAAGTCTTTGAATTTTGTTATTGCCACCACGGTTGTAGTAGTTTCTTTCTCTCTCATATTCTTCTTGATCACGGCTTCCCATGGCTACTATCTTTGGCTGTCCATCATCTCATTATCCTTTCTTATTGACCTTGCGAAGTACTCGCCACCGTGTTTATCAGTTTGGGTAATAAACTTGCATTCGCAGCATTTGAACTTGTATTCGCAATTGGATATGATTCCATCTCATTTTGCCTTTCCTCTAAAGCAATATACTCCTCTTGAAGTTCTCGCAGCTCCGTCATCGTGATTGTATTCTTGACTCTAAAAATTTGAATATATAGCAAATTAGTTGCGAACATAGCGTTTATAAATGATAAAATGAGATATCTTTCATCCACTTTTCCAGCCATCTCGCTACACATCGTCTTCCATCTCACAGTTAAGTGTCTTAAACTTTCGCCAACTCTTTGTTTCAGTCCAAATACATCTTCAATTCCTGGTCGCGAGGAGTTGTTACTTATGTATGCCCCTAAAAATATAGCTTGTAAATGGTTGAATGACGTGATGGTGTTTCTTGGTAAACCCTCAAACCATTTCAGTGCTTCTCCTGTTAAACTTGATGCGAAATATTTGCACAATATAGCGTCATGATTTTCCCACTGTAACATACATCTTACATACGCTTTGATGTGTTGTATTGCGCAAGTTGTTCCATCAAAAATCTTTGGTTAATGTGGGTAAATTGCACTTTGGGGGTATTCCTCCTAACTCGCACCTCTAGTTTAAAGGGATTTTTTGCACTTCTTCAATTGCCTCATCTAATTGTCTTCTTCCTCCTCCTCTTCTATTGTTCAACATTCCTCTCATTTCGCCAACTCTTTTAAGATTTGTTCATTTACATCAGATTCGAATTTATTGGTCTTTTTAGCTCGCCTCTCTCCTACTGCGTTCATGTCTATCTTGATTTTCTTGTTCAGCATTTTCTTCTCTTCTTTCTCTGCGACTTTCTCCTCCATCTCATTCATGGATTCGCACACCATTGTATCTATCATTTTCTCTTCTTGGTTGTCTATCGTTCTCCTTTGTATTCTTTCATACTCTTCATTGATATTTCCATTGTTGCGATTTTGCTCGCGCCTTCTTTCTCGATTGTCATGATTATTCTCGCCGAATTGCTTCCTCCAATTCTCGTTCTTCCATTTCTACTCTGAATCTTTCCCTTTCGCAAGCTAGACGCGCTTGTTCAATATAATGCTTTTCGATGTCATCTTCAATCTCCTTTTGTTTCCTCTGTGTTTCTCTCCCATGCAGTATTCTTCTTCCTTCTTCCTGATTTTCTTCATCAATTGGATTATTCTGCTGCCTATTTCCTTGATTTCCATTATTTTGGTCATTCTGTAAAATCTCTGGACGTGGAATACACACCACTTCCCTTCTTTCGCAGTATCCTTCACCGAGATTTAGCTCTCTTTCTAAATTTTCTTCATTAACATTTTTTACAGGTAACATTCTCCTCCTATCATCTCTAACCGATCCTGGTCTTGATATGGTATTACTTCTCGACCTCCTATTCTGCAACCTCATATTTTTCATTCTTAACTCATGGTTTTGCCTTGTTAAATCTGCGCGTTCTTCCGCTTCTAATCGTCTTTCTTCATGTATTGTTTGTCTCAACGTTTCTAATGCTACGATTTCTTCATTTCTATGAGCTGTTTCTCCCATTTCTTCTCGATTTCTCTCCTCTTGTCCATTATTTACCAATTGTTGCACTTCTTCTCTTTCTTCCACAGAATCTGATCTCCATATATGCACGCTCACCCTATCATAATCTATTACTCTATTCGGTGTTGGTTGAATTGGTGGTTGAATTTGACCTTCTTCTCTATCTCTTGCATTTATTCTTGATGGTTCACCTACTTCATTTCTCCTTTCTCCAGCTAATCTCCCGCTTCACCTCACAATTGTTGGTTGTGAGGACGCATTCCTTCTTCTAGCCATTTCTCAATTTTAGTAAATTGTTGAAAATTATTCAAAATTTCTTTCTCGTTACTCCTGATTCTTTCAATTCACAAGGTTGATCTTCTACTCAGTCCCTGTTTCTAGCGCATATGTAGTTGCAGGAAATCCCATACTACACCCCTCACTAGAATTCACTCAACTAATCCATTTGAAGATGAATAACAATAGATTTTATTGATTATTTTCTTGAAATGTTTACAAAGAAAGATAGAATAGAGCTAAAGAAATTACAATCACTCTTAACTTTCTCTCTCCTAATGACTTGCTTAACAATTCAAAAGAACCCCCTCACTATGATCGACTCAACCCTTTATATAGGGTAGTATACGATGGATGACAGCTAAAGTGTCCTTTATTTTCGGGAATAACTTGCGAAGTGTCGCAAGTGTATAAGTGTTCGTCCTCGCGACACTCTTAACCTTCGCCAGATTTTCACATCTTCCTCGTGTTCTGGCTGTCGTCATCCATTGCGTCATTTATTTTACTTCCCCGCGACTCCTTCGTGATGTCGTATTTATTAATCTGGCGAAGTATTGATGTCACGATATTCTGATCCTACAAATATTTTAATGATATGTTCCTATTATAAGACTTTATATTCCTACCAAAAATGAATGCAATTCGACATAGCAAACCTGACCATCTATCGATCTTAATTTCAACCGTTAATTTTGAACGGTTGATATTCAAAGGGGTAGATGGTGGTTTTATACATCTCGAATTGTGCTCATTTTTTGTAGGAATGTAGAGTCTTATAATAAGAATATGCCATCAAAATATTAGACCTAAATTCATTGTCGTTTGAGTTTGCCGGAGAAAATGGCGTAAATCTTGTCCGACCTTGTCCATCTAAGAGTGTCCATGGATCCTCTCTCTTTTCTATATTCTAATTAACTAGGATATGTTATAGTTATTAATTATGATATACTCAAAAATATGATAATATCTTGATTAATTAATTATTTACATATTCACTCTATAAATAAAGAGTGTCATTGTAATTGTAAATAATCCCAGTGACATCAAAACTGGTGATCAATAATATTTCTCCCTTCGGGGTTTTGTCCGTGGACGTAGGTCGAGTTGACCGAACCACGTTAAATCTCTGTCTCATGTCACGATTTCTCTTTGATCCATGATCCCTCGATACTCATAATTTATTATTTTGTAACTTTTGTTTTTTCAAGACACCATTTATGAATCAATCTTCTTCATTTCTTTGCCGAGCAAAAAGAAAAAAAAGACACTATTTATGAGACATGCTGACTTGAACTTATAACCTAAAAGGTCAAATATCGGAAATGATAAATTGACTGTGGATTTCGTCCCGCAATCTGTTTCAACCAAGAGAACAAGTTGGCACCATACACTCGACGCTTCCTGTTAAACCACGGAGTTCGGGGTAAGGGGCTACTCACTCTCTCAGTCGGGACAGATCATGGGACAAAATACGCAGGTAGTCTAGCATCACAATGAAATAAAAGCTTTGTTCCCATTCACCTTGTTGGCTACACAAACTAGAAAAAGGCTATTAGATAGATATAATAAAATAAGGTCATTATTTAGGATTAATCTTACTAATTATGGGTTAATTACTTTTTAAAAACGATCATTTTTTTCTTTCAAATTTACCTCAATAAATTGCCGCCCTCTTCAAACAATTCACTCACACCAAAATTCACTTCTCTTGAATTTTCTCTTCTAAATCTATTTCAATTTTTTAGTTTTATTATTGATGAAATGGCTGAAAAGGCGATAACACTTTTTTGCGATGCAAAACTTGAAGCTGTTGTTTCTAAGATATGTGGAAGTTTTAAAAAGATTGAAAATTGTAAGAGGGAAGTGCATTTTTGAAGTTGCTCCAAGAAAATGTTCCGCTAAAAGACAGAGAAGAGCTCCGGTTTTGAAAGTTAACAACAAAAAATTCAAAAAGAAAGACGAAACTGTCAAAGAGCGTGTTGAATGGAAGATACGTCAAATGAAGATAAACAGGAGGCAAAAGCTTGTCCTTGATTTTTATCGAAGTTTTTTAGT
Source organism: Papaver armeniacum (assembly GCA_023531295.1). Classification (NCBI taxonomy): domain Eukaryota; kingdom Viridiplantae; phylum Streptophyta; class Magnoliopsida; order Ranunculales; family Papaveraceae; genus Papaver; species Papaver armeniacum. The sequence goes on from JAJJWW010013733.1 coordinate 189,752, forward strand.
ACTTTTTATTATTGTCTAAGTTTATATCTTGTAAAATAATTGGCAGTAATATCGATGAATGAAAATATTTAGATTTTAAAATATACTTCCACTTCAGATTAAGCGATATTTATTACATTTTAAACTTGCATATAACATCACACTACATTTTAGTAAACGACACTAAAACATCAAACTACATCAAATCCAGCGACATTATCTTTATAGAGTTCATAACATTCAAAATGCTTAAACTCTCTTCCAGTTTCCTCAGTAAACTTGGTCTGAGTAATGGTTTTCTGTAAAACAGATAAACAACAAGTTAAGATATTTATGATGCAGTTGATCGGTGAGGAAAGGTAAGATACTCACCAGTTCTTCGTTGGATAATCCAGAATTGCTACAGTGAATCATCCACAAAACTTCTGTATAATGTTTGACATCATTAGTGATGAATGAAAATCTTAGTTTTAGGCTCTAACAGTTTCTTATGGTTTCGATCCGCGACGCTGCAAAATGTTCCAATACTCTTTCCCATAAATAGCCATTGTTCATTGGTCTCATCATACGATGTAACCAACATCGAACAAGAGTAAAATCTTCTTCCATTGTAAAGAACGGGAGAGGCATTCGAGTGCAGTAAATATGTGCTTGAGATGGACCATCTTTAAGAATGTTGAAACAAGCTTCGTAAAGAAAAGGTTTACCGTGAGCTTCATCCCAATTATCAAGAGCTGTTTGGATCAATTCAGCTTCAGTTACACCGACGAACTTTTATCGATCAATTTCCCTTACCAGAGAAAGAAATGGCCTGACTGCAAGCCTAATAGAGTACAAACGAGCATACAATCGACGAGCATCTCGGTTTCCCGGGTTCCCCATCGGTGAGACGAACATTGTAAAAATGTTCTCCCAAAAAGAACTATCTTGATAGCTCATACCAACGATTACCCTATGAAAAAAAATATGCTTTGCATATAGTTATATCCTCTTCTTTAGTAAACTTGGGACCACGAATTCTAGCATACATTTATGTAGAGTGAGAGAGATTAAGAGTTTTAGAAGAAAGAATAAGATGTGAATTTGGATATGGAAAGAATGGAATTTATAGGGTGAGAAAGAAAATCGATCCATTGGAAATTTAGTTGCTGGCGGTCAAAGTAAAACCGCGCGGCTTTACTATGACTGCATGTTTTAATTACCAACGAATATTTTTTTTTTTTTTATAAATACAGTACTAGGTTTTATTCTCAACCAAACCAACAGATTTTTTTCTTTGCCAACAATATCCACCATGTTTTCTAAACGCAAAGCGAAGAAAATATTATGTGTCGAAGCAAAAGAGGTTTGTCCTTGGATGTATTGAAAGTGTCCACGGGAAGGTTGTTCACGCATCAGAATGGTAATTGAATCACAACATGAAAAGCTCAGGTATTTATAATGTCAAGATCTCAACTGTTCAGAGGAACCACATATGCTAGATGATACTATGAAGGTTAAGGCTAATCCCTATGGGTGCTAATCTAGCAGCTAGATTAGCAGTCCACGTCAACAATGGCAAACTCTTAAGTCCTATAGGAGTGCTAATCTAGCACCTAGATTAGCAGTCCACGTCAGCTAGGACCACTTCCCAGCGCTGTTTGGTTCAGCGCTTTAAATTTGAGCCACTAGATCAAAATTTGTGATTTTTGTGATCCGTGTATTTTTTGTGAGCGCTGAACCATTCAGCGTAAACGTCAGCTGGGACCACTGCCCATCGCTGTTTGGTTCAGCGTTTTAAATTTGAGCCGTAGATCAAAATTTGTGACTTTTGTGATCCGTGTCATATTTGTGATTTTTTTGAGCGCTGAACCATTCAGCATAAAGGTGATCTTTGTGGCACTGAACCGTTCAGCGCTTCAATCTCGCTGCTACTTCACCTGCTAGCACATGCTAGGAGAGAGAATTAGTGTTAACTTTTAGGCCACATTTATTTTTTGAATTACAACACTTAACTGCTAATCTAGCAGCTCAATATAGCCCATAGGACTTAGTCTAAAGAAGAAGAAGAAAAGTTCGCAACACTCTGCAAAAAATTCAAACTTCAAGCCAAATTGAAGAAGAAGTTATTACATTACAAGCATTGTGGAGATGGAGATCACGAATACAAACATTTTCTACATAGAATCAGTGGATGCTCAAAGCCCGGTGCAGGACTTTTATGCATTTGTGCACTTCTACTGAAGAAGATACATATGGAAGGCATTTCTGGAAATGTCCTAGGTGTTTTTTGGTGGAGTGGGTTGATTAAAGTTGAAGGACAAATCGATTCACTATGGTATTATATATGTTATTTAGTTTGATGTTTATTTTGTGTTATTTATGATCATCTAAACCAAACATGTGGATGTCTTCACATTTGCACTATCAATATCATAACTAATTCAAACGTTTCTTGGATTAAACATTGAACCATCAATATCATAAATAAAAATATACTACATTAGATTAAACAACTACATCATACATGAGAATAAAGGAAATACATTAGATTAAAACAACTACTACATAGGCGTCAATTCTCGTCGGGTGGTGGAATTCCTAGGGCAATGTAGGGATCGAATCTGTTGAGCACCCTAAGACTGTTGAAACAAGCTTAGAAGTCGAAAGGACGTCCGACGTGAGATACTTCCCATATCGATAGTACTTCAATTACAGCTTCATTTTTGAGTTTATTTTTTTGATTGTGCACTAGTACATCTAGGAATTCCGATACATTACTACTAGTTACACTAAAATGATGCGACAATCTGTGAGAATCACGCCTATAAATGTTCCTCGTTTCGGTGGAGAACATTGTATAAACTTTCTCCCATAAACACAACATCGATTCGGCTACATTTTTATTAACATCATTATGTTTCATGGATAACCACAGTCTTATGCAATGTCCTTGGATGTATTCAAAGTATCTGCAGGAAGGTTGTTCACACATCCGAATGGTGATTGAATCACAATAGGAAAAGCTCAGGTTTTTGCAATGTCAAGATCCCAATTGTCCAGAGGAACCACATATGCTAGATGATACTATGAAGGTTAAAGAAGAAGAAGAAAAGTTTGCAACACTCTGCAAAAACTTCAAACTTAAAGCCAAATTGAAGAAGAAGTTATTACACTACAAGCATTGTGGAGATGGAGATCACGAATAAAAATATTTTCCACATAGAATCAGTGGATGATCAAAGCCCGGTTGCAGGACTTTTATGCATTTGTGCACTTCTACTGAAGAAGACACATATGGAAGGTATTTCTGGAAATGTCCTAGGTGTTTTTTGGTGGAGTGGGCTGATTAAAGTTGAAGGATAAATCGATTCACTATGGTATTATATATATATGTTATTTAGTTTGGTGTTTATTTAGGGTTATTTAACGTTTGGTACCCAGGAAATGTCCACCACCTAGATTTGGTACCCAATATTTAAAATATTATCGGTTGGTACCTTGACCAATGATTAACTGTTAAATACTTCGGTTGACCAAATTATATTTCTTTTTTTTAATTTTTTCTAAAAATAAAATTGGTTTGACAAGTTTACCCGTAACAAAAACCATCTTCTTCCTCGCTCTTTTGCTGTGTTACAGTCAACTAAGTTGTTAGAGCATTGCTCGGTCGAACTCGCATGTGTTGCTATCTCAAGCATGTTTGTCAATGTTGGTGATCAAAACTATAAGTCTTGATTTCTAGTCTACTATAGCTAAGTCTCGGACTAGGATAGAAAGTGTAGTTGAGCTCAAGAACTCCATGGAGATCATCATACAAGACGAAGGACTTCTCGAGGAACCGGTGGAACTTCATCGACTAAAAGGTATGTGGAGACTTGAACTTATCTATCACTCAAAAGTCTATCTACTCTATCTCCTATCTTGAGACAAAAGTCGTTTTGCTATATAGACTTTGATTATACACATTTGCTATTTCGAGCCGAGTTTATCTCGCTTATCTATTTCTCGAAATATCTGTTGGTAAGCTTTCAATTTGGCCACCTAGTGACGAAAGTCATGTTATGTTTCAATTACTTGAAAATGACTTTGATGAAAAATAGTTTGTGAATAACAACTATATAACGTCCTCTAAGAATGTTTCAATGATTGAAATGAGAGCTTAGATTATATAAACATTGTTGGATATAAGTATTGTGTGGAAACGCATACATGTATTAGTCCTTATTCCTTGAACCAAAGTATTGTTACTTTGCTGCTCAGGAAACCAGAACAAGAGTCCGCGAACCTAGTCCGCGTACTGTCAGAGGTTCTCTTCCCGAAAAAATCCGCTGGAGTTTGTAAACTTTGTACAAACTTATTTCGGGTACTTAAGTCCGCGTACTTAGGTTGGTTATATTCTAAAAACGATTTTTCGTGAACTTATACTTATATTAACTAAGGAATGCAAGTTTGCAAACCGTGGCTATAAAGTTCATGAATCGATTCGAGTGAATCAAATCGTTTTTGCTTCGATTGTGTCTTGTATACTTCTACAAGATCTAAGCAATTGAACAACTCTCTAACTAGTTCATTTGACTCATTTGAACTAGTTATGGTGAAGAAGAATATGGTTAATATGAAAGTGCTCATATGGCTAACCATTTGGTTAACTATTGTTGAACCAACAAATGTACATGTTTGGGTTCCTGCAAAAGCTTATTTCTCCAAAATCACCTATAAAAATATAAAATACCAAAATAAGTACAAAAATTGGTACTAGCAATATAGAAATTGAGATCAAAATAGACACATAAATGTGTCTATCAAATACCCCCAAACTTATTATTTGCTAGTCCCGAGCAATCAAATCTACAAAACGAAATCCTAACTCACTGTCGCAGGCATCGTCGGTTGCATTTAGCGTATGCAACAAGCCTTTAAACCCCTAGGTGGCCCTAGTGGCCGAGTTATAGTCTCGGGAAGGCTTACAAGACATATACCCACAAAATCTTTACTCCAGACCTTAGCTATCTACGCAGAACCTTGGAAGGCACTAAAGAATCTCCTTGGTTGGCATACTTATTGACTATAGGAGGAAGTACCCTGATGCGAAATTCCAATTGATGTACACGAGTTTGCACTCAGGCATAATAAAATTCATATATAAGTCACAGATCTCTACTCAGATAGTTTCTGGACATCATAACCGGAGTCAACCAATCACATGGATAGATTAAGAAGATGGATGCAGAGAAAAACGTAGATGGTTTTGATGTTGACTAAGGTGAACGGTGTTTCCCATATCTGTCTGAAGGCCACTGCCAAAACGAACCAATCCTAATGGACTGAGATACTGGTCTGGACTAATATCAACACACTAACATATACAAGGGAACCAGTGGTCGATAATCCTAACTCTAGGTCAACTCAGCTGGCATATACAAGGGTACCAGTGGTCGAATTTATTGAATTTATTCCGGTTGGTCTGGTGGTCTGGTTTTTTTTTTTTCAACTTTTTCCAACTTTTTTTTTTTTGTATCTCAATCACTCTATTTCACCCTAGAAGTGGTAACAACTTGAATCGTGAGCCCCACCTAATCACTTAGAGAAATATATTTTAAAGAAAACAAAATAAAAATAGAAGTGAAAGTGAAAAGGATTCAACGAGATATGGCGAAACTACCATGTTTTTTCTTTAATTCTAACACCTGAGCTATGTGCTTTTATGAATAGACACTTTAGATGTTTCCATCTAATCAGATTGGTTCCTCAACTCCTACAACCAAGATGCTTCTATCCACTTAGATTGGTTAGTGCCATCCTTAATAAGCATAAATTTCTAGGCTCTGGAATTTAACAATGCAACTAAAATGTTTCTCCCATACCCCCAAACTTAAATCTAACATTGTCCTCAATGTTCTAAAGATAAAATTAAAAGCATGAAAAAGGAGAAATTATTACCATTTGAAGAAAAAGAGATAAGGAAAGATATTACCGTGTCGCATAAATATTGGGTTACCTCCCAAGAAGTGCTAAGTTTAAAGTCTTCAGCCAGACTAAGAAAGGATTAGTCACCTCATAAAATCATAAAGTAATAGCCGGAATTTTTGTGGGTCATCAAAACCAAATAGAGCTATCACAAATAAAAAGAATCGCAACTTTGCCAAGAGAATAAACAAATAAAGCACACCCTTGTCTAGTTTCTGTTTAAGACAACTACATCTAGCCGTGGTTCGGAGTTCGGAGTTCTATAACTGGGTCCAAATAAAATATTTTCATGGGTTGCATTTCCTCATAGCTAAGATCCGATTCAGGTATTAGAGTCTGGAAAAACTCAAGTAAAAACTTAGAAGCACATAATAATAACCTAAATAATTGCGGATCCTTAAAGTCAATCAGGTTTGACTCACACAATTGACCAAGATGAGAGTGGTGGTCATTCTTAAGTAAATGTGTCAATTCTATTTTCCTAAAATAATTAGGTTTAGTCTCAGAACTTAATAATTGACACATTTCAAATTCAAACGTTCCCACATTTGGAAGAAAAATATTTGGTGGGAAAATAAAATCAATCTGGATATCATAGCCTGGGTAAACCACATCAACAAGAGGATGGGTTTCTAGTAACTGAACTCCCTTATGGACATCATTAGGTTCAGGAAAAGGTGTATTAAGATAATCTTGTAAAATGGTTGAGCGACATATGTCAAGTCCCAAGTGAGGGACCCTTTTAAGAGTTAAAACGCATGGAGAATGATAATTACCCCCAAACTTAGAGTTTTGGGTGTCCCTAGAAAGACTAGTCACAATTTCCCTAATTTCTCGGTCGTCAGATTCCTGAAAAGGGTCAATTGATTCTTTTAAGTCAGGTTCATCCTCACTCATCTCTACGAGTTTATTTTCTTTGTCTAAGACTATTGTTTCTAAATCGCTAGACTCAAAAGAAACTCGTTCCTCTAAACCATTATAAGATTCGTAATCAATAGGAAATACTACATCATCTAAAGAAGTGGCATCTCTAGTCAAATCCTCGTCCTTTTGAATAGGTGAATAATCATTAAAATTATCGAGATTTGAACCAGAAATAACATTATCATTATAAAGTTCATTTGGAGTAACAAATTCCTGATCACTATGCCTACTTATTTCAAATTCTTCATCAACACTACCCTCATCATAATCATCATTATAATAACATGAAAATGGTTGAACCTCATCTAAAGTAGTGTTACCAATTCTATCCTCGTTATCTTGATTATGAAAATAACTATCCTCATTTTCAAGGGTACTATTGGAAACACTGTATTGGAAATTAAGATTATTTTGAGCCAATTTTTCTATAATCCTATTTGTACTCTCAGTAGATTGCTTAAGAGTCTCTTCTAGAGACATCTTTGTTGACTGCTCGTTTGGAAGAATGTTACAGGTTTTCTTCACAAATAAGGTATAACTCTTGAGAGCCTCTTCTAGAGAAATAGAGGGATTGTTTTGCTCGTATGACTGGTGGGTGTGCGAATAGTAATTGGGCTCACTCTGGTATGAACCATAACCTCAAAAAGATTGGCGTTCCCAACCACTATTCACACTTTGGTCATAAAAAGAATAATGTCCATTTTGGAAATCAGTCGGATATTCATTGTATTGGCTATTGTAATACCATTTCGACATTATATTGTGCACGTGCAAATGCAAGGTTGACTAAAATGGGTAAGATCAGGTTACCTACAACAAAATATACCCAAAGGTACTAGGCTGAGGTTTGTGGACTTTCAGATGGTAACTCCCATAAGGCCCAAGGCACGGGTTCAGCTTACTAATCCACGAGTTTTTCTAAATTCGATAGTCGACAAATGCAATTGGTGTGTGCACGTTTTTGTGTGTATTTCCACAAAATAAAACCCTTGTGACAGGGGATTCGTGGGTGGATAGAGTCTTACCTCCCGTACTGCAGACGGGCGATGAACCGTTGAAGTCGACTAAGTCCACCGACTCTATGTCGAGTGTCACAACTCGAGGGGCCGAGACAAGATCGTGAATCGTCGTCCTTCCCTGCAGAAGTTTTATAAAATTAACCCTTATTTAGGGTTTTAAAAATAATAATGTCCAAAAATAAAAATGTCCAAAAAAAAGAAAATAAAAATTATAAAAAATAAATCCCTATACAGTTTCCAAAAATAAAAAGAAATAAAATAACTATATACAAAATCTTCTTCTTCACTCCTTCCGGATTCCTCTTTTCTTTCCTCCTTTGGCGATGCTTTCCTTTTATAGCACTTTTTCTTTCCTTGTAGCTTCGCTCCAAATCTGAAAAGAATCAAAAAAAATACCAAAACGCGTAAAAAAGAACAAAAAATAATAAAAATGAAAATAAACCTAAAAAAAATCTAAATACAAGTCCGCGTCGGCGGCGCCAAAAATTGATGTAGTTTTTACAGTGGTAAGAAAAGTGGTTCGTTAAAGACTTGTAGAGATTTGATTTTAGACTTAAGTTTCGAAAAGTAAAAACAAAGAAAACTAAATTGAAGTTGTTATCAAGATTTTAGAGAAAACTGAGACTATGGATTCCACTATTTTCCAATTTTTCATGTGATTCAGTATTAATACTTATCATGCAATTCTAGACAATATTGCTCCAAAAGAAATTGTGATTCTAAAATATTGCCAATGGTAGATTTTCAAATTACTAGTTGTTAATCTCAAGCATGGAACATCAAGAGACCTAAGCTAAGCATGCACCATCAAGTGAAAACACAACAAGTCAATAAAAATCATTATTTCAATTTTCGTTCAATGCAAATAATCATAAAAAGAATTGCAGAAATTAACAAAATAATTGTTAGCACATGATTGTTGGAAAAATAGCTTCCTCCGTCGCCTCAGCTAAGGGGTTTAGCTCCTCATATTATTCACGTGCTCAAAATAGTTGTTCATAGCTCAAAAGGATGAAAAACAAGAGAAAACTAATAAAGCAGACAACTTTCAACGTTTAATGAGAGTTACAAACTGACTGTTACAAAGCATTGTTGCAATATGAACTGTTACGGGAAACGATAGTAGATATATGTTGTATAATAAAAGACTGTCTTGAAGGGTCTAATGTTCTTCGTGTTCTTCAGCAGCAGCAGTAAAACCCGGTTTCCTGCAACTTTGATTTCTCGGCTCTGTGGTGTTCTAAACTTCCCCTAACTTCTTCTAAACTTCAATACCCCTCTCTGGAACTCGACTGCACCTTTTATATCCCTCGAAAACCTAAAAATACCGATTAAAATTCTTCTATTCCTTTTCGTGCAAGTCACGGCAATAATATCTCTGCCGACTTACTTACGCAGTTCTGATCTGTCCAAACCATCCCAAACTCTCTATTAGGTAATTACGTATCTTAGGAAAGATTATCTGTGATTTAGTCTCCCTGAATCTTCCAAAATCAGGCCAACATAGACCCGTAACTTCTTTCACCTCTGTTTCCTTCTCCCGGGTTATCTAGCCCAATTCCTTCGATCCAATCAATAGTACCAGCCCTGTAATTCTCTGAGAAGTCCATCCCACCAAAATCAGCCATTGAATCTCGTTATTTCACGTCCAACTGATGCTCCCAAATTCACGCTGGTAATAATATAGTTTCCCACCAAAATTGTGTTTGAACGATGAAGACAAAGGGGATGCCCCTATCCTCTGCTGGGGTGTAAATAGCATGCGGCAGCAAATAGTAAAGAGGGTAACCCTTATCAGTAGAGTGACCCTTATCCAAACTGAGAGTCCGAATAGTAATTTTCTCCCACGAGCGCAAATACCACTTTTCGAGCCAATTTTCCTGCAAAAGCTCATTTCTCCAAAAACACCTATAAAAACATAAAATACCAAAATAAGTACAAAAATTGGTACTAGTAATATAGAAAATTGAGATCAAAATAGACACTTAAATGTGTCTATCAGCGGACTATGTACCAAGTAAGCTTCATAGCTTGGCCGGAACGGTATGAATGATGCTCAGGCCTCATTCTTAGTCGCGCATCCTTACGAAAGTCGCGCATCCTTACGAATGGAGCATATGATGCCGAGGCATCACTATGCCATTCCACGGACTCGATGATGCATCACTTGGATGTATTTGACGGAACGGCCTATACGGACTAGGCCATTACCACTGTTTCTTGGCCACGACCTAGCAAACGAGTTGGAATGAGTTGCTTGTCCCTTTGTGGATGAACTACGGTCTGTGCTTGATCCCTTTAAAGTAGGGAATGGTCACTAGTACAAATCTTCACATTGGCCACACTTAATCACCGTGTCCATAGGCTTTTGGTCATGGATTTTTTTCACTCCCGAGAAATGTGGCATCAGGTGCCGTGACAAAGAGGTACCTTTATGGCTACATAAACTTTGAGTGGCTATTACACATGATATATCGTGGCTAAGCCCCTCTAACCGTGTCTATATGATACCCATTTATTTGTTTAATAATTAAGCATTTTCCCTATCACAGTGGCCATAAGATCGTTTTATAGACATGCAAATTGATTTAAACGTGGCTAGACTTTACTTTAAAGCCACATTGATTTTATTTTAACCGTGGCTTTCGGTATCTATTAGACACGCAAAATTTGTTTTATTGAGCCTAATTTATGAGTTACGGTTACACTAAATTTCTTGTACCATGGCGATAAACTTTCTATAGACACATAAATATTATTAAACGTGGCTATTGTATACTATTAAGACACAGGAAATCAGTTAACCATGACTATTCATTCCTCATAAACACAGTAGTATATAGTTGTGACTATTGGTTACCCTAAAGCCACATGAATTTATCTAAACCGTGGTCATCACTATCATTTAGACACACAAAATTTATTTTAACATGGCAAAATCATGACTTACAAATTGCGGATAACATTTAGCTCCATGGCAATAAACTCAGTATTTAGCAACAAATAGGGAACACCTATATTCGTTCCAAAATAAAAGGAGAATTTTAAAAATAAATAAATGCAGAAACCAAAATAAAAAGAGAATATTTAAATTGATATATCCAGAAAAATTTGATACATTTGGTTGGAAGATTCACTTTATTAATGGCATACCATCAGAGCTATACAGCGTACACAGAAACGAGACTAAATATATAAAAACACTAGATTAAAATATAAAAACACTAGATTTAAATACATTAAACCATAATATATAAACACAAGCATGGTTAAACAAGCACGTGACATAATCTTTTGCTGCAGTGCGAGAATCAACACTGAAGTTGGCACCTTCATTATGAGAGCGAGGCGCCTTCATCTTGTTAATCGGCTGGGAATGGTGCAGTTGATTTAGCAGAAGTTCCTTTAACAACCTCAAGATTATCCAAAATCACAATGGAACCATCAGCTAGTTGCAATACCCCGGAATAGTTTGATTCCTCCATCTAAACTTAAAGATACAAAAACTGTTTTAGTTTTCTTAACATAGCTGCAAATCTTCTTTCAAGATACTTAACAACTTGATCAGCTGGGTATGGACCTCTGTCTCTTAAGGATGCACGTTAAAACATTTCCCCGTGTATGATAGGCCATATTGCCAGCCTTCAGATGAGTATATAGTACAAGCAATCATCATAGCAGAACCATCCCCCTTTGGTACTTCTTGTGATCCAGAATGCGGAAAATTTTAAGATACACCTTAATCAGAACTATAAGTGCTTTGGCAATTGAAAAAAGAATGAGATAAGACTTACCTTTGAAATCACAGATGATACAACCCATGGTCCTCAAGCAACCAACATGGTATTCCTTCTCGCATTAGGAACAATTACATGAGTATACAAGCAAAGGTGCACTCTAATACTGGATGAGCAGGTTTGTTTGTTACTGTGTTGAGAAACTTTAGACTATTAGTTCGGTCATCAAATGTGTCCTCTTCTACTGACTACTGTTTTACGTTTTGGTTGCATGTTAGAGCTAGCACCCATGCTTACAACTGCATTTCTTGGACTCCTACAGTGGCTGAGCAATGCTGCTGCAAAGAACTACAAAAATCAAACATATGAAATATCAGCCATTTCCCAACTCCACAAGGTACTAAAAATTAGGGAATGGATTTGAATTGTAACAAGAAAAAAAATGAATAGCGCAACAACAAAATATAATCTAATTCGCACAAGTGTGACTGCTATCATAGCTCCACAAGCAAGGCACAATATAATCTTATTCACAGTTAACATTTAAGCTAAGAGTTTCACACTCATTATGTTGTCAGTACACATTTATATCACCTATCAGTCACTGTTGTTAGCACTACAAAAGCCGCATACAATTTGAAGTTCTGTTCAAAGTAAAACAAAACCAGCTTTCAAACCCTTTATTAACCAATAGCAAAATTCCACAAAACCAAGGCATCAAATTTAAGAGAATTTCATAATTCACGGAAAAAAAACACAAAATCTCCATAATGTTACAAGTTATAACCAAAACTCTATAATTTTTATCAGGATTTAAGTTTCTCATTCACTGTTTAACATAAACCCTAATTTAATTAGAAAACATAAACATCAAATAAGAGATATGGATATAGAGAACACTGACCATCTTCTTCAATATTACTAGTTTACTACCAGTATCAACAGGATCGTTTTCATTGGCACTGAATGGAGTTTTCAATACAATCAGTACGATCTGATTTCAATATGTCATTCCTTATTTCTTTTCCCATTCAAATTATCTCATACCCGAAATATTTCAAAATTTCAGAAAACAACGAAAAACTTGAAGGTTCTGGAGAGACGCCGAATACTGATTCATGACATGAGAAAGTGTAGTGTATATGATTATAACTACAAGGAATGAAGAAAACAATTCAAGAAGCTAAGTCGCCTTCTTGCGTGATCTGAGCCTAGCTTCCAAATGAAAGCAAAAACTATTTCATTCATTGACCTTCCTGATTACAGATTAGTTCAACAAATACCCAATCGGGTTTTCATAAACCAACGGTCTTAGATACATCAATGCTGACTCGAAAATCGAGGAACCTAATTAACCCTATTACCGTCTAACGGCAGTCTACCCTTGCAACCACTCGGCTAGTACCGAGTCTAACCATGGTTTGGTGTGGCTCATGGCATGGATACATGACATTACTCCCCCCTTCAAAGATCCTTGTCCTCAAGGATAAAATTTGGAAATTGAGCCTTAATGTGATTGAGGTCTTCCTAAGAAGCAAACAACGGTGGAGTTGGACCAATGGATCAATAGTTGAGGTACAGATTTATTACCTTTAAGTGTAAGTCGAGTGTCTAGAATCGCGCCTGGTTCCACCACATAATGTCCTTGATCATCAACCACAGACATTTGTGGCATAGTAGAAGCTTTTAACCCAATATGCTTTTGAGTGTGAAACATGAAAGACAGGGTGTATGCGAGAGCCCACAGAAGTTGTAACTTGTAAGCCATATGCCCCAATTCTTTGTAGCACTTTAAATGGACCAAAGTATTTAGCTGACAACTTGAAGTTCTTGCAAGAGCTACCGAGGATTGTCTCGCACAGGCTGCAGTTTGAGAAAAACTAAATCATCCACCTGCAAATTCTCTCACATTTGCGCTTCTTATCCGCAAAGAATTTCATCCTACTCGAGCTTTAGCTAAGTCTTCTCCGAGAAGTTGAAGCATGATATTTCTCTCCCGCAAATAAGACTCCACGAAGCCACTTGAAGTTGAAGTAGGGACGGAAAGATAAGATGAGGTGGTTGGTACCCATAGAGAGCTCCGAAATGGAGACATCTTCAAGGAAGTATGATAGTTGGTGTTGAACCACCATTCAGCCAATGGTAACCACTGTGACCATTGTTTAGGATTGGAGCTCGTCATACATCTGAGGTATTGCTCTACACAAGCATTGGTTCTCTCGGTCCCGACCATCCGTTTGTGGATGGTATGCGATCGAGCTTAAGAGTGGTTCCTGTGGATTTGAATAAAGCTTGCCAAAAATTGCCGACAAATACTTTGTCTCTGTCACTAACAATGGAGCTAGGAAGGCCATGTAGTTTAAAAATGTGGTTAAGGAAGTCTTTGCCACTATGTAATGGTTGTGAAGGGGGTGGCTTAAAGCCGTAAAGTGGCTATATTTAGTGAGTCGGTCGACAACAACTAGTATCACACTTTTTGTGACTCGGACAATGGCAGCCCTCAATGAAGTCCATGGATATATCTTGCCAGGCTCTCGGGTATGGGGAGTGGTTGAGAAGACCACTAGGAAAATTAGAGCTACCTTTGTTACACTCGACAAACCTCACGGGAAGATACAAACTGCAGTAACATCATGTTTCATTTTTGGCCAAAAGAAATAGGATTTAGCTCTTTGGTAAGTGCCTAACATACCCGAGTGCCTCCAAGCTGTAAGAGTGTAGAGACCAAGAATAGAGTGTCGACATTATGGGATGACCCAATGAATAGTCTCGCCCTTGAACCGTAATATGCCCCGAGTGTAAGTAAATGGAGATTTGTGGAAGAGGAGACCAATAGCTAAGAGATATGTTGTTGAGCTACGCATCATTCTCATAACTGGAGATAATATCTAGTGCCCATTGGAGGTTTCTTTGTAAGAGATTGCATGACAATCCACTGTAAGTGGGCAACTGGATAGAGCATCACCGAAAGTTATTGTCCAATCCTTTCTTGTACTTGATGATATAATCAAAGCCCAAAAAGTTTAATGAGCCATTTTTGCTGAAGGGTAGTGGAAATTCTTTGATCCATCGATATTTAAGACTTTGGTGGTCGAGTGTTGATAACAAACTCGACTATGAGAAAGATAATACTTCCACTTTTAACCGCCATGACAATGGCTAAGAATTCCTTTTCATAAGTGGACAGGGCTAATGCTTTAGGTCCCAGGGGTTTATCAAGAAGGAGATGGGTTTACCTTCTTGCATCAAAACTGTCCTACACTGCACAAGCATCGATCTCTAAGGTGAATTGCTTGGAAAAATCAGGCAAAGCCAGCACTGGTGCTCTGGTCATTGCAGCTTTAAGTTCGGTGAAAGCTTTGTGTGCATCTGAATTCCATTGAAAAGCATCCTTCTTGAGCATGTCAGTGAGGGGTTTGGCAATATTGCCATAACCTTGAATAAATCTTCTATAATAACTTGATTAAGCCCGTAAATCCTGCAATTTATTTTCAATGTAGTAGGCAATGGCCAGTTTGCATTGTCGCTATTTTCTCCGGGTCGGGAACTCCTTCAGCCGTAATGAGATGGCCCAAATATTCAATCTGAGACTGGCCAAAGACACACTTTGAGATTTTGGCATACAAGGAATGTTGTCGCAATACCGTAAAAACTTGTTGTAGATGCTCCAAATGTTCCTCCACTGAAGAGCTATAGACCAATATATCATCAAAAAAGACCAGCACAAATTTCCTTAAAAATGGTGAAAAAATGTCATTCATAAGTGCTTGAAGGTGGTACGGGGCATTTGTAAGGCCAAATGGCATGACCCTAAACTCATAGTGCCCATGATGGGTTTTAAATGCTGTTTTATAACAATCTGGGTCAAATAACCTGATTTGATGATAGCCAGAGCGTAAATCTATCTTGGAAAAAAATAATGGCTCCCTTAAGCTCATCCATCAGTTCATCAATCAAGGGAATAGGGAACTTGTCCTTCACAGTCATGTCATTCAATTTTCGATAATCTACACAAAACCGCCAAGTGCCATCCTTCTTTTTGATAAGAAGGATTGGAGAAGCAAAAGAACTATTGCTCTTTTGGATAAGTCCTGCAGTAAGCATTTCTTGGACCATGTTTTCCACCACAGACTTGTGGATGTAAGGACATCTATAGGGTCTTTGAGAAATGGGAGTAGAATGTGGTTTAAGAGGGATTTTATGGTCTAAAGCTCTAGGTGGTGGTAGTTGAGAAGGTTCAGCAAAAATGTCAGAGTAAGAATTCACTAGTGGGGTGAGGAATGATGGTGTGGGTGGAGGTGGTAGTGTGGATATAGCAAAAAAATTGACCCAACGAGTAACCGGGAAGTTTACTCTTAACATATTTTGTAAAAACAGAAGCACTAATAAGATTCAATGAAGGGTTAGAGGAGCTTCCCTGAAGTGTGATGTTGGTGCCTTGATGCATGAAGGAGATCTTGAGTTGTGAAAAATTGAAGGTGATATCACCAAGTTGATGTAACCAATCAGCCCCTAACACCATATCATAACCACCCAATGGAAGAACTCGCATATCGAAAGAAAAATGATTGCCTTGCATTTCCCAACCAAGTGAGTGACAGATGCCTTTGCTGATTGTGTTGTCGCCATTGGCCACTGTAACAAGCATGTGACCCGTGGGAGAAGCGTGAATGCCCAGCTGTTCGATAAGCTGAGAATCAATAAAAGAGTGAGTGCTTCCTGTGTCTATGAGAATCATAATTGGCTTCTTCTGTAAATGACCCGCAATACGTATAGTGTCATGAACCACATTCCCAGTCAAAGCATGTAAGGATATTTCTATAGTGGAGTCATTAGAAGGAGGAGTATCTGCTTGAGTGGCTGCCATTGAAAGTTGTTCTGGGTCCTCAATATCCTCATCGGTGATAAGCATGAATAGCTGCTGAGTTTTACATTTATGGCCCTGGCGATAAAACTCATCGCATGGTGTAACATAAGCCTTTATCCTTCCTTTGCTTTTGCATTTGTGCATAAGTGAGGCGTCCGATTGGGGGTAAGGCTTTATCAGGGGAAGTTTTTGTTGGAGTGGTTGGATGTGTCACAATAGGTTGTGAAGAAGACCCACTAGATTTTCCAAAAGTGGTAGGTGGACAAAAGGGTGTGATGGCGGAAGAAGATTGTGGAATGGATAATGGAGCGGGTGCAAAGGCTTGGAAAAGGACCTAAGTGGTTTAGGCATGTGGTGCAAGGATGCCCGTTGCATTCTAGCAAGGAAAAATGCTTGGTAGTCTCAAGGCTTAAACATTTGTACATCGATGCGGATTTCTCTTTCAAGCCACGATAAAACTTAAGGTATAAAAATTCTCCGCAGAGTTGGGTTATTGGCTACCATGAATGTTTTATAATGTTCCCACCGATCATAGTAGGCTTCCACTTTGAAGTAGTTTGGGACAATTTGTTGAAGCTACCTACATAATTATCCGGGCAACATCTTCATATCTAGCACATAAGTCGTTAGTAAATGTATCAGGGACATAGATTCTTTACCCCGCTGATAGTTTAAAAACCAAGGATCTCTTGGCGAATCAAAATGAATAGCGGCCATATCGACACGTTCCTCATCGTGGGAACTTATGAAGATGAAAATAGCGATTGCATTTAAGAACCCATCCGCGAGGATTTACACCATTAAAGCGTGGAAAATCAACTTTAGGGTTCGAGTAAACTTACTCTGCTCTTTGTGAGAGAAACGGTGAAGCACGTAACGAAATCCACCTGGTTGTCATTTGAATCGAGGGATCTAGACTGGATTCAAATTCCTTAGAGCGAGTGATGCCGAGGAATTGGATGATGTCTTTAAGATCTGTTTTCATCAATTGACATCCGAATCTAGTCGAGTGACACAATGAGATAAGGTACCGACCGAATCGATGTTTGATTTACGTAAATAGCTAATCGAGCCACTTTGTTGTTGCTAGCTGATTGAGACCGGAATTAACACCGGCGATTGTAAGTTTCTCCGCCATTACTGACAGATCCGGGGAAAGAAGGTGATACCAATTGTAGTGTATATGATTATAACTACAAGGAATGAAGAAAACAATTCAGCAAAAAGCTGCCTTCTCTCGTGATATGAGCCTAGCTTCCAAATGAAAGCAAAAAACTATTTCATTCATTGACCTTCCCGACTGATTAGTTCAACAAATACCCAATCGGGTTTCATAAACCAACGGTCTTAGATACATCAATGCTGACTCGAAAATCGAGGAACCTAATTAACCCTATTACCGTCTAACGGCAGTCTACCCTTGCAACCACTCGGCTAGTACCGAGTCTAACCATGGTTTGGTGTGGCTCATGGCATGGATACATGACATGAGAAAGATTAACAAAAACCCAATTTAATAAGATCATTCATCGTACTCAACAACCCCAAGTTATCAAAACAATTTTGAGCAAAATAAAAAAAGGGCAAAATCCATCCTTTCATAAACCCTAAAAAGCATATGAGATACAGTAATACCAGAGGAAATCTAATATCCTTTCATACAGAAATACCAGAGGAAATCTAATATATAAGCAACAAGAAAACGAATATCAAGCTAGAATATCAACAATCGTCCATGGTAAAAAACGAGATTATTGGAGTGGTCTCTGAGATTTTGAGGGGTCTTGGTTTGGCTGGAGAGAGGCGGAAGAGACCTTGAGAAAGAGATCCGAGAAAGAGGCAAGTGAAGTGAGAGGAAAATTTTTTGGGTTATTGATTAGAAAATTATGCGGTGGAAATTGGTTTAAGCCTTTAAGGTTTAGTGGATTAAAGGAATTTTTGGATGGTAGATGGTTTGGCCTCCTCGTACGTGAGAACCACTCGTGTACTAAAATGAGCTCGGCAAGTAGGGCTGTCAACTTCCTCCACCGGTACCGTTACCGATAATTTCTATCGGAATTTCGATACCGAAACTTTTCGACGGGAATCTCAAAATCCTATCCGTTACCGTTTCGTTAAAGTTACCGGTTATCGGTAAAATTATCGATAAATATCGTTATCTGACACAAGACCCAAATTTGTTACCGACTTCCGATAACTGTTATGTCGGAAAATTACCTATAGGAACTCGGATTATCGGTTACCGAATTCGGTATCCCATTGACAGTCCTATCGGCAAGTGATTTTGTAAAATCAACTAATTACCCATTATTTTTATGAAATTATGTAAAATTTAATAAGAAAATTAGGATTATATAAGTGTGATCTAGTATTGTTGAGGGAAGTTAGCTCGAACTTTAACAAGTTTTCACTTGGTTTTCATTTTCAGACCGGTGAAGACAATGAAATATGCAAAGTCGTATCTAATTTTATAATTTATCATAATATTTTTTCGAATTCAATGGTGCACCAACCTATATTTAACTTATTGTTTTACTTGAAATTTCAACATCTAATATATGCAAATTTATATGATAAAGGATAACAACACTTTTATTAAACATAAATCATTGGTATCGACGGGTATCACTGATAGGTGTTGTAAACACCTTGATATTTATCTATTATTGATGCTTTCTTTGCGAGTTTTCATGTAAATTATGTATCTTATGTTTGCTTTTGAGTGTTATTAGGTGTTTTGGAGTCATTGGAGCAAAAGGAAGTGGAACTCGCTTAATTCCAGGATTTCTTCTCAATCATCTTGAAAAGAACGAAAATATAAAGCTAGCGGCAAAAGAACGAGGTCAATTCGACGTCGTATGATAAAGTTATGAGCAAAATTTATGAATAAGCTTGTCAGTTCCCTAAAACTGACATTACAAGAAGAATTATGGAGGTAGCCCTTATCATAACCCATAAGGTGCCAATAACCATCCCAATCATTTCTAACCCTAGATCGAGAACCATCACTTCCCAAATCATTTTATCCACGAGAAGCGAGAGACGAAATGGAGGCGACTTCAAATTGAGAGAGTTTGGGAGAAATCAAGTTATTGTCGCTCGAATTCATGAGAGAGGACAAATTGAAGATAAAATGGGGATGGCTACGATTTTGTGAACTGAGCAGTTCAGTGAAGAGAGGGTTTTGAGCTTGATAATTGATTTTGTTGCTGTGAATTAACGGAGGTTATGGAGAAAGAAATATGGTTCTGTAATGAGTAAGAGAAGATGGGTTCAACTCAGGTTTGAGTTTGAACCGAGATTTGAAGACGAGTTCAAATGATTGATGGATGGAGTTGTAGTGGGTTCTTGGAATGAAGAAGATGAACAAGCTTCCCGTTATTCTTTGGAATGGAGGTTTGTATGAAGAATAATAGATAGGTTCAACCGCCGCATACGTGTTGCGATTAAGGTTAGTTATTGGGCTGTCAATGAAGGTGGAATTTATGTTGGTCGTGATTTGGAAATACTAGATAGGTTTGATGAAGCTGGTGAATAGAGCTGGGTTTGTAGTAATGAATTGGAGTTAATTGTGATCTTTGGGACAATGGAGCCGAGAGGTTCGAGAGATTGATGTGGCTTGAAATTGAATGGGTCTTGTGGTTTGTCAAAGGTGAAGGTGTCGAGTAAAGGAATGGAATGGAGGAAGCACAGCGACAGACAAGAATTCAGACAAGAAGATAGTGATTGAAACTGTAAATAGATGTATGTTAGGATGAAATGCGAAGAGAACTGGCATGAATTGCAGCTGTTAATGATCATTTACAGGGGAAGAAGTGTTGCTGTGAATGGAGTTGGGCAGTAAAGTGATGGAATCGGCAATGTCTGATTTGACTCAGTGAGTTAACCCAAGTTGACTCACCGATCCAAGTCTGACTCGGATGGACTTGGACTTGCTTTGGCTGGGCTTCACTTGTGGGCTGTTTTAGGAGCCGGCTTTTGGCAGAGGATAGGTGCGACCTAGTCCAGGGAATGGAAACAATATAAAAATAAATCTCTTTTAGACTTTGAGGGGAGCTCTATCATATTTTTTTTTCTATCTTTGCCTCTACTTTTGCCCTAGGGTTTAGAATCATGAAAGCTTTTCTTTTTCTTCTTGTTATGAACTCCATGAAAATGATCTAGAGTTTTCTATTGGTTATGGATAAAGTTGATTTCACATAACATGAATCCTTGTTTGATATATTAGTTTTGTCTCAAGATTATCGTTTTATGATTCACCATCAATATTGTTACATGATTTGAATGCTTGTTTAGTCGAAGTCGAATCGATTGAGTTTGGTTTCATATTTATTGCTAGATTAGGGTTATTATACGCAAAAGTGATAATTCCTGATTGCAAGTAGCATAAATATGATTATAGTTTGTAGTGATATATTCTTATAATCTTATGTGAACCATAACCTTTGTTAAATCGGATTAGTGCTTTTACACGTTCGATTACTTTGATTGGCCTGATTTCATAGAACCTAATGCATCTAGAGAATTAAACTTGATTAGTGCTTTTACACGTTAGGTTGTTCTTTTAGATAGAATTCATATTCGCATCTTTTAATGTGTTTGTTGATGACAAGAGGAGATTTGCGGGATATACTTGCGATCAAGGTATTCTAGGGCCTTTGATAAAATAGAGATTTAAATATCAATTCTAGTTATTAAGATAAGAATATGTTTGTGAATGACAACGAAATCCTTAACCAATGCTTTCACATCTTTGAATTTATTTGTTTACTTTTCTTCATTTGCTTTTATTTTATTTTAGTATATAAAAATCGAGAAAAAGGTGTTATTTATAGGAAACCGAAACAATTTGACAACCTAAGTCCTCTCTGTGGGAACGATCCTTTCTTGCCCTTGCTATATTTATATTTTGAGTAGTAAGAAAGTGTAAATTATTTTTGACGCCTACGACAGCGATCAATCACCGATATCGCCATATCGTATATGTATTTGTGAGGACCGATTTGATATCGTATCTCGGCACGGCCAACCATGACATCACTTGATAATATTCGGTTTCAGTCCGTCTGGTTTTCTCTTGACCAATGGAAAATCTGAATCTTTAATCCAACAAATATAAATGCAAACACAAAATATCATACGGATTACTACCGCCTTTACAGAAGAGGGAAAATTGCATTCTCAATTAGCGGGAACAACTAAGTTTTGGCGCATTATTTTCCCCCTAAAATCCAAGTAAAATTTCTCTTCCCTCTGAAAACCTAACCTAACCGCATCTTTTCATATCCCTTCCTCTTTTATTTTTATCCTCCTCTCTCCAAGTTTGAACCCTTCGAGAAAAGCTCAAAAAAAGAGAAAGGTGACCCGTAACCTCAGACGGCTCGGCCCGAGCCTCACCAAACTTTGTTTCCATCTTTGATTTCTTTCTTTTCTTCACCACCAAAAAATCAATAACCAACCCGGGTTTAACTAGAGTATTTTCAATATTTCTATATACATGTTTAATCGAACTACGAGAAGACCGATTACAATAAACTAATTTGTCTTTGTTACTTGTGCTACCAATTTGAGATTTCATTTTTTAGTGATTTGGATGTGTTCATTTTCATCCAAACAAGGCCATTTAAACTTGTTATGTTATTTTCTATTATGGAACTTTGGAATCTTAAAAAAATGGAATCGATTTGTCAGAATCGCTAGCATGTTGAATGCTTGGCTTGTTCCGAGTTTGTAAAGATCGAAACCTGTGTAATGACATTGATGTTTTGGGTTATCAATATAATTAAATTGTACTATGAAGATCCTCACCACTTGTTCACCACCAAAATTTGAGATTTTTTATACATAATCGTTAATTTGATTTCATTTTTAAGGGTTTTCTGGAGGAAAAAAAAATTTTGATTTAGGACATTATTTTGATTTGAAGAAAATTTGAGTTTATTTGGGGTTTTCTAAATTTTGATTTAGGTATTATGTTTTCTTATCCGTTCATGTCCCTTAGCTTGTTGTAATTTCTTTACTTCACTGCTGTTGTTTCTCAATTTAGCTTTTGCGATGAAGAAGAAGAAATGGCAGGGCCGAAATAAACAGGCTCAGGGGTTTTATTGCAAATCTACAAACTTGGTATGCTGGTAACATGATGTCCTTTTACTTAACTGAATTTTGCTTGGATTTTATGAATAGTAGTTCCAAAAAAAAAAAAAAATCAATAGGTCCTTTACGAATGACTTAATATTTTTGTTATTTGCTGAATTTCTTTAAAATTAATTTTGTTATTTGAGATATCTAAGTTATAATTCATTGTAAAATTGCTATCATTTTTTGTGTCTCAAATATCATTCACAGGTTGGTGCAAATTATTTGAAATCTTCTCTATCGTTTACTAATTTTACAGCATTTAGATAGAACGGGAAGCGTTAATTACTTAAAACATTCATTACCAAAAATAATTTTCAATAGATTGATTGCAAGAATACCTGCTTTGTTAGGGATTACATTCAGATTTTTTTTTCCTGTATTTTGATAATGTTGTAGAGATATTTCTGAATCATGAATGCATTTTTCTGCTAGGTGAGTAGAGGCAAAGTTGTAGAGGTTAAGAACATCTTAAATGGCATTGTTAAGGGTTACTACAACACTCCTAAAACTGAGAGGGAACAAGCTATAAAGTACTTTGGCCATGGTCATCTTGTAATTGTAACTTCACTATATATGGAACACCGGCATGGTCATCACCTGTCAGATTTTTCTATATAGACTCATAGGTATGCGATTCTTATGAAGAATATGATTTCATTATTTGGTCACCAGACTTTTTTCATAAAATAGAAGTGCTAGAACAATATTGACCCAAAGAGTGAATTACGAATCCAGCAATATTAGCATGGAGAAATTGAAATGAAGCTTACCTTCAAAAGTAAGCTTACCAGCAATTTGAATCGAGGCAACTCTTTCGAAGGTTAAATTTGAACTGGACCTTTTCTTCTGTTCTTCTCTGGTGTTTGTTGAAACTCTATGAAAAGTTAGTTTTAGAGCATGGAGATTTAACTAACTTCTTGGATATATTCTTGCAGGAAAATCGCATGCTATTCATAAGTGGATTGAACAGCTTTGCTGAAAAGAAAAACAAAGGTGGTTCTTTCTTGTCTCAATAATACTGCTGTTACCTGTTGTAGTTTATTTCTCATTGTCATTGTCCAATCATTCTTCATGAACATTAGAGCTCTTTCTCGATTGATGTGACTTCACATCTGTCTAGAGAAAACAGATTTGAGTTCCCAGAGACATAAAAGTTTCCAACTAAATCAATTATAGAACTTGGGACATACTACTTATGATCTGATATTGCTAAGTTAATCAATTAGAGTACTTATTGGAAATGACACTTTGATTATGGGTTTGTGTGGATGTGTGATTATGGGTTTGTGAAATGACACTGTTGACTCTAACCACCGACTGCACAGATCACTGTTGACTCTAATTTACCGAACACACTGAACCTAGAGCTGCTGCAATTCATTCTCGTGAAATCTCCCAACCCCGGCTGACATACAGACCCTTCATCTTCACTGCTGACTCTAATTGGCCACAGTTCATGCCATCCCAATGAAGTGACTTGTGTGTCTGAATATGTAACTTCTTCTATCGCCAATTCAGTTCTGATTTTAAGCAGTATTACATCTGAATGCTCTAAAAGAGCTTAACCTATTCTTAGTGGAATGTTGAGTTATATACCATAAGATGCTAAGTATTGCTCTAGGTGGCTCACTTTGACTTGAATGTTAAATTTTCACCAGTACACTAGAAGACACCAAGTTTTTCAGTGTTTTGTTTTTATTTCTTTCTTGATAGGAATCCCAGTGTTTTCTTTGAGTCTATTCTTCATAGATAGTTGTAATATTTTTTTGGGGAAAACTTACACTCTTTATCAAAATTATGCGATAGTAACAGACTATTGTGGTAAGATTGTGCTCGTTGTGTTTCATTGTACTGCTTACTAAAATCATTAGTTGCCCTTGTTGATGCATGATGATTTATTTTTCTGAACATTCACATGCTCTGCTGTTTTTCTGTATGTTTCAATGAGTACCACATACTTAATTCAAACTGGGATTCAGCATGTGTATACGATCTTGTACAGTTGTCTAGGTAGTCAAATGCACCTCTTTTATTCTCTTCTGCTGCTATATGCTCTCTAAGTTATTCTGGAACTTATTGTATTTTTTAATTTGTTGTAGGGAAATGTCATTATATGTGGTGGAAACGGAGCAATTATGACAGTCTAATTCTTATCATGCCCCCTATAAGATCCCGAATGGCCACATCTTACTGTTTGAGGGTCTTTGCTCTGTTGTTTTAGCACACGTCTATCTGAATCTCTATTGTTTTATTATTAAATATGATTGTTACCCGAAGATGTTATTTATAATATCTACTAATCCAGTGAACAAGTTTTTTGGACTTGTACATGGCTTAATGTTGCTGCTCTTTTGCATCGTTCTCGGAACGTAGCTGTCAAATTTGAAACTTCGTATTGTGTTAAGTTCTCTATTGACCTATGGAACTGGATGTTTAAAACTCGCATCTCCCGATTCGGGGTGTAGTGGCATGTTCCAATGATGGCTTTTTTTTTTACTTCTGTTCAAGTTTAGATATACTCGAATTTATTTACTTCTTGCTAATGTGGTATTCTTTGAAGAATGCGATGCTCTGGGTTGTCGCTACGGGAGCTTTGGTGTCTCAGCTAATAGCAAGAACAACGGAGATAAAATTGTGACAAGTGCGAAACGAATGTCATTTGGCCCGTAAGAAAGAACATATTAGGATCACATTTCCCTTTTGATGTTTTACCTTCTGTTGCTTAGTTAACTGTAGTGAAGCACTCTCAAGTAAATAATATCTACTCTTTGTTCCTTGATATATATAATGAGGTTTAAACTAGAAGTAGTAAGTTATGGCAATTATCTAGTGCAAGTAAAAACTTTCGTCCTTGAGAATTTACTTCGTTGTATGATTTCTTTGTTTTGTATAACTGCAAGGTAATGAACCCGACGAAGTCCTAGTACATCTTGCTGAAAACTTTACGTCTCATTTTTCTTTCGTTTGTCCCACAACGCTATTGAGGTTTAGAACTGTCCGAGGAATCCAAATTAACTAATTCAATATTTATTTGCTAAGCTTTCCTTTCCGTATGGCATGAATCCTACCATGACCTGCAATAAGAACCCAACGCCTTGGTCACATAAACGTATTGTTAATGCTCTAGCACGTGATGTGGCAAAGCATCACAGATTGATCGCCTTGACCTAAATGGTGCATAGTTTTTGTTAAGTGACTAACACTGTTTTCACTAAATACGAGTATACGACCATTACATGATAAGATTAACTGATTAACATCTCGATTCATAAATTGGTAAGAAAAATTTACATTACAGTGTATCAGATGTGAAAGGATCAAAATATAAGCTACTCAAGATACCGGTAGCAAACTTCACTCACGTGGGTATACAAATCTGTATATTGAACTGGTGCGATCAATGCTTTGGACATGTAAACAACATCTTCTTGACATATATGTGAACCCTACATTTTGGACACATAAAAATCAAAGTGGCTAAATAAATTCACCTACAGCCTCGACTAAATAGGCGTGTCTAATACTAACCTACATAGTATACATATGCACAATTGGTTAATGTGGCCATATACTCATCTATGGCTACGGGTGATGGGTTTAGACTTAAACCCATGACCAAAAGGTGCCTTATTGCTACAGTTAATCGGTTTATGTTTAAACCCATGACCAAATGTTACACTATGGCTACATGGTAAAATAAAATGTGGCTATATATATACTTATGACCAGTAGCCACGCAATTAACCCGAAACGTGGCTAGGCTATAAACCAAAAAACGTGGCCTATGTGAAGGTTTGTACTAGTGGGTACGTAGGCAGCCGCAATGAGTTGCGGCATTTCCGGTCCAGCACGTTGGACCCTCATATCATCTAAGCTCGGTAGCTCGACGCAAGAGATGATTGTGGCCAGACTTGATGGAGCTTAGTTGCATGCCAGTAAGTGTATGCTCATACTTCCTATCAAGTTATAAATAGTTGGTAAGCGAAGTAACGTAGGAAATGGCAAGGGCTTGGTGCGGCCTACGCCAATGTCCAAGGCTTATGCCTGGACAAGACACGGCAATATGACGGTTGTTCAGCTAGCTAGGAAATTCGGTGATGAATTCCCTACGTAAAGGCAAAGCCAGAGATGCATGAAAAATGCATTGGCATTGGCCGTATGGCCTTAAACCCTTTAGCGGGACAAGGGTAAGTTGGAACGGTATGGAAGCTAAGTTAGCTGCATCATGCTCCACGAGCATGCTTGCAAGGGCAAATGGACGTGCATTTTCCTATCCCTAAGGCCTGGATCGTAGCTTCATCATGGCGCACCCGGGGAGTTACGGCCTGCGGGGCGACGCGCCAAAGGCGTAATTTTCTGGTCCGTCATATGTATACTTCTATAAGATCTAAGCAATTGAACAACTCTCTAACTAGTTCATTTGAGTCATTTGAACTAGTTATTGTGAATATGAATAAGGTTGATATGAAAGTGCTCATATGGCTAACCATTGGTTGACTATTGTTGAACCAACTAAGCGTACACGTTTAGGTACGGTTACTCAAACCTCAATGAAGGTGCATGTCATGTGTGTATAACAAGCTTAGTTCGATCTAACAGTTGAAAGATATTAGCTTGAATCTAATCAGGTTTTCATCTAACGGTAAATATGGAATGCTTTGTTACTAAGGTAACTTAGTGTTGATGGTGGATTTTAGTTCAGGGATAAAATTGTAAAACCAAATTTAATACGCTGACATCCTGCAAAGGGTAAAGCCGTTTGATAAGTGATGAGTACCTCTTCACTTTATTTATTCGAAGCAATTCAATAAATACACAAAATTCACACAGAATGGTGCGTGCAACAGCAATCCCAAATATTCTGTAAATTTTACTAGCATTAATAATCAATGCATGATTTGCCTAGTATTTTTCGTGCTGTGTTCTCAGCCGAACTCTCATTATTGACATGACATGACGACAGAGTGTTCACTCTCAGCAGAGTAGCATGAATCTCTGTGCCAATATTGAGACATGCACCAAGTACTCACACAGGCTACATCACTCTCTGATTGAGAGAGTCTCGCATCGACGCGCTTTGGTTAGCTCGATCGAGCATACTTAATTTCCTAAAGGGAAATCTAGACTGTCCATATGGGGTCTCGAAACGATCATGACCACACAAGTTGTCCGCACAATTTAACAAGCCTTGCCAAACCCTGGCAAGAATAGGCGATTGCCATGATGACCACCGGCGGGCCCACTTATGCCCTAACCGGTCGGGCATCACACGAACATCTCCTAGCACTGTCAAACGCCAACCCTAAGTAGGGTGGCCGTGCTCCTTTGTGGAGAATCGATCAAACATAGACCTCTTAAGGCAGTCTTAAAACGATCATGATCGTCTAATTTTGCCAACCTGGTTGGACGGATTAGATCATTCCATGAATGATTAGGGAAGCGCTAACATACACGTTGGCGGGCCCACTCTCCCCATACCCGATCGGTTTCTCATGGCGGGCCATGGAGAAGTAAAAAATTTTGCTCAACCATGGCGGGCGTGATGCTTCTAAGGGTCGCGGAATTCCACTAGTGTCTTAAATTGATCACAACCATCCAACTTAGCCAGCCTATTTGGATAGCTTAGATCGAACTTAGGACCATCAGGAAGGTGCACATATGTTCACCATCATCCCAACGTGGGCCCCACATGGTCAGACCTCCCAAATGGGAAGCGTGGCTTGCCAAATCATTTGGCCAAAGTCACGCGTGCATGACTGTTTAAAAACCCTAATTAGGGTTTGCGGCGATGCATATCTGTCGTAGTTCGATCGCGTCCATCCATCTTCGCCAACATAAATGAATGGTGTAGATATAGACTCAAGAGGTCCCAAGGATGTCGACGTGATCACCGTGGGCCCACCTATTCGTGTGACCGGACGGCCTAGGTGAACCATGGCCGAGCGTCTCGAAATGCACGCCCGAAGGTGGCATGTCACGCGGCCTCTAAATCCTTTGTGGCAACGGATTTCTGTCGCAAATCGATCACGACCACTCATCTTAGCCGGACAAGTTGAGTGGCCTAGATCGCACCCTCATGAGACAAAGTGGTATGGACATGTACACCGGCAGGCCGTCTACACGCATGCCCGGTCGGTCCCACCAAAAATAACGCCCATGCTTGAATTCGGTCAAGCCAAATAGTGATGCTTGTGCACCTCTTAAAAACCCCAAATTTCATCAACGGTCGTAGATATATGCCGTAAACCATCTCGTCCGTCCTACTTTGCCAGCTTGGTTGGATAGACTAGGTAAAGGGTTAAGCGGACAATAAAGCACCTTGATGATCACCATCCGCTACTCTTCCACAGGGAGTGATCGACCAGTGGATGGCTCGCCCATGCGTCCTCCAAACGATCACTCGAAGATGGTTGGACGTGATGCTATTTTAAGACGCTTGATTAGCGACTTATTCAGTTAAGCTTTAAAACATTGATGCTTCATACATGTTGATTTTTTGCAATGCATTACATGCATCGAACATACACGATATTTCATGAATATCAATTTCTTAAATAACCTAGTTATTTAACTTAGCATCGTATGCTATTTCCTGCAGTGGGTCCCATGATCTGCTCATTCGAGATATCAAGCATGTCATAAACTAGGGGATACTTACTGGGGTATTGATCTGGCAGTTTACAGCGTGCAGTGTGCAACGCGCCATTACAAGAACGTGTCAGGAAAAGGTGGACAGTTAACAGTGATGAGGGAAGTGGGAAGTGGGCAAAGGTGTGATCGTGTGACAATCACCACTCCTACACGACCCCACTAGTCTATCACTTCACCTCCTCCACTTCCTACGAGATGATGGTGGCACTCAATGACTTGTATAAATAGGTTTTCCAACCTATTTTCAAAGGAAAACACACAGAAAAAACTAAGTGTTGTCACAGTATTCAGAAAACACCCAGAACTGATAGCTTTCATTGTGCAAGCCAGTTCATCATTCTGATACAAGTCATAAAACAGCCAACACCTTCACAATCTCAACACCTTCTTCGCTTCCCTCCCTAAGATCAACCCCATCTCATTCACTTTGTGACCAGAAGCAAGTCTAGAACGGCCATTTCTTGGTTTAGGACAGAATTGTATAGATTGATCTCTCGAATCAAAAGCACTCCCGTGCAGTGCATTTTTTTAGGGTTTAGATTCATTTCTCATCCACACACACCCAAAATTACCCAAACCAGCAGAAATAGTTTTTACCCATAAACAATTGGCGACCACGGTGGGAGATTAATCTCTCGGTTGTGAAGTCAATTTCTTTAATTCCCAATCCCATTTGGCTAATATCAAAATGGTTGGTCTTAGGGATGCCCCAACAACTCCAAATCCCGGTCGAAGTTCCTCCAATGGAGATACCCCCTTTCCAACGGTGTATCTGATGGTGTAACCGGAAGAATCCCAATATTGATCGAATTAGCAAGGGTGCATGAGGTTTGCACGGAGAACATGGAGCTGATCAAAGAAGCGATAAATGGCATACTCGATCTCCTCATCAAGATGAAATCAGATACGAGCAGTTCTCCTGTCACAGAGATTTCTACACTGGGGACTGATCCTCGCAACGATCCTCTTCAAGTCAATAGTTTCACTATGAACCAGAGGCTGGTGGATCAGGAAGCGGCTTCTCTAGTGGAAAGTTTGTGCAAACTTCTACACCTCTTGAAGAATCAGGGGGCGGAGACATTTGCTGCAATTAACCAGATAGCTTTGGACGTGCATTTAACTCCTTTGTGTCCAGAAGCCTCAAAAACACCAGAGATGTCTGTGAATAATGTTACTGTTTGTGGGTGAAAATGATTTCAGCTGATTTCAGTAATTTCGGCGTGTGGGTGAGAAACGAATTTAAACCCTAAATAATGTACTGCAAGGGAGTACTTTAGATTCAAGAGCTCAATCTGTACAAGTCTGGCCTAAACCAAGAAATGTCCGTTCCAGACTTGCTTCGTCATAAAGTGGAGGAGAATGGGTTGGTTTTGGGGAGGGAAGCAAGGAAAGTGATGAGACCAGAATAGTTGATTCTGGAAGAGTAGTTGTGTTACGACTTGTATCAGAAAGTGGGAAGCTAACAGATGAAAAGCTAGAAAATGTTTTCTGAGTGTTGTATGCTCCTGACTGAACTTGTTGTTTGGTGGAAATAGGTAAGACCTATTTATACAAATCGAAGTGAAACGTACTCTGGTCTCATTAAGGAATGGAAAAAATGGGTGAGTAAATGGGAGGAGGTGGTAACAGTTAACGCATGGAATTGACGTTCCATAAAAACGTTAACGCATGTAATTGATGTTCCATAAAACCGTTAACGCATGGTATTGATGTCTCATAAAACCGTTAACGCATGGAATTGATGTCCCATAAAAGAGCGTTTCACCATTAACTCTCTGTATTTACTAACCGCCTCATCCTTATGACACTTCCTTATGACGGGCGTAGTGTACGCCACACGCTGTAAACCGCCAAACCAATACCAAAAGAGGATCCCCCAGTTTGTGATATGTGTTGATGTCTCCAATGTTTTTTGTAGAAAACATATAGTATATTGTTGTTGCCTGGAAAGTCGAGCTTGGGAGACTTGATAGCTTGGTGACCTTCGACGGTCAAGATTTCGCATCTTAAGAGGAAAGGTAGCCGTTGATCGTCGCACGCTTTCGTTTGTTGGTGGCCGCATAGGGAAGGCCAGCATGGTGGCTCGGCTAGGTTGGCATTCCATTAGCATGGCATGGTGGTGCGGCTAGGTTGGCATGACCAAACTAGGGTTTTGGGTCAAAGGTTACCATGTGTTGTCTGGTAACCTTGGACGGCTAGGATTTACTCCTGGGATTGAAGGGCGACCGTTGATTCTCGCACACCTTCGTTTTGGTAGCCGCGTAGGGAAGGCCAGCATTGTGGCGCAGATAGGTTGGCATGGCATGGTTTGGAGTGGCCAAACTTAGGTTTTCGGGTCAAAGGTTACCATGCGTTGTCTGATAACCTTGGATGGCTAGGATTTGCTCCTGGGATTGAAGGGCGATTGTTGATTGTCGCCCGCATTCGTTTTGGTAACCGCGTAGGGAAGGACAGCATGGTGGCATGGCTAGGTTGGCATGCCATTGGCATGGCATGGTTTGGCGTGGCCAAACCTAGGTTTTCAGGTCAAAGGTTACCATGCGTTGTCTGGTAACCTTGGATGGCTAGGATTTGCTCCTGGGATTGAAGGGGGACCGTTGATTGTCGCACGCCTTCGTTTTGGTAGCCGCGTAGGGAAGGCCAGCATGTTGGCGTGGCTAGGTGCATTTGGCATGGTGCGTTTTGTCTTGGCATGGTGGGGCCAAGGGTTTAGCATGCCGTTGGCACATGGCGCGGCTAGCATGGCTAGGGCCAAGGCAAGGTGCGGTTTGGCTTGGCATGGAGGGACCAAGGGTTTGGCGTGAATGGTTTGGCTTAGCATGGTGGGGCCAAGGGCTTGGCATGCCATGAGCGCATGGTACGGCCAGCATGGCTAGGGCCAAGGCAAGGTGCGGTTTGGCTTGGCATGTGGGGCCAAGGGTTTGACGTGAATGGTTTGGCTTGGCATGGCGGGGCCGAGGGCTTGGAATGCCATGGGCGCATGGTGCGGCTACCATGGCTAGGGCCAAGGCAAGGTGCGGTTTGGCTTGGAATGTGGGGAAAAGGGTTTGGAGTGAATGGTTTGGCTTGGCATGTCGGGGCCAAGGGCTTGGCATGCCATGGGCGCATGGTGCGGCTAACATGGCTAGGGCCAAGGCAAGGTGCAGTTTGGCTTGGCATGTGGGGCCAAGGGTTTGGCGTGACCAATCTAGGTTTTTGGGTCAAAGGTTACCATGTGTTTTCTAGTAACCTTGGACGGTTAGGATTTGCACCTGTGATTGAAAGATGGTCGTTGATTGTTGCAGGCCTTTATTTTGGCATCCAGCGTTGTGCATGGCGTGTTGGGATAGAAAGCATGCTTGGTATGCTCTAGCGTGGAGATGTAGCTGGCACGGCTTTCCATTGGCACATGGGGTGCGACTAGCATGGTCGGCATGCCTTGGCGCGGTAGGTGTGGCTGGCATGGTTTGCCATTGGCACAGGGGGTGTGGCTAGCATGGTTGGCATGCCTTGGTGCGGTAGATGTGGCTGGCATGGTTTTCCATTGGCACATGTGGCGTGGGAATTAGGGTTTTGGCCTATCGAGACCCTAATTAGTAATTAATTAAAAAAAAGGTACCCTGGTAATTTTATCGCAGACATATTAAAGGGTTCAATAAGTACGTTTAAGCCCTGTGACGTCACTGTCTGGCTAGGGTTTTACGATTTTAACCCCAAGCTAAAAACCACCATCAACATTAAGTCCCCTGCTTAGCTAGGAACAGGTGCCTTGTTGCGAGGTCAGTATATGATAGTTCATGATCCCGTGTTTGGCGGCCTTGCATAACTTTTATTTGCTGTGTAGACCGTGAAATGGTGAGGTGAGAAGCATCGGCTTAGTTCGTCTTCTCATCATCTTGGCTAAGTTAGGGAATATCATGACGCTGGCTTGGCGGATCTGTTGGTATTGGCAAGTCATGGCGCGGACGACTTGGAGAGGCAAAGCACATGCGAACGTTTTGGAGAGGCAAAGCACGGCAGACGGTTTTGGCATGATGAGGCCACGACAATGGAACGGACAACTCGGCGCGGTGCGGTTCGGTGAGGTGTGCGTGGACGGCTCGGCGTGGTGGTGATTTGTCTTTGCGGGCCCGATTACCTCTCTTCTTGTGTAGCTTGAACTGAGAACTTTTTTTTTTCCTCAAAAACCAAGAGTGCTATGTCCATAAAAGGGGCGTTAATCCTTCATCTCAGGTTACGTTGTCGGTTTTGTTCCCGAATCTCGATGCTGGTGGTCAGAAAAGCAAAACGCAAGCAAGCACGTCTCGAACACATACTTCCGCGTTTTCTCACCAAACCCTTATTATATCGCATAGCCAGGCACGAGACTTTCCCTTTTTATTTGCTTGGTAGAATAGGTTTAATTAAGACCGGACATCACGCCTTAATTCCCAATTAGTAGAAAGATTTCCTTTTCGGGATTGCGTTATTCTGCCGATAAGAGACGATCTTGGATCCTTTATTCGCATAGTTTGTCTTGAAATCGTGCTCGTCCTCCTTGCAGGTATCGTCTCGCGTTTTCTGGTTTCCATTTTGTCTTCTTCCTTATGTATGTTGCCGGTGTAAAATAGGGTAAAAACTTGCCTACTTTCTCTGGTTTTGTAGTGCACAATGAGATCTTCCGGAGGCAGCCGTACCTCTAACCCTTCGGAGAGAAGCTTTGGAATCGGCGAAAGCCAGTTTTCTTCTTATGAGGAGGCGTTAGATAGAATTGAATCTCTGTTCCGTGAAGCTTGCAGAATTATTCAGGGCCTACCTTCCACCCATCTAGGTGAAGTGCGGGTTCGTGTTCAGACCTTCTTGGATTCAGTGAACATGGAGGAGTAATGGGAGAGTAACGAAGCGCCTTGGTGTGCTGAGAGACCTCAGTGTAGTAAGACTTCTTCACGGCCCAATGCTAGGGCGGTATAGCCCGCTTCTGGGTTGAAATGACAGAAAACTGAGCCTGCGAAACTTTTAGGGGAAAGCCGACGTAACTTTTTTGTTCAGGGTGGTGTCACAATTCTCGATTCGGATGCGGATGAATCGGTAAATTCTCCTCATAAGGTTGCTGAGAAAACCCTCAAGGAATACGCCTTTGATGAAACTGAGACAGCCTTCGGGGTAGGTGCCGAGACTGTTGTTGGCGATATCGGGAGGGTCATGCTGGCATATGCTGGACCGGTTGTTGATGCGAGCATCGGGAAGGAGACGAGTGATGTTGCTGCTGAGGCGGCTTTCGGATGGGATGTTGAGGTTGCTGCTATTGATGCGGCCGTCGGATGGAACCTTTGTTGCCTGAGAGATTGTTGGGGAAAGTGCTTGAAAGGAGTTTTGACTGAGCCGACTCGTGCGTCAACTTTCGATGACTAGCTTCTCCTTTTATTGTTTCTATCTGTTGTGTAGTCGTCATGATGCTTTGCAGACTCATCTTTACCTTCTTTGTATTCGTGGCGAAGTTAGGGCTTCGCTAATTAGCATCCCGTTTGCAATTTCGTATTTTCGAATGATTGAATATGGAATTTCTGACACGGCTTTGGCTTTATGGTTGTGATATGATGGTTAATGGTTTCTCAATGATTTTGGATTGGTTTGGTATACTTTTCTGAAATTTGGGAAAACCCACTCGGAAGGAAATGTATTTTTTTTTAATGAAAAACGAAACTCCGGAGAAGAATACAAACAGTCTATTCATCTAGGGGAAATACAAATATCAAGAGAAACTGTTGAAGGAAATACTAAAGGGAGAGTGGCTGGGAAAAGTACAGCGTTTTAGGGATTGGAAAGCTTGAGCCATCGTGAGTGAACTATCACACCTTCCAGCTTGTCTGCGTTGATGAGCTTGCAGTATCCTCCTAAAAGAACGTCTTCCACCAGATAAGGTTCGGCTTCTTTTTCCTCATGCAAACCAATCCGAACAGCTATCTTTACCGTCATCTTCCAACTTGAAACGAGTTCACTTTGACCACTATATCTCCGATTGAAAACGAGTTCAGGTGTTGTGCAACCGTTTGAATCTTGGTCTCGTTGGTTTCAA
Organism: Papaver armeniacum; assembly: GCA_023531295.1. Lineage (NCBI taxonomy): Eukaryota > Viridiplantae > Streptophyta > Magnoliopsida > Ranunculales > Papaveraceae > Papaver > Papaver armeniacum. The sequence goes on from JAJJWW010013733.1 coordinate 225,050, forward strand.
TGGCGGCTTCCAAATTCTTTGAAAAGCGTTTGAATGGCCCAGTGCCCCATTCACATCTCTTGACAGTGTCCGCGCTAGTAATCGCGCTGAGTCCCCATGACGGAACGGAGGAAGAAATGACTGGTTGTAGAGAAGATCGTTCGGCCAGACTTACTTGCATTTGGAATCCACGAGTTAGCGCCAACAGGTCTTCTTCAGGCGTCCGGGTTTTATCAGCAATTTGTCGCTGCGGAAGCAAGCGGGACGGTTTGTTGGAAATTCTTTTAGGCGTTGACATTGGTAGAGGGGATGTGCCCGATTTCGCCTTGTTGTCGAGTACCCACCAGTGCCTCAATATCAGGCCGTAACCCAGCTCTTTGATAATTTGAAATTTGCCACGCATTATAGCGTCTCCTATCTTGATCTCGAGGTTGATGTAGCCGTGCGCGTTCAAGGCTTCTCATGGGTTCTCAATCACTGATAGGGATCGGGTAGCCTCTTGTTTCGTAAACCCCGCTGCCTTCGGAGTCTTGAAAGTGATAATATTGAAGTCAGAGGCCGTGTCGACAAGCATGTTGTTGAATTCAATACCTCTTAAATAGGATGTGGTCAGTAATCCCTAGTTGTCCTTTTCGATCCCGCTTGCTGGGGGAGCTTAGGCTCCTGACTTGACTTCCATGGAGGGAAAAAGCCGTTTGCCTGACACAACGCGATTGATAGCCGCGAAAATATATTGGCGTTGCACCTTGGAAAGGTAGAGAATTTCGCATACGTGTTGCATCATGGACTGCACAGTCTCATGTACGGAGTCCCCAGAGACCCCACAACTCCTTATTGGAAGTGGGTCTCGATGTACTCCCTCGTTTCCTAGTTGGAGTTCCCCTGCTTCTATATTTTCTTTGAAGATATGTTTTAGTCTGTTGCAAACTGCTTGGATGGTGAACAAATCTGTGGTAGTGGCAATATTTGGGGTTTGCCATCTCGGCCTCAGTCGGTGGGCATCTGGGAGATGGTAGTCTGATAACATCATCTTGAATCCATGCTTCTAAGAGATCGATCACCTCCTCAATGGGAAATGGGAAATCCAGGGTATTTCCTTCAGCTTCGTGATGACGCATGAGAGCTTTAGCAGCGGCCTTATGTGGCGGAGTCCCCCGTCGTGCTGGTGCTTCACGTTTAGGATGCTGGTCTGCAGCTGGGGTTTTCATTTTCCCTCCCTCGTTTATTACTCTTACAGATGAGGGGCAGTGTTGAATTGTTTGCTGAGGAGACGCCTATTTCCGCTAGTTTCACGCATGTCTTCGGTTCTGGTCGGTCTAGCCCTTTCCAATAACGCTGGTGCTATCGTTGCGGCGTCTGGCAGCTTCATGGAGTTCGGAGAATGTCTGGAAACGCAGGTTCTTTAGCAAGGCGCGGTAGATGGGAGACATACCGTTGATGCATGTATTCACCAGCTATTGCTCGGTCACGTTTGGGTCATGGCAGTCTAGTGCTTGAACCCTGAATCTCTTAACGAAATCATTCGGATGTTCGTTGTCCCGCTGGTTGATAGGTGTAGAATACACCATATTTACTATCTAGAGTTTATGCTTTCTTTGCTATTTTTCGTGTGAATTATGTATCTTATGTTTGCTTTTGAGTTTTATAGGTGCAATGGAGTCACCGAGAACAAAAGGAGAAGAAATCACTCATCTAGAGCGAAAAGGACGGTTGAACAAGAAAGCAAAGGGCTGTCGGTTATCTGAAATTGACAAGCCAAATTATTCGAGGTGGCTCATATTCAACAGTGGGTGCTTTTAGTAATTCTCATCATTACTAAACCCTGAAAACAAGAGAAATGCTTCTCTTCTTCTTATTATTCTTCAAGAATTCAGAGAAGGAAAAAAATGGTGCGGCTAAGTGTTGATGGAGGAAATCAGTGAATCAGAGTAAATGGTAAATCGATAGAAGTTAGGGTTTTGCTGTGATTGAATTCTCAATAGAGAACTCGTTTGAAACGAAAGATAAGAATAAATGGATCTGTGAGTTAATAGGACAGAGTTCGATGAGAGTTTGAAGATGAGATGATTTGCTGCTGTCGTTGGTATTGAACTGAAGAATTGATAGAGATTGAAACGGAGCTGTCTTTGTTCTTGTCGATTGAGCAGATGGGTTCAACTCTGATGATGTTGTTATTGTTGTTTCTGGAAGTTAGGGTTTCATTCGAATTTGAGGTGGAGGAATTAGGGATTAGAAGATTTGATGCTCAAATTCAAGAAGAAAAGCAGAAGATGAAGTTGCAAAGAAAATGAATCTGCTGCTGTAATTAGAAATTTGGGCTGATGATATTATCGAGAAATTCAAATGAAGAAATGGGTCGAGTCTCAGATTTGAATCTAGTGGTCGGGTTTGCTGTCATGGATTCAAGATGAAGTTAGGGTTTGCTTGATTTAGCAGCAGAAGAAGAATTGCATGTGGTTAAATGTGAGAAGCAGAGAAGCACATGTGTTCTCATGGATTCCAGAGATGGAGAAGTGATGGAGCTGTAAATGGGTTTTTTTATGAACTAATGTTGATTGAGCAGGGTCTGAGAAGTTTGAGAGCTGTTGTTGTTGCTTGATTGAGATGCAGTGCCGAAGTGAGCTGCAGCTGGAAATGCTTGTACAGGGACAGGGTGTTGGTGCTAGAGTTTGGTGGAGCTGCAATGGGCTAGAAATGGAGAGGTAATGAAGTTCAGATGGAGGTAATGGTGAAGGTGTATGGGTTCAATTTGAGCTCAAATGGAACTGGCAGAGATGTGAATGTATGAAATACAGCTGCAGGTGTTGACAAAATGGTTCACTGGCTGGGTTATTGCAGGTGGTGTTTGAGTTATGTGGTGTTGGTATTGAGCTGGAGGTTTGCGGAGGAGAGACTCAGTGGTGCTGAGTTAATGACAGAACAACAAGGAAGTGCAGTGAGCTGAGAATGCCTGAATTGCACTAGATGAATGATTAGGACTGTGTATATGAATGAAATGTGCAGAGAATGAATGTTGTTATGCTTTGAGATGAGCTGTGACAGACAAGAAGTGAATTGGTGGTTCTGATGCAGTAAGCTGGTTATGGAGATGAGCTGGTGTTGGTACACAAAGATGGTGTTTGTGTTGTGTGTGATGAGTTGGTTGCAATTGAGTATAGAGTTGGAACAGTGAATCTCAGGGAAGAAATGGGTTTATGCACAGCCAAGATGGCTGGCTAAGGAGATGGTGAAGAACAATCTTGGTGCAACACAATTTATGGCCTGTGCAAGATTGCAATGGCTATGGCCTTGGCCACTCAGCCCATCCAGCTGAGTTAGATGTTGACCCGGTTCTGACTCACCTGATGGCATCACTGAGTTGAGTCATCTGACTCGGTTTGACTTAGTGAGTTCACTCAGTTGACCCGATTCAACTCGTTGACTGGTGACCGGGCGGACTTTGCCGGTCACCTGAGATATTTTCCGGTGCCGGATTTCGGCCAAATTCCGACCACAATACCAGTTTTCCGGCGACCTTTTTTTGGGCAGAGTTTTTACATGGGTTTTTCTCACACATGGGCTTGGTGTACTTCTTTCTTTTGGACCTTTGAAGATTAGACCTAATTTTGGAAACAAGAGAGCTATTTAAAGGAAAGACTTCTACAACTTTGGATGAACACATATTTTTCTTGGAACTTTGGAGAGCCGGTTTTGTTTACGCTTCTAGGGTTTGCTTTTGTTCATCTTCTTCTTTTCTATTAATATTTTTACGATGAACTCCATAGCTATGACTAGCTAAACAAATATTATTGGTTAAGGGATAAAGTTGATTTCTCAATATGTTATATGATTCAATGAATTAGTTTTGTCTCAATATTTTATTGTTTGTGATTCACAATTAATAGTGTTATATGATTTGATAGTTTGTTTGGTTGAGTCTGGAATCAATCCGATTTACATTCATCTCTAGAGCTATATTAGGGTTTTCAATACAAAAAGTTGTTTATCCCACGATTCTAAGTAGCATAATTGTGGGTAGTGCTTGTAGTGATATATCCTACTAGTCACAAGTGAATCATAACTTTTGTTAAAACGATTAGTGCTTTTACACATTCGTTTGCATTGATTAGTCTTATTCCATATAACTTATTGCTTTTAGGGAGCTAAATCTAATTGTGCTTTTACACTTTAGGTTGCTTTCTAGGAAGAATTCATATATGCATCTTTTAATGTGGTTGTGATGAAAACATGGAATTAGCAGGATATACTTGCGATCAAGGTATCCTAGGACTATTAGTAGATGAGAGATTAAATTATCAATTCTAATCATTGATGAAAATACATGTTTGTGAATGATACTATCCCGTGACCAATATCTTCTCCTTATTGATTATTCCAATTATTTGCTTTGCTCTATTTTATTTCTACTTTAGTGTTTCGCTAAAACAACAAACATCCCCCCTTGGTTACCTTAGAAACTGAAAATCACATAACAACAATTGCCTCTCTGTGGAAACGAACTCTTCCTTACCTTGTACTTCATTCATATTTAGTGAGTAAGAAAGTGAAATTATTCTTCACGCTTACGACAGCGATCAAATTTTGGCGCCACTGCCGGGGAGGCATACGGCTTGTTATTAAGTTTTTAGTTCCTTTTTATAATTTCTGCTTTTATCTTTGCTTTTCGGTTCTTGTCTTGTTTCTCACTTGTTTGGGAGAATTGTTTTCAGGTACCTAATCCCTGGCTTCTAAAGATTGGAACTACCCAAGGTGCGGGATAGCGACTCGAAGAGGCACAATACTCCAACCAAGTCAAGACACAACAAAAAATCCAGAGTTAGAAGTGGAAAAAGAGTTACAAATAGAAGGAGAACAAGAGGTTCCAATCGTAGACGAACCACAAGTTGAAGAAGAAGAAACAATGGGTGATGCAAATCGTTCACTCAAGGACTTGGCTTTTCATAGGCTTGATACACAACAGGGGTGTATTCAAACGAACTCTACTTTTGAGATAAAGCCGGGGTTGCTTAGAGAATTACCAAAATTCCATGGCATGGTGAATGAAAGACCCAAACAAACATCTTATGGACTTCCACACCATTGTCACGGCCATGCTTCCAGCGGATGTTGAGGAGGATGGTGCAATGTTAAAAGTTTTCCGTTTCTCTTTGATGGATAGTGCTAAGGATTGGTTATACTATTTACCTCCCGGAAGTGTCACAACATGGAATGGGCTGAAGAAACTCTTTTTAGAGAGATATTTTCCTGCATCAAAGGCTACTCAAATTCGAAAGGAGATTTGTGGGATGAAGCAAAACGTGGGAGAATCATTATATGAATGTTGGGAACGATACAAGAGATTGGTGGCAAGCTGCCCTCACCACCAATTCAGTGATGCGATGATCATCCAATACTTCTATGAAGGACTCCAATCAAGTGATAGGAATCTTATTAACGCTGCGGGTGGTGGTGCACTAGTTAGCAAGACGGTGGCACAAGCTAGAGAGTTGATTGAAAATATGGCATCGAACTTCCAACAATTTTTGAGTCGTGGTTCGGATGTGCTTCTAAGAAGAGTGAATGAAGTGAGCGAGGTTGAGGAACTTCGTCAACAAATGGGTAACATGTCGGCAATGATGCAACAAGTTGCAGCCACGGTTATACCAAGTTCCTCTCAAACTTATGAGGACGAGCAAGCTAATGCGATCTTTCCAAATCAACAAAGACGGTATGATCCCTACTCAAACACTTATAATCCGGGATGGAGAGATCACCCCAATTTTAGCTATGCCAACAAGCAATGAGAGGTTCAACAACCTACCTTCAACTTTTCAAGTGGATTTCAACCTCAACAACAATAATTCCAGCCAAGACAACAATTTCAGCAACCACAAGCACAACAATCAATGCAAAATCAAGGTTCCGATATTGATTCCAAGCTTCAAACAATGATGCAAGGCATTTCTACCATGTTCAAAGAGAGTCAACAGGAAACTAAGAGTGCTATCAAGGAGTTGCAGACACAAATGGGCTCCATGGATATTGAGTTGAACCAATTGAAGGCACAAAATAGTGGGAACCTCCCTTCTCAACCTATTAACCCAAAATAGGGTGTCAATGCTATTACGTTGAGAAGTGGTACACAACTTGTGCAACCCGAAGTTACTGATTCGGGCAAGGTGGAAACACCCAAGGAACCTGTTTTGGAGGAGAATAATGAGGATTCTCCCCAAACTTCTGAGGTACCTGATAGGTGTAGAATACACCTAATTTACTATCTAGTAGTTTATGCTTTCTTTGCTATTTTTCTTGTAAATTATGTATTTTACGCTTGTTTTGAGTTTTATAGTTACTTTGGAGTCGCACGGAGGAAAAGAAGAAGAAATCACTCAATTTGAGCAAAAGGGTAAAATTGTCATTTCACGAAGGAGGGAATACTATATGGAGCCCAGCCAAGGTTAAGGGGAGGTCAAAGAGGCGTCCCTTATCCAAAAGAAGGGAGTGAAAATAGCACATTTTGGGTGTACTAATGGTGGGTGTCTGAATCCACCCACACCCTAAAACCGTAGACCCATACCCGTACCCGGATCCATACCCGCCCCATTTAACTTAAACCTAAATCGAGAAAGAGTTATTTCTCTTCAATCATTCTTCACTAGTTCACCTGAGAGTTAGAAAAAAAACACAGCCATGGCTGCTGTTAGTCGAGGAAATCGAAGACGAGTTCGATCCGGAGGCGATGGAAGAACTTGCCGCTGTTGTGAGCTCAGGGAGAAGATGAATCAGAGATTCGAAGGAGAAATCGAGAGATTTAAGAAGAACGACACTGTGATGAAGATGGGTTTTAAATCGAGTTGAAATCAGAGGAAGGATTTATGAGTCGGTCTCTGCAAACTGATAGAACAGGGTATGATGCTGCTGTTGGTCAGAGAAATCGATGGAGGAAGATGGGTTCGAATCTGAGAATTCCTATGGTTGAATTAGAAGAAGAATCAAATGAGCTTTGGATCTGGTTTGTGTTGGCAGTGATGGTGGCTAATGATGGGATGAGAAGCAATAATGAGAAGATGGGTTTGATTCAAGGGTTTCTTTGTTATGCTCGAGGACAGGCGAAGAATAATCGGAAGATGGTGGTCATTGTAATGGGTGAGTTTAACGGTGCAGGTCTAGGCTTTGATCTGGGTGGTGATTGAGGTGAGGTGGTGGCGTCGAGAGCTTGGCGAGTGACTTGAGGATGTGGTGATAATGAAGCGGCTGTTGTGTTGGTGATACAGCAGAGCTGAAATTGTAGGTGTTGGCTTGGGTATGTGTGTTAATGGGTGTCTTTGGTGGATGGTGTTGAGGCGGTGAAGATGAGATTTGGTGGTTGCGGGAGACGGAACTTGCGGCTCGGGTGGCTCGAGTGGGAGTGCAACTCGGACATTTCGAGCCATAGTTGATCTTCATCCTTTGAATGGCGATAAAGGATATAATGTTGATGGCAATGCGGGGTGCTTGCCGGGGATGGTGTCAGTAGCGGAGGTCGATCTTTGTTGTTGCTTTAGCATTTGTTGCGAGAATGAAGAGTGAGGTTGTTGGTGGTATTAAGGCCCTGGGGTGAACTGAGAGGGTGTGTTGGTTGTGCTTGCCGGGAGAGTGAAAGAAAGATCTTTGCAATGGGTATTGAGTCTCAAAGGCTGAGAAGAAGGGAAGAAATGGCATAGCAGGTGTTAGTGCCATTGGACTGAGATGAATCACAGGGATTGAAATGAGTTGTACACAGGGCCATCATGGCTGAAGCACAATCATTGTGCATCACAGCATCTGGCCTGTGCAAGGTTGCAATGGCCTGTGCAAGACTGAGTTGGATCATTGAATCGTCTTGACTCGGCAGTTGACCCGAGTTGGATCGTTGACTAACGGTTTGACTTTTGACCGTTAGTCCTAACGGTGGACTGACGGAATATTCTGTCGAATATTCTCTTGACGGAGAAATTTCAAGCGGCCGGCGGTGACGTTTCCGGCCAAATTCGGCCACAATCCCGTTTTTCGCGAGCAAAAATTCCAGAATTTTCTATGGACTTCTCTCATGGGTGTGAAGACTTGGGCTAGGAATTGGATGGAGAATTGGACTCAAATTTGGAAAGAGAAGGTGGAAGAGTTGAGAAAAGCTTGGATTTGGAAATTGAATTACAAAAGGAAAAGGATTCTACTCCTTAGAAGATTTGGAGAATATTGAAGCCTATAAATAGAGAAGTTTTCTACAACTTCTACACACATCTCTACACACACAACACTTTTCTTTTCTTTATTCTTTGTGTGAACTCTTTAACATGAGTAGCTAATTTTATTGATTGAGGATGAATTCCTAGTTCTTAACATATGATTTAAGTTTTTGTTTTCAAATTCTATCTTGAAGTTTTTCACATAATTATCGTTTGTTTTTACTAATAGGAGTGATCTTAAAGACATTCATGATTGATTGATAGATTGTTTGGAGTGCACGCTAAATTGATTTGTTAATTTAATCTAAAGCTAGTGAAAGTTAGGAGATAAGTAATCGTTTCTTGACTCTTTACATAAGTAGCAAACACGAGACCTTGCGGAGGGATTCCGTGGAGCAATTGTGTGTAGAAACAACGTTAGCAAGTTGACCTTGAGCTAAGAGTCTAACTACTAATATCAACCTAAGAAATTCACAAAACTTAATGCATGAGCCAAGTTACATCTAGGTTGAGCTAATTCTAGGTGGCTTGGTGATTAGAATCCGGTAGTCGAGAACTTCCGTGTCCGGTGATACAAGGGATTTAGGGGTTTAGCACTGAGCTAGCTGCTTTA
>JAJJWW010013734.1:0-34729 GCA_023531295.1 Papaver armeniacum
TGTTGAATTCGAAGCTTCCACACACATGTCACAATGGAACTTCCAGCTCGAGATTACATCCTCTCAAAATTGTATGACCAGTCATTGACATATCATCAATCAAAGACAAGGCTTCCTCCACACGTTTGACCAACGCATGTCGACTAGTGATCTTCTTAGTCGTGGAAATGTGACCATAGCTTTCCCAAATCTTGGTGTACAATGTCGCATATTTAGCATTTGCACGCTAAATCCACCAATCAACACATGACCGGGAAAGGGGCCGGATATGCAGGATTCAAGGTGGCACCTGCAGCCCCAATCAAGAATCGGCAGAGAGATCCCTAACTACGATTTCACCCCCAAGTGCTCTCTCCACCTCGAGTCACGCAGCACCCTCGGGATGATGAATCTCCATGTCCAAGCCGCTAGCTGGCACAATTTTTGCAGTGGTAAGTACGGCTACGTCTTTACTCTAGTGGTCTTCCACTTCAAGATCATCCCCAGAAACGGTTTCCTCCTAAACATGGAGGGGACTCACCGATCCAGCTGGCAGACCGATCAGACGTAAGATTCAACACCTATCGGAAAGAATTGCTCGCCACCGCTAGACCCCGAACTCCCATCCTTTTCGGCTTCCGGCGTCATCATGCGTAGGCTCGCAAACGCCGCTCTCTATCTCGAAAATGATGTTTTTCTGACTGCTCACAAGTTTGGCAAAGGCGTTTGTACTACTGAGACCCTGGACAGAATACAAGGGCACATTCTAATAAAAGGAACAAGGAAATAAACGATCCAGGCCAAGGTCAAGAGGACAGCCGTACGTACCCGCATATTGGATGAACTAAAGTCAGCAGAACCGTGGAGTCTGACTGAGAGCCGCCTGCACGATTATTAGACCTTCGCTCCTTCACTTGGGGATTTATCCACGTCCAAGACCGAGCGGATTTCCTTTTAGTTGCTGAAGTATCCCTCAACAACGGATGTTTTGCTAAAATCTCATGAAGGCCTACCACGAGTGTTCTCCACTACGCTTCACAAATTCCTGGATGACGAGAATTCACTCTACTAGAATGCGTTATACTTGGAGGTAGTCGACGGATTTCGTTCGAAAGCAAGAAAGGGAGACTCTGCCCGCGCAAGAATACTAGCATCAAGAACGTCCGGAGAATGGACCCTCCGAGCTACCATCTCGACGAACGAGAGGACCCTTGGTCAAAACCCATATGCCGAGCTGCTCGCTCAATATTATAAGAGATCGCTTCGACACGATCCTCGAAAGAAAGATGGTATATAGCCGCACGTGCAACCGCATGAATACAATCTCACCGACGCCCATTCCTTCCATCGAAAGCAAAGACATGTTTGGAGCGAAAAAAAAAGTATTAACCTGGGCTATGGATGTACACACTGGGGCCCATGAATTAAAATTAGTGGCGCACGAGTTATCAAGGAAATCGGGACAGGTTTGAGCCGGCTCTTGGGCACTTATTCGACCGGCCAAGTATTCTCGAACTACCCCAAGAAGCGGGAAGTGAAACCAGCGGTTTAGGAGCATATCTTTCAAAATGCTCCCATAGCCATCGCCCGGAGAAAAGCAACATGAACATACGAATCCACTTTCATGTAACCGTTTGAAGCACGCATGTCCATAGCCAAATGATCCAAGTGTGTGTAGGAGAACCGAGAAACAAGCCGCCAATGGGGAGAATGTCTCCTTTCGCCAATCTTATAAAGAAATTGATGAGTTCCAGTGTAACACCCGGTGTTTTTAGCATGGCGCGTGCCAAAAGATGCGCCATTTGCTTGTGATGAAGCTTCATCCAAAGCTTCCTTTGCATGGTGAGATGCATTTTACTGGGCCATATCTCAGTGCCAAGTAAGGCACATCGCATATGCATATTGGCTAAGGCCGATATGGCATTGGTTGGAAGTTACATTGGCCAAGAGCCAATATTGCATCAAATGATGCACTAGGTCAATTAGGTAGATGACCTTTTGGAAGTGTGGACGCCAATATGGTAGGACAGCGGAACTGCATGTGAGCCGAGGACTAAATGTCTGACCATCTTGGCCGGTTATTCCAGAAAATACATGGCAACGGCCATGAATAGTAAACAGGGAGTTGATGAAATATTTTTGGTCCCTTTCCATACTTGTAGAAATTCCATTAAGACATATATAGGGGGGGTAGTTGGTTGAAGGTGCATATGCGGACTATGTACCAAGTAAGCTTCATAGCTTACGTCGGAACAATACTGAATGATGCTCAGGCCTCATTCTTAGTCGCACAACTTATTTAATGGAGCATATGATGCCGAGGCATCACTATGCCATTCCACGGACTCGATGATACATCACTTGATGTATTTTACTTTAAAGCATTTATACTGGACTAGGCCATTACCTCGTTGTTTGGCCATGGCCTAGCAAACGAGTTGGAATAAGTTGTTGTCTCTCATGGATGAACTACAGTCTGTTATTGATCCCTTTAGAGTAGGGAAGGGTACGCAGGCAGCCGCAACGAGTTCTGAAACATTGCCGGTCAAAGACGTTGGCTCCTCATATCATCTAAGCCCTGTGAGCTCGACGCAAGAGATGATTGTGGGCCCGACTTGACGAGGCTTAGTTGCATGCCAGTAAGTGGATGCTCATACTTCCTATCAGGTTATAAAGAGTTGGTAAGCGAGGTAACGTAGGAAATGGCAAGGGCTTGGTGGGCCTACGCCAAAGTCCAAGACTTATGCTTTTTGGAAAAGACACGAAAATGTGATTTGCCAAGCCTAGCTAGGAAATTCAGTTATGAATTCCCTACGTAAATGCAAAGCCAGAGATGCATGCAAAATGCATTGGCATTGGCCTTATGGCCTTATGGCCTTAAACCCTTTTACTGGACAAGGGTAAGTTGGAACGGTGTGGAAGCTAAGGATTAGTTGCGTCATGCTCCACGAGCATGCTTGCAAGGGCAAATGGACGTGCATTTTCCTAGCCCTAAGGCACGGATCATAGCTTCATCATAGCGCACCGGGGGGGTTACGGCCTGTGGCGGGGAAACGCGTCGAAGGCGTAATTTTCCGTCGCTCACGGTTGGTATCGAGCAAGTTCCGAGAAAACTCTAGGGACTTGTGCAGGCGGCTCATTGGCAGAGTATTTTCCTTAATGGAAACTTAAATTGGAGAGTAGGCCAACTTTTGCACGGAAAGAGTTTGAATCGTTGGCCAGCATTAATAAGATTTCTAATTTGTTCGTTCAAGTAGTAAAAGGGTTGTCGTTCACTCGGACTTGTTGAAATCGATTCTAGGATTTAATAAAGAAAAATAATAAAAATAGAGAAAATATACAATTTATGTCACAAGATTTAAGAGAGTTACTGGGGACTCAAGGATCCACCACTCTCACATTCATGCGGTTCATCTATTAATTACGGACAATTAAGGCTCATAAAGTAACAAACATCGACTCTAATTCTTTGCCAAGGTAGATTTTATAAAGAATTATGTGTAATTCACAAGCATAACGCATCTAAAGTACCTAAGACTAAGCATGTGACATCTAACGAATTCACAAATAATCAATAAAAATCATGAGTCACTTATAATAAGTGCAAATAGTCATAAAGGAATTAAATAGAATTACCACATGGGTGCAAAACAAGCTTCCTCCGTCGTCCCAGTGATGGGGTTCTAGCTCATCATGGTGTAAACTTGCTCAAAAATCATTATTAATGCTCAAAATGGTTTACAACTGATGAACAAGGGGAGAAAAGATGAAAAGCCTGATTTGTAACAGTTTTAATTGTTACAAACGGACTGTTATAGAGAACGATACATGTAAGGTGTTGTTGTTGTAGTTTAAGTCTCTGTCTCCTAAACTACGACCTCGATGTGTCGTTGTCATCAGAGAAAACGACATTCCCTTGTGCGTTGATGTTATTATTCGTGTTCTTCAAAATAGCAGCAGTAATGGTGGTTTCCTACCACTTGATTTTCTCGACTTTCTGAAGCTCTGCAACTCTCCCAATCTCTCCCCCAAACTCTCCTTCTCCTAAAGGAGACCCCAGGAACCTATTTATACCGAACAACACCAATAAATCTCGCTCATTAACCCACAATAATCCTCCATTACTCGGTGTTAAAGAAAATACTTTTGGGAATATTTTCTTCCCCGATTTGACCCTTCACGCGTTTCCGGTGTTGACACACTCCCAGCTTGGAGTAAAACTCGTTAAGATACACTCTATCCTCTAATACGCACAGAAATCCCATGAATATCTCGCATAACTCGGTGAATATCTCCCATTCCTCTGATTTCTTCCAACCGAGTATCTAGCCAATTTTAGTCGAGCCAAAGACCCAAACTAAGCCCGTTAGGCCCAATCAAGTCGTCACAGTAGTTTGATTGAATCTCTCCCGAAACACCAAAAAATCCGACTCCAAATCGCCATAGCCTATGAGTTTATTTCCCGCAAAACTGGATTTTTGAAATGGTAGGGATGGTGTTCCCTATCATCCCGTTATGGGGGCGCGAATAGCAGTGGCTCCTTGGGGGTGCCCTTATCCAAAATGAGGGTGGCTTTATCACTTTCTCCTGGGGTCCAAATAACACTTTTTGAGCAACTTTTTCCACACAAGTGTATTTCTCCAAAAACACCTACACACACATAAAAACACCAAAATTTGTACAAAAATCGAGACTAACAATAGAGACAATGGACAATTCGGACACAAAATGTGTCTATCACCCAGTTACTATGCGAATCGAGTTGAGCTTGTATAAGTATCGTGAGTTTGCCAGCCTCTGTGGCACCCCGCTTGGCAAGCATCCTAAGATCGTCTGGGACGGTGGGCAGACAATGGGACTTATCATCTCCACACGTTGGCCTTTGGCCAAGGGTGTGCGTTCACCCGGCTAGCATCCCACTTACGAGTGGCAACCCAGTAAATCCATCAGGGACGGTGGGTTGCATCCAACCGCACCGGCATTAGAGATTGGTCCTCACGGTGTTGCGTTGAGTTTTTCCCTTGTCATTTCGATGCCATCTTTCAACTTGTGAACCTTAGGATTCCTGGGTGGTAGTATGGGATGCTATCTAGATACCTTGTCGAGATATCCTTCTGCACCGGCCAATTGCGATTCTTGGTTTTGTTGTGGGCACTTTTGATTCCTGGGCAGGTGGTAAGGGACATGTGCTCGAAGGTCTAAATTGTTGTTCATGACAACTTGAAGAAACCCGTGATTTGGAAGGCATCTCGGTATGGGACTTTTTCTCTAAATCCAACTCAAAGAGATTGTCCACAATAGTTTTGGTTTTGAATTTGAGGGGGATGAAATTCTTGAAGGGTGTGATAATGTAGCACCCCGTGTTTTAGCATGGCGCATGCCAAAAGATGCGCCATTTACTTGTGATGAAGCTTCATCCAAAGCTTCCTTTGCATGGTGAGATGAATTTGGCCTGGGCCATATCTTGATAGGAATTGTATCGCATATGCATATTTGCTAAGGCCAATGGCATTGGTTAAGTTACATTGGCCAAGAGCCAATCTTGCATCAAATGATGCACTAGGTCAATTGGGTAGATGACCTTGGAAGTGGACTCGCCAACATGGCGGAGACGGGGAACCGGCATATGAGCCGGGACTGAACGTACAACCATCTTGGCCCTGTTATTCAGAAAATACATGGCAACGGCCATGAATAGTAAACAGGGGAGTTGATGAAATATTTTTGGTCCCCGTTTCCATACTTGTAGAAATTCCATTAAGACATATATAGGGAGGGGTAGTTGGTTGAAGGTGCATATGCGGACTATGTACCAAGTAAGCTTCATAGCTTGGCCGGAACTGTATGAATGATGCTCAGGCCTCATTCTTAGTCGCGCAACCTTACGAATGGAGCATATGATGCTGAGGCATCACTATGCCATTCCAAGGACTCGATGATACATCACTTGGATGTATTTGACGAAACGCCTATACGGACTAGGCCATTACCACCTCATTTGGCCATGGCCTAGCAAACGAGTTGGAATAAGTTGCTTGTCTCCTCGCGGATGAACTACGGTCTGTGCTTGATCCCTTTAGAGTAGTGTAGTTGCCGGATTTCCCACACTACACCCCTCACTATATTTTGTAGATCTAAATCATATTAATCACCTAAATTTTAAATATAAGTGCTAGAAATTTAAATAGACACATAAGATTTTTTACGTGGTTCGATCAATGTGATCTACATCCACGATTCTTCACTATGATTGTTGAGGTTACATTTGAATTACATTGAGAATCTCCATTAATGGATATTTTCTAGAGCTCTAGATCTAATTATTTGGGGAAGAAGATGATAAAGAAAATAAATCTCTCTCTAAAATATCTCTCTCCTCCTAAAAGTGTCCTCCCAAAATTATTCCTCCCTTTATCTCTCTCCCGCTCTCCTCTTTATATAGGTGTTTACATAATGGATGACAAGCTCACATACAAGCTCATATTCTCGCGAGCCCTTTAATGATTTCAGTGCTCTTCGCTACCTTCTCTCGAGACATTCTCTCGAGTCTTGCTACCTTCTCTCGAGACACTCTCTCGAGCCTTGCTACCTTCTCTCGAGACACTCTCGCGAGTCTTGCTACCTCTCTCGAGACACTCTCTCGAGCTTGCTACCTTCTCTCGAGACACTCTCTCGAGTCTTGCTACCTTCTCTCGAGACACTCTCGCGAGTTAAGAAAATAATTGAATCTCGCACGCTAAGAGAATATGTTGTGCGATATTTGAATCCTACATCTTGCCTCTTTTTCCTTGAATATTGCTTGAAGAGCGATCTTTAAGGAAAATCTGTTGTTGTAGTAATCTTTGATCTTTGTTGATGAAGGAACGAGCTAAGAATACGGACTTGAAAAGTACGTACTTGCCTCTATTCTTTTGCGAAGTTCCAAGCTTTGAGAAGTATATATGAAGTATCGTTTCTTGAATTATGCGAAGTATGAAGTATCCTTGAAGAAGTATATGAAGTACTTAATCCTCGAAAATATATATAAGAAGTATGAAGTATCCTTTGAGAAGTATAAGAAGTACTTAATCCTCGAAAATATAAGAAGTATGAAGTATCCTTTGAGAAGTATAAGAAGTACTTAATCCTCTAAATATAAGAAGTATTGCGAATCCATCATGCGAAACTCTCGCTCCATGTTCTTTGCCTCATGCTATGTCAGAATGCAAATAAAAATTTAGATTAGTATTCAACATTTCTTTTATCAAAAATATTCATTTAATTGCAAGTTCAAATCGTTTTTCTTTGTTTTGATTTCCTTTGTATAACTTATTTCATTTCATCCGATAAACATCCTTCATGGAAATGATCCTAATAGGTACCCCTTATATGACGACTTTAGGTACATTGCCTCTTGCGAAATCATAAGGTAAATTCGCGAACTAGGGTGTACGCCATAAAGGTTTGCCCGCTACTACTCTCCATGTTGGATATCATTCTCATTTGAAACAAATCAAATATTTAAGGGAAATATATAAATTGATCCTGTGCGAGATATTGTTCTCGAATTATTGTAATCGTGAAATCTTTG
Source organism: Papaver armeniacum (assembly GCA_023531295.1). Classification (NCBI taxonomy): domain Eukaryota; kingdom Viridiplantae; phylum Streptophyta; class Magnoliopsida; order Ranunculales; family Papaveraceae; genus Papaver; species Papaver armeniacum. The sequence continues at coordinate 7,550 of JAJJWW010013734.1, forward strand.
TAATTCTCGCGATTGTATCGCTTTTGTAAATCAAATCAAAAATCTTTTATTTTTTGTAAGTAAAATGTTTAAGGAAAGTGGTACTTAGCTTTTGTGGTTTGTTGTTGTCAATCTCGCAACAAAAAGAAATGTGAGAAGTGAGACTTGAACCCTTGACCGCCTCTTGCATATTCTCGCACCATACCAATTGTGCTAATCCTCATTTGCAAAATTAACTTGCGAGATAATCATCAACTTTCTTCTTTGCGAGATAAGCAAAGTCCAAAAGAAATTTCGCATAACAAAAATAAATGTGCGAGAGCAAGAATTGATCCCGCGACCTCCCGCTTGCATTCATGCCTCTTGACCAACCGTGCTAGCCCCGCTCTCGCGAAGTGTTTCGCGAAATAATCACTTACTTTCTTTCTTGCGAGATACTGCTGCTAAAAATCCATGTGAAAATACACGTTCGTTGAGACTTGAACTCGCGACCATGAACTCATTAACTTCGCAGTGACCAACTGTGCCGCCTTTGCTTTAAGTAGATAACGAAACAACCTTGCGAGATTATACATTTTTTTCCCTTTTTACGAAGCCAAAAATTCTTTTGCGAGGAGGGAGGTTCGAACCCGCGACCTCTGGTTTATACTCTTCGCCGCTGACCAATTGTGCTAGCCGCCGTTTGTGAAAGAAACACACAATACTATAACTTTATTCACTTCTTCGCTCTCTAAGTTTAAAAATATGTAAAAGGTGGGATTCGAACTCGCAACCCCAAGCTTGTTCTCTTCGCAAACGACCATCTGGGCTACTTGTTGCTTGCGAAGGAAACACACAATGCTATAGCTTTATTCCATTTTTTTCCCCTCTTGAAAGTTCAAAAATATTTGAAAAAATATGACTGTGGCGAGATTTGATCTTGCGACATCAAGCCTCTTCGCTCCAACTCAAACCATCTGTGCGAGCTTCTTTTTGTGATAAAATTCACAGCGTTTTTGTTCTTATCCTTTTCTTTCATTCTTCCTTTATTTCCTTCAACAATTTGCCTCTTTCTTTTTCTCCCGAATATGAAATCTTCCATTAAAAAAATTAGCTTTCTTCCTTGAATTTCATCACAACAACCTATTTTTTTTTTTCTCTTCCTCTCTTCATGTCTTTGAATTGTTGACGGTGTTTTTCCCGAAAGTGTGATTTCTTCCATAAAACTTCCATTTTTGAACCCAAATTTTGTAGATCTAAATAATAAGTATGAACAAGAACTACTTTTCATGGAAATTTCTCTTAAAGTTTATAGATCCAATTGAATTCATCACCAACAAGAGTCGTTTTTTCTAAACTTTTTGAACCAACAAGATTAGGTCCCTGTTTCTAGCGCATATGTAGTTGCAGGATTTCCCACACTACACCCTCACTATATTTTGTAGATCTAAATCATATTAATCACCTAAATTTTAAATATAAGTGCTAGAAATTTAAATAGACACATAAGATTTTTACGTGGTTCGATCAATGTGATCTACATCCACGATTCTTCACTATGATTGTTGAGGTTACATTTGAATTACATTGAGAATCTCCATTAATGGATATTTTCTAGAGCTCTAGATCTAATTATTTGGGGAAGAAGATGATAAAGAAAATAAATCTCTCTCTAAAAATATCTCTCTCCTCCTAAAAGTGTCCTCCCAAAATTATTCCTCCCCTTTACCTCTCCCCGCTCTCCTCTTTATATAGGTGTTTACATAATGGATGACAACTCACATACAAGCTCATATTCTCGCGATCCCTTTTAATGATTTCTCGCAGCTCTCGCTACCTTCTCTCGAGACATTCTCTCGAGTCTGCTACCTTCTCTCGAGACACTCTCTCGAGCCTTGCTACCTTCTCTCGAGACATTCTCGCGAGTCTTGCTACCTTCTCTCGAGACACTCTCTCGAGCCTTGCTACCTCTCTCGAGACACTCGAGCCTTGCTACCTTCTCTCGAGACACTCTCGAGTTAAGAAAATAATTGAATCTCGCACGCTAAGAGAATATGTTGTGCGATATTTGAATCCTACAAGTAGGAAGGGAGTCGTGAGCAGCCCGCATGAGTTGCAGTGATTGCCGGCCCAAGACGTTGGCCCCTCATATCATCTAAGCCTCCTGTGAGCTCGACGCAAGAGATGATTGTGTCCAGACTTGATGAGGCTTAGTTTGATGCTAGTAAGTGGATGCTCATACTTCCTATCAAGTTATAAAGAGTTGGTAAGCGAGTTAACGTAGGAAATGGCAAGGGCTTGGTGCGGCCTATGCTAAAGTCCAAGGCTTATGCCTGGACAAGACACGAGATAATGTGATTGATCTAGCTAGGAAATTCGTTATGAATTCCCTACGTAAAGGCAAAGCCGTAGATGCATGAAAAATGCATTGGCATTGGCCTTATGGCCTTAAACCCTTTGCTGGGACAAGGGTAAAGTTGGAACGTGTGTGGAAGCTTGTTAGTTGCGTCATGCTCCACGAGCATGCTTGCAAAGGCAAACAGACGTGCATTTGCCTAGCCCTAAGGCACTGATCGTAGCTTCATCATGGCCCACTGTGGAGTTACGGCCTGCGGCGGGCAACGCGTCGAAGGCGTAATTTTCGGGTCCGTCACATCCAGCCTTATCTCCTTCTTACTGTGAGCCATCATCGAAAATATCCCGGATAACCAGAGAGCCAAGAATGCCGCGACGTGGAGTGTACTATTCTTCCGATCCGGTGCCAGCTCATCGGAAACCATCGAGACATCCACAGTGCATAAAAACACTTTGTCTCGTTCTCCTTTCTGGGACAAACCCTTTCGACTTCACAACTGAGGCAGACGCATTTTTCCTCATCATCGACATGCCTTGGTTTTAAGGTTTCCGTCATGGGAAGATTCAAACAGATAGCCACACTTTCTAAGGATATGGCCGCCTCCCCCACCTACATATGGCCGTTTGAGTATCTCGGACACCACCTGGAGATGAAAGCAACCAAGACGGATGTCTTTCCTAATTTGAAGTGATGCGGCAGGTCGCGACAAAGATCAATGATTTGCGCCTTGGTCAAATTAGCTCTTACGCACTCTTGACTTATCATAAAGTGCACCCATTTATCAAACGAACGCAGCGGGACTCACTGGGATTTCTAAATCAATAAGAGAGGCGGAATACTCTTTCCTCTCAAGGCAAAACCGTATTATATTTCCGGAGGAACCGACGGGCCCCGTCCCCTCACTCTCCGAACCGGCCAAAAGCAGTGACGCATGCTTATGGGACTTCTCCCGGCAGTAGACTATCGTGAAGAATTCATCAGCCACGTTTGGCTTGAGTTACCAACATCCCTAGCATTTATTGCACTTTTCTCAAACGACGTCATAATAAAGATTCTCTCACGTATTTTCGGGGCTTTCCAAGCAACTACAATGGAACAATACGAAGAGAGATTATTACTTAAAGCGCACGAAAATTATCTTCACCCAAGACACAAGCCAATTTGTTTCAAGGCCGTGACTTCATGCATAGAATTATTGTCCAACCGAGGAGGAGTGACCCACTGTGGGAACCATGCCCACGGCCACACCAAAACAAGGAGTAAACCCTAAAACTAGGTTTTCGTGGGAAAGGGACGGCAAACTACTATCGCGTGCTTACCTTACACAACGAGTTGAGGCGGTCAACATTATTTATGGTATTCATGCCTAAGTACTACTATGAGCGCATGCAAGACATACATGTGGCTAGGATTCACACCAACATTACTACGGTCATGGAAAGGTACACCTACAACTAGGGTTTTTTCACCAACACTAGAAAACAAAAGAAAAAGCAAGTCACATAGGAAGTACACTGGGAAGACATACCTAATCCGCCGCCCGCTTCACCGCTACCAAGCAACAAAAGAAGAAACAATAAGGGCGTGAATCAAATGGAGAGGCCAGCCATCCTCTTTATAGGCGTGATACTTGGGAGTTCGAACAAGAAAATGATTTCCAATTTTGAGCCAAGGAAGGAAAAGAGGAAACCGGTCCCGCAAATACCAATTTCCGTCCAAGACCACTCACGCCACACCACGGCCCCACCACGCCAGCGTCCTTGCACGTTCAACCATGCCATTGCCGCGCCCCCCCAAGCCATTCGCTCCATTGCCGCGGCCCTACCACGCCTAGCCGTGTACATATCGTCTTTCCAAGGCCACACTGACCAAGCCGCATGCTCCACCTGTCGCGACCCTATCATCTACGCGTGTTTGCCTCACCAAGACCACGCCACCTCTTGGCCCGTCGAGCTGCCGTCCACTTTGCGTCGCCTTCCAAGACCGCGCCCCCTTTGCCTGATATGTACGACTGCATCATGGCCGGTAACTTTCATCTCACCACTCCACTGATCCCGCATTCCCGATAACTTACGCAGGGCCACCAACACGGAAGCCAAACTCTCTTTACCACTCAAAAATGTTAGTCGGATTCTCCTCGACCATCTCTCAGAATGATTTACACCTCGATTCCGTCCTTGTCCTGTCACCATCATATGCTTACCTCATGCAACAAGGCACCTGTTAAAGCCCCTAGCGGTGGGACTTAATGTTTATGGTGGTTTTTAGCTTAGGGTTAAAATCGTAAAACACTAAACCCTAGCAGATGTTGATGTCACAATATTTAAATTAACAAGCATTTATTCAGGCACATTTAGTGAAACCTTTAATGTGTCCCTAAATAATTACCGAGGTATATTTTTCAAATTAGGTTACGATAAGCCAAACCCTAATTCCCACGTGTGCCAATGGAAAATCATGCAGCCACACCGACCGCGCCAAAGCATGCCAACCATGCTAGCCGCACCTCCGTGCCAATGGAAAATCATGCCAGCCACACCACCAAAAGCATGCCAACCATGCTAGCCGCACCTCCGTGTCATGGCCATGCCAAAGCATGCCACACCATGCTAGCCGCACGTGCCAATGGCAAATCATGCCGACCACACCGACCGCGCCAAAAGCATGCGAACCATGCTGGGAGACGACTCGTGCCAATGGAAAATCATGCCAGCCACACCGACCGCGCCAAAGCATGCCAACCATAGCCACACCTCTGTGCCAATGGAAAATCATGCCCACCACACCGACCGCGCCAAAGCATGCCATCCATGCTAGCCGCACCTCCGTTGCCAATGGCAAATCAAGCCCGACCTACCCTGCGCCATGCCAAATGCACTTTGCCATGGCCCCATGCCGCGCCACGCTGGCCTTCACTACGCGGCTATCAAAACGAAGGCGTGCAACAATCAACGGTTGCCCTTCAATCACAGGAGCAAATCCTGGCCATCTAAGGTTACCAAACGACCTTTTCCCCCTAGCCCAAGCTGGCCACGCCATGCGCCTATGGCAAACCCTTGGCCCCACATGCCAAGCCAAAACTGCACCTAGCCCAAGCTAGCCCCGCCATGCGCACATGCCAAGCCAAAACCGCACCTAGCCCAAGCTAGTCACGCCATGCGCCTATGGAAAACCCTTTGACCCACATGCCAAGACAAAACCGCACCTAGCAAATCTAGCCACGCCAAGGCGAACCCTTGGCCCCCACATTGCCAAACCAAACCTATCCAAGCTAGCCGCGCTAGTGCCAAACGACTTGCCTTGGTCCTAGACATGTTAGTCACATCATGCCAAGCCAAACGCCCTTGCCTTGGCCCTAACCACGCCATACGCCCATGGCAAACCCCTTCCCCGCATGCCAAGCCAAACCAAACCTAGCCAAGCTAGCCTGCCATGCCAAGCGCACTTTGCCTTGGCCCTAGCCATGCTTGTCACATCATGCCAAGTTGAAACGCCCTTGCCTTGGCCCTCTAGTCACGCCATACGCCCATGGCAAACCCTTGGCCCTACATGCCAAGACAAACCAAACCTAGCCAAGCTTAGCCGCGCCATGCCAAACGCACTTTGCCTTAGCCCTAGCCATGCTAGTCACATCATGCAAGCCAAACGCCCTTGCCTTGGCCCTAGCCACGCCATACGCCCATGGAAAAACCCTTGGCCATACATGCCAAGCCAAACCAAACCTAGCCAAGCTAGCCGCGCCACGCCAAATTCACTTTGCCTTGGCCCTAGCCATGTTAGTCACATCATTCCAAGCCAAACGCCTTGCCTTGGCCCCAGCCCACGCCATACGCCCATGGCAAACCCTTGGCCCCACATGCCAAGCCAAAACCAAACCTAGCCAATCTAGCAGCCGCGCCATGCCAAACGCACTTTGCCTTGGCCCTAGCCATGCTAGTCACATCATGCCAAGCCAAACGCCCTTGCCTTGGCCCTAGCCACGCCATACTCCCATGGCAAACCCGCCCTACATGCCAAGCTAAAATCGCACCTAGCCAAATCTAGCCACGCCCGAGGCGAACCCTTGGCCCCACATGCCAAGCCTAACCACACCCTAGTCACGCGCCACCGTTGGCCTTCCCCTACATGGCCACCAAAACGAAGGCGTGCAACGATCAAAGTTTTCCCCTTCAAACCCAAGAGCAAATCCTAGCCATCCAAGGTTACCAAAGACGACACACGGTAACCTTTGGCTAGAAAACCTATGTTTGGCCACGCCAAACCTCGCCATGCTAACGGAATGCCAACTCAGATGCGCCACAACGTTGGCCCTCACTCTGCGCCACCAAAACGAAGCGTGCAACAATCAACGCTTCCCTTCAATCCCAGAGCAAATCCTGGCCATCCAAGGTTACCATACGACACATGGTAACCTTTGTCCCGAAACCTAAGTTTGGCCACGCCAAACCTTTCCATGCCAACGGCATGCCAACCTAGCTGCGCCACCACGTTGGCCCTCACTACGCGGCTACCAAAACGAAAGCGTGCAACGATCAATGGTTTCTCCTCTCAAGATGAAAAATATCGACCGGCCAAGGTCACCAGCCGGAAAGTTTCGAGCTTGACTTGCCAAGCCACAACAACGTGCTACATGTTTTCCAAAACATTCGAGACATCAACACAACCGGGGGATCCTCTTTGGGTATTGGTTTGGCAGTTTACGATGCGATTACACTACGCCTGGATCATAAGGAGATGTCATAAGGGTGAGTTGGTTAGTAAACAAGTGAAGTTATGTGTGAAACGTTCATGGGACATAAAGCACATGTGTTAACAACTTTATGGGACATCAATTCCATAACGTTAGCAGTTTCATGAAAACCAGTTTCATGCGTTAACCACTTTATGGAACATCAATTCCATGCATACTACCACCTCCTCCCATTTACTTCCCACTCCTTAATGAGACCGGTGGTTTTTACTTCGACTTGTATAAATAGGTCTTACCTATTTCCATTGAACAACAAGTTCATACGGGACATACAACACTCATAAATACTTACTTTCTAGCTCACCTTGGGAGCTCTCTCACTTTTCTGATAACAAGTCGTAGTAACCCAACTACTCTTCCAGAATCAACTATTCTGGTCTCATCACTTTCCTTGCTTCCCCTCCCCAAAACCAACCCATTCTCTTTCACTTTGTGACCGAAGCAAGTCCTGAACGGCCATTTCTTGGTTTAGGCCGGACTTGTGGATTGATCTCTCCAATCTAAAGTACTCCTTGCAAGACATTGTTTAGGTTTAAATTGTTTCTCACCCGCACACCCGCAATTACCGAAATCTAGTAAACCATTTTCACCTACAAACACCAACTTATTTTGTTCTCACGACAATGTAGTCTCTTCGATCACATCTGCTGCCAAGAATCGCCGCGCTCATTTGTTAATACCATTTGAGCTTCACCATAGAAACAATCACTACAAAGGTAACCCGTGCTCCTCCATATTTTAGTTTCATATGGAAGAAATAACAAAATCACCAATTTAACACACGATGGTGATATCTTTATCATGGTCAACCCACCGACCATACAAGATGGAAACATGTAAACCATACTTGGGACTCGGGATCTACACGAATCCTTTTCACATGTCCAAAGCCTTAAGACACAAATAACCAAAAGCCATAACCACAACAAGGTCATCTAATCTTCAAGGGTGTAGCGTAACAATATCATCACCTCTGTCTAGGAAGAGGCCTGCAACACTTTACAAGGCCGCGGTGGATCTCAAGCCTGCTCAGAAGAAACAACTTCAGAAACTAAAGAAAAAAGTGTGAATGGGACCACGCTCATCGCGGTCGATCCCGATGACCATCAAATATCCATGAGATAACCTCAGAGACTCGGCTGAAATATTTTCCCAAGAAGCAGAGGAGCCACAACATAACTCTCTCATCTTTACCACTTTACTATCCAAATTATTTCATCCATGTGCCCCGAGCATCCCAGTAATCACATCAGGAAGAGTACAATAAGCTTGTATCAAATCCCATGGACGTGGATTAAGGCGATGCAATGAAAATAGGCTACACATGGGACTACTAGCACAAGGCGCTTTCACCCCCTCAACCAGTTATTTCGATTTCAACAAAGATCACCGTCGAAGTTTTACGAGTCGCAGAATTTATCAACACGAAGCCGTACATGTGCATCGAAGACTCAAAAACACGCCACAGAGATACATTCACATGTTCTACTGCCATCGGATCTAACATAGTATAATCGGGACTCCTCACCGCATCCCATTCCATACGATAGTCCAAGATTTAGAAGATGGTTCAAAGGATGTCTCTTTGGAACAAAGTCCTTGAAGACTTGATAAGCATCACGTCAGCAAGTAAAAACGTCTCCCAACTCATCTATTTCATCCCTGGCTCAGGAAGATTTTCGACAGCATAAGCATCCACATCATACTGTCATCGCGATCGCTGTGTCAGGCACTGAACAACCTAAAATCAAGGATGGACCGACAACGCAACCACATCCATCCGTCCCAAGAATGCAAATGGAGTTTGGTAAATTTTGGAATCCATCGAGAGACACTCTGCAGACGAAAGCACGGATCCGGACGAGCAACAAAAATAGAAGAAGGCAATACCTATTTTCATACGGACGGAATTTCTAGAGTTTTCACAGAATAAAGTTTCCCTTCTTTCTCCATGAACAAATAATAGATGACTTGGCGCGACCATGCTACCCCCGGCCCGCAACATCCCTCCCGAATTCTTTTTGAGTTTCATGTGGAGCCGTTTTCACCTCCTAAATGAGCTCAAAACCTAAATAATCCCGCATAGGAAGATAGGAAATTCTTTTTCAATTAAAATGGAGGGACGGATCGTCAAAATCCGAGTTCGTACAAGAATTCTACAACGATTCTAGTAAGGGGCGCTAATTAGGGTTCGACATGCTAAACCCTAATTTAGACAAAGTTTTCATTATCCCACTGGACTGAAGCAAGTTTTTTATCTTCCCAAAGCCAGTTGTCACCTTCCCACGGAACTGAAGAAAGTTGTTATCTTCCCGAAGCCGTCGTCACCTTCCCAAAGAATTTAAGCAAGTTGTTATCTTCCCGAAGCCAACGCTCAAGGCTCCCATTCCAAGCTGACCAATACTGACGGCTCCATTCTAAGCCGACCGATGCTGACGGCTCCATTCCAAGCCGCACAAAACCTACGGCTCCTATTCCGAGCCGAGCAACGCCAATAACTCGCTAAGCCGCACCTCCGCGTTCCCCTAGTCCAGCCAAGATGATCGTGACCAAGCCAAGACGACAGTCATCTCACCACTTCACTGTCTAGCCAAGAACACCACAAGTACAATTCATGCAAGGCCGCCAACACGGAAGCACAAACTCTCTTTACCTCTCGAAAAAGGTCTGATTTCAAAGGAGAAGTCGCCCTCTTTTTTATGTGCGTGATATTTGGGAATCCGAACAAGAAAATGATTTCCTATTTTGATCCAAGTAAGGAAAAGAGGCAACCGGTCCCGCGAAGACAAAATCACCACGCCAAGACTGTCCGCGCCATTGCCTTGGCCCCACCTGCCAAGTCGTCCGCCATGCCTTGCCTCTTCAATACCGCGACATTGCCTTGGCCCCACCTGCCAAGCCGTCCACCATGCTTTGCCTCTCCAAGACCGCATCATTTTCCGGCCCCACATGCCAAGCTTGTCCGCGCCATGCCTTTCCACGCCGATTCCAAGCTAGCGCAACGCCCGCGCCCTTTTCCAAACCATACCGACACCAACAACTCACTTACCTAGCGGCATGATGTTCCCGACCCATCCAAGGTGATGCATAGCCGACTAAGCCGACAATTTTCATCTCACCACATCACTGGTCCGCACCACCGATAATTTATGCAAGGCCGCCAACACTAGGGAAGTGCAAACTCTCTTTACCTCTCGAAAAGGTTAGTCGGGATTTCATGACCATCTTATCACAAGTTGTTCCAATTTCTTATCCTATCCCGCACCATATTATGCTTACCTCGCAACGATGCTCCCATTCCGAAGTTGCTGGGGACTTAATGTTGATGGTGGCTTTTAGCCTAGGGTTAAAATCGTAAACCGTACATCTGGCATGACGTCATTATGCCCATTAACACATTTATCGTAATCGATCAAGATGCTTACGTAAGAATTACTGTGGTACCTTTTTTTCTTTCTATGTATCATGTTCCATGGCGTAACCCCCTAACATTGATTGACATCACCTATACAAAACCCTGAAATTCTCATACTACCGCGCCAAGGCATGACAGCCATGCCAGCCGCACCACTGTGCCAATGGCAAACCGTGCGCCCACATCTCCTCGCGCCAAGGCATACCAACAATGCCAGCCCGCACCACTGTGCCAATGGAAAACTGTTCGGCAAGAACATTTACTGCGCAAGGCATGTTAACCATGCTACCGCACTAATGTGCCAATGGCAAACCGTGCCAGCCATATCCGCCGGCCAAGGCATGCCAACTATGCCCCGCACTCATCGCGCCTAATAGCAAACCATGCCAAGCCAAACCACACCTTGCCTTGGCCCTAGCTATGCTAGCCGCACCATGTGCCAAACCGCATGCCAAACCATTGGCCCCACCTCGCCAAGCCAAACGCACCTTGCCTTGGCCCTAGCCATGCTAGCCGCATCATGTGCCAAACGGCATGCCAAACCCGCTGGCCCACTATACCATGCTAGCCTTCCCTACGGCTACTAAAACGGCGTGCGATAATCAATCGGTTGCCCTTCAATCCCAGTGTTCAAATCCTAGCGCTCAAGGTTACTGACAATGCATTGTAACCTTTGGCCCGAAACCCAAGTTTGGCCACGCTAAACCGCGCCAAGGCATGCCATGCCAACCTAGTCGCGCCACCATGCTGGCCTTCCTTATGCGGCTACTAAAACGGTTGCCATGCGATAATCAATCTGCCGCTCTTCAATCCCGTGGATCAAATCCTAGCCGCCGAAGGTTACCAGACAACGATGGTAACCTTTTGACCCAAACCTAGTTTGTCGCAAAAAGCACCAAGGCATGCCATGCCAATGGCATGCTAACTCTGTCGCGCCACCACATGCTGGCCTTCCCTACACGGCTATCAAAAAGGAAGCGTGCAACGATCAACGACTACCTTTCCTCTTAAGATACAAAATCTCGACTGTTTCGAGGTGACCAAGCCAGCAAGTCTCCCAAGCTCGACTTGCCAAGCAACAACCATGCTACATGTTTTCCACGAAAACATTCGAGACATCAATACATATCACAAACTGGGGGATCCACTTTGTTATTGGTTTGGCGGTTTAGGTGCAGCTGCATACTACGCCCGCCATAAGGAAGTGTAATAAGGATGAGGCGCTTAGTAAATACAAGGAGTAATGGTGAAACACTCTTTTTATGGAACATCAATTTACGCGTTAACGGTTACCACCTCCTCCCATTTACTCACCCATTTTTCCATTCCTTAATGAGACTATAGTACGTTTCACTTGACTTGTATAAACAGGTCTTTACCTATTTTCACCGAACAACAAGTTCGGCCACAGAGCAATACAACACTCGTAAAACATTCGCTATCTCTCCATCTCGTTATCTCCCACTTTCCGATACAAGTCAGAAACCACTACTCTTTCGTAATCAACCCGGTCTCAACACTTTCTTCGCTCTCCACAAAACCAACCACTTCTCCTCTTGGTGGGCCGAAGTGTCCTGAACTACCATTTCTTGGTTTAACGTGATTTGTACAGATTGATCTCTAATCTAGTACTCCTTGTAGTATATTGTTTAGGGTTTAAATTGTTTCTCACCCACACACCAAATTACCTAAATCGGGGCAGTAAACCATTTTCACCTCAAACAACACGCCACCGAATCTAGCGTCCGGTCAATGGTTAAAATCAACCGCTTGTCAACGGTCAAAGTCAATCATCGCCAATCAATAAACCATGCTGGGCCAGGCTTCCAGTCAATTTCAACAAGTTGTTGGCCGCGCTTCTAGATGCTCTTCCATCCATGTTGCTCGCGATGCGCTACAAACGGCTCCTATACATCTACTTCACCAGCATCACAAGAAGCCTTCATCCATGTTGCTGCTTGTCATGTCACCATCCTCCATCTAGTCTCCACCATGTTCTGGGCTAAGGTGTTCTCACACAAAGATGGATAGTTAGCCAACAACAAAGAAAAGTCAAGCTCGCCAATCAAAGTCAAGGTCGTTGGTCAAAACCGTAAGCCCATGTTGATTTGGGCCATTTCTACCGATCCAAAGGCATAAAATCTTGGAAGAAGATTCTGGAAGTTTCGGATGACTTGTCACCAAGTTGCTTCCGTATAAAGTTTATCTCGAAATTAAGGTTTAACCTATATTCAACCGTATAAATAGAGGGAATCATAACCCTAAAGATAGACGTCCCGATACACGAAAATATACCAGCAAACCCTAAAAGGATCAAAAATCAATTATATCAACCACATCAATAAAATATCACTCCCTACGGGATTCGCTCCGTGGATGTAGTCAAAACTTTCGAACCACGTTAAATTCGTGTTTTTCATATTTATGCTTATTTTGTGTAAAACCGTAGTTTTCATCAACATTATCAAACCGATTGTATTCATCGCCCTAAATATTTTCTGGGAACAAAATAAGACCTGTAGAGCCTCTGATCAGATAAAGATTCTAAGGATCATATGCTTGCATGTGAAGTACGAAAATTGAGTAGCTAAGTGTAGCTGCAGTGAAATCCTTCAACTACACCCCACTATATTTAGACAAGATTCTAAGTGATCATAATGGGACTTATTATTTATCAAGATTTATAATTTGTTACAAGATATTACAATGACTTTACTTGCTCTCCAAATAAACTTTCTTTTTCCTAATTTCTGTCTAACACACACTAAAAAGGTACCCTCTATGTGATAATTTCTTCCCCTTATATAGGATTCTACATAGTGATGACAAATAAGAGATCCACTATTTTCGAATCACCTCATACATATCTGCCATATACATTCACTCATTCTCGCACAGTTGATATCTTTGCATGGATCATCAAATGATACTTCGTGACTTTGCTGACATCATTCAATATGTCATCTCAATTTTGTTATGTGCGATAGTCCTCGCTACGTTAGATAGTCTTCACTGCATTTATTATATGTGCCATATTTCACTCCTACATTTTGCCTCTTATCATTTCGTTTACTCTATAAAGTTAATGATATGAGAAATCCTCATCCTAAAATATCGCATATGTTTTGTCTTTTCAAATTTTGCTTTGCCGACAATTTTCCTAATTCAAGTTTATTTATTTACACGTAGTCGATTCTTCTTCTTTTACCGCTCAAACTGTTCATAACCGGTCATCTCTTTCGTTGCCTATTTATTGATTCCGTAAGAAAAATAACATTTTTCTTCTTCTTTTCATCTTTTGAAATTCTCTTCTACCGGTTTCCTCCCGCCGCTATCATTCCATTCCTCGTCATGTTCCGCTCGTTGTTGCTATTCTATCACTGATGTTTTCATGGATCCCACCCAAAGTTTGTTTTCTTTCTTTTTAATAAATTTGTCCTTTTATCTTTCTAATGATCATTGATTGGTAATTGTTATCTTTTTGATTAACCCCATTCCCATACTTTTTCAGAAAAAATTCTTCTCGTAAGTGTTCTCGTGGATAACCGTTCAAAACCCTAAATCTTCTTCGATGACAAGAATATAGCATCTCATAAGAGGAAAGCTTCGCACATCAAATAAGTAATAAATACCCAAATTTTTACTAAACAATATTGTTTCCTCTATTTCTTATCTACTTTGTTTTCAAGTAGACTTCCGATTGTGAGATGGGTGATGGAAAAGGACCAAGAACTAAGAGAGTTCGCAAGCCTTCGCATTTTTAGTCAAATCTTTATATCCTTGATTTTGATGTCGTAACGCCACCATATAACAACAATTCAACCTTCTAATGAATGATTATATCACTTGAAGAAATTTTCCTTCAAAAAGAAACCGACGCTGATCAAGGGATAAAGGATATCCCTAGCATTGCCTCGCGAACTTGACATCGGATGAGAGTCGACTCTTCTTTATTCACAAACATCGATTTCTGTCCAAAATGATTCTCATGTGTCTCGTCTCTATTTAATTTCACTGATTCCTTCTCCTCCTATATCGCCTTCATCTTCATGTTCTTCTTTATTGTCTCCTTCTTAATAATAAGGCTTTGATAGTGTGAATTTTGCTTCTCAAACCCTATGCGATATCATCAACTCGCCTAATCCTCCACAATTGATCTCATAAACCCCGTGATTTGCTCCTATTACAAATCTCAGCACTTCATCCTGACAAAGCTACAGACAAAACATCCATTCTCAAATTGATCCAAGCTTCATACTCTCTGTATGTCTTGCAGGGTACCTCCTCACATCGTTATCTTGATTACAATATCTTAATCTCTTATCTTGTGTTCTTCTTCTTTAGGAATCAATCACACGAATGATTCTAAATCAAGGGTGTTTAACAAACTGGCTTCTCAATTGAACTCGTAACAAAATGCTTATTTAAAGGAGGAACTCCATAAGTTGAGAGGAGAACCCTGTTGCAAATCTTGATTCCGAGAATCTTCAAAACCAAAACCAAAACTTAGAGGTATCTTTTTTTTTTTTGCTTATCATCTTATGATACATTTCTTTGTTTACCCATAATTTTAATTTTCTTCATGCATTTATTAAGATTTAAACTGTGTTTAAAGTCATTGAGAGATTTTCAATTTTTGTCGAGGGATACTTAATAACGAGAAGTTGCATTAATTAAACCATAGATAATCACACTGATATTCACTTCTGACCTGCATTAATAATCTAACCCATGAAAATAACCAACCTGCTCAAGAGGTTGGTGTTATTAAATGGTTTCCGATATCTACTTAGCCTAAATCTGCCATATGATGTCGATTTAAGACATCGACTACCTCAAGAAAATTATACTTTTCCTGGGAGAAGCATTCCTTCTTAAAGAAGGAAGCTAATGTTTTCGCATCAATACTCAATTCTTCTAAAAATAAACGAAGATCAAGATCGGATTCTTCGCTCACTAGAAACATCGCCTAAGGAATTAAAGACCTGTAATGAAAAATCATTCAAAGTAAAATAAATTTGACCGTGAAGAAGAAAATCCAGCCTTCCAAGAACAATATGATCAACTAAAGTATTCCCATGATGATCTTAAGAAAAGAATAAGTCTCTCTTTGAAAAGAAGATTTGATCCCGTCTTAATGGTTTAGTTGATGATGAATTTGACAAATCTATGGAAAGCATGGGTAAGAATAAATACTTTGTTTCTAAATTTATGGCGAAGGTAGCCGCAAGAGTTGATCGCCTCATTATTCCCATTATTTTCTTTGGGTTTTGTTGATGTGAGATTTATTTATAAATAATAATATATTATTCTTTCAGACTCAAAAGTCGTATCAATCTACTATTACTCGCTTGAGATCCTGACTTAGCCAAAGTTCGCAAAGATCCATGAGCCTCGGAAGTATCACATGCGAATCTGAGGTTTCTATTTATGCATCTCCAGATAGAGCTGGTGAGAAGAAGACTCCGCACATACACAAATTTCTTTTGGGAGATCAATGCTTAGAAATCTTGAAAGATGAGTTATTCGCAAGGCTCATGTTAGTGCTCAACTGTAGTTAACGGAATTTTCCGAGCAACTCTCTTCCCGCAGCTAATATCCCCTCTTAATGTGAGCGAAGATGAAGAGATCCCTCAACCTGATGCTGACTCATGAATTGGTGTTATGATGAAGGATCAAGAGGACGGTAAGAGAATCAACTTGAGAAGGACAAGTCTGTCGGAGAGATTAATGTCGAGGTGAGAATCCTGACCGAAAAGTTCTTAATCGAACAAGATGTAGTTTTAAACTTGTTTTATCCGAATATCCTTCTTTGTTTTAAACTTGTTTGTTACAAGAAAGATAATATTTTGTTATTTCATTCCCATACTTGCCCTCTTATAATATTTCTTGTATGTAAGTTTGTCATAGCCCAAGTTGTTTTAATTTCCTGTAAAACAAACATTGGTTTATATATATCTTTCTCATGAGGTCTTATCTTGCCTTCCTATGTAAAGGTCTTATCTATTTAATTTGTCTCGTAGATTTCAGGCGCGATTTGATTGCAAAGGCCTTTATATCACGAATGTATACCCATTGATCTCATCTATCTTTTTCAGCTTTTTATCAAAATATTACAAGTCTTAATACTCCCATGAGTAAAAATTCTCATGACATTTACGCCTTTTGACACAATTCATCTCCCCTAACGGAGGGTGTCGCCCTTATCTTTCCCTAATTTCCTTCAAGGAAGCTTACCTCTACCGGGGTTAGGTTGGCCTCCCCATCCAGAATACAAAAACAGCTTAATTTCGTAGTCTTCTTATCCCTTCACCGATTAGGTTTATGGGTTACAAGACTCGCACCCTAAGTGGGGTATCTTCGACTGTAGTATCATCATAATCGACTTGTCAAGATTATGGCATTGACTCGTAAACTAACATTTAATTTTTATATAGGATAAGATGATATATCTTTATGTTGTTTATAAATTTTTTTTTTCGCTTTTAAGCTTCGATCCCTTCTAGCGATAGATTTTTATAAACCCCAAAAAGTAATGGTTCTTCCAAAAAATCTTGCCCACATCAAAGAGAGAGGCTCATAAGTTGTAATCAAAAGTATAAATTACAAGTGATAGAATAGTATTTTTATTTTAAATGGTAATTAGTAGGTAAAAGATATGTACCATTTTGTGGTGTGTTTAATGAATGACCTGACCTTGTGTAAACTTTTTGGCCCCTATTTGAGAGTTAATGGCCGTTTACAACAATGATAAACCATTAGCCCATATCTAAACAAGTATAATTATAATAATAAATAGTTATAATTATGCTAGTAATAATTTTAGAAGTCATTCAGCTTCCTTTTTCCTGAAAACAAAACAAAAATCCATGAGATACTTCAATTGTAAGAAGTTTTGTAAGATCAATTAACATTAGTTTTTTACATGATTCAATGCTCAGTAATAGAAAAAAACTGCCCATGATAATGGACTCCATTCTGTTCTGGTCCACACTTGTAGATTCACAAATAAAAAATATAAACAAAAAAAGTAAAACCAATCTACCATTAAGAGCCTGAAATAAAGAACATACCCCTTAAGAAGGATCGAAGTTTTGGAATCATAGACCTCCCTAAGAGATGTAAATCTTATAACCCTATTAGATTTCTATAAAAATAGATTTAGAGTAAAATCAACCAATACTCATTGATAATAAATAAGTTTCACTAACTAGATTTAATAAAACGAAAGTATAATTGAAAAGAAATATACAACGAGAAGACTTCTGAGCAAGAGAAGGTTGAACTTCGTAACTTGATAAATAAAGGAGAAAAAAATTGTATAGAGATTTTGGAGATTCCTTGTACTTTTTATATAAGGAGATAGATCTTGAATTTGGGGGAATCGAAAAATTGAAACACCATAAGAAGTGGAATTTCCGCTCAAATCTTTCTTCGTTTTAGTTCATCTTCTGTATTTTTCTCTCTTGTTACAACTTGCATACATATCTTCTTATTAGGATTTGTATGTTTCCTGATTTTTAGAATAGTATAAAGAGTATGTGTCAACTAATATTGAGTTTTTTCCGTGTATTTTGAGGAACAAATTTATCTCCTAATAAATTACGTGAGAGTGTGGAGCGATAGGTATGGGAAGTTGCTGAAATTTCTCTTTTAAAAGTGAGACAAAATATCGTGTAAATCTCTCTTTTTTGGAAAGAATATCGTGTAAAATCCCTTTAATGATTATTGGACTTGAACGGGTCACACTATCCTAACTCCTAGATTAATCCTATTCTACCCAACTCTCCTGTTGGACCTGGTAGTCCTATGAGGCACAATGAGAAAAACATGTGCTTTGCTTCTGGAATGAGAAATTTAGGTGAAATGCCATGGGATCTTGGCACTCAGAAGTTGGTGGAAACATGGATGATAGTTTTTCATCATCCCCTAATAATAAGAAACATTCAGTATAATAATAGTTGATCTATAATCAAAATTGAAGGACAATATTTTTTTTTTTTTTAAAACTAAAATCTATTGATCATAAAGTGTCAATATGAAAACAGTGGACCTACCGTTAAATGTAGTAAAATAAAAACCACCTAGTGTTCAAGACTAACTCATAAGCTTGCTTAAAAAAAAGGAAAAAAAAAAAGTAAAAAAAACTCAAAAGCGAAGAACACTGTGATCACTCTATATCACTGTCTTCACCATTTCACCACTATCTTGTCAGCATCCAAAATGTCATTATTGTATTCATTCAATGTTCCATCATCTTCGTCATCTGTTTCAACCAAATCTTCATTGGGATCGTTAACATTCACTTCTACCATCTCTGGTTGGACGTCATCTCTATCGAGTTCATTTTCTTCAACATCAGCCCCACCCTCATCACCTACTCCCTCAAATGTAGATATATCTTCGGAATCCCCACCTTGCTGATAGGCCTCATCAACATCCATGCCTGATCATCCACCTCTGAACATCCCACAAGTGTCTATGTTGCATCTTATGAACAACTTTCATTTGCACCATTTTTATGATCATCAACATAAAATACATTGTGCTTGTGATGCAAGAATGTATGGATCATTCTCATACCACAAGTTGCTCACATTTATGCATGTTAAATCGTAATCCTTTCAATTTTATTTTATTCGGGGTCACGTCAAACCCGATCTACTTAAACAACACTACTCGATATCCATGTTAATATTTTAACTCAATAATCTCACGCAAGGTGCCATAGAATTCGGTTGCCATTCCACCATGTTCCCATCAACTAACAATCCACTATTCGAGTTGTCTATGCGAGCTTTACGATCAAGTATGATATTTAACCCCATTAACATTACATTCGCGTACGAAGTTTACTCGGAAATCAACTCCCAAGCTAAAGTTTGCCATTCATAAGTGGCTTCTTTGTTCTTTGTCTTGATAATTGTATCCCAAAACAAAAGATCGACAATAATATTATATATATACAAAGTTATACGAAAGATAATATATACCGTGAGAAATCATTAATAGTAGAGAGCTCGAGAAATCTCTACTTGACATGTTTTCTAAACCATTCTAGAAAGCTGTGTTCTATGCCTCTGTGATAGATTGACATTACTTTCCTCTTTCAACTTGTTCAAATGTTTCCTACATCCACAACCAAATCATAAGAAAAAAAATTGAGCGTGTGTCGTGTATTTTTTCTATGATGTGAGATAAATTAAAAAATAGTACTTTACTCAAAGTAAGGTTTGACTTCTTCGCAATTAGTGAAAATAAACAAATTAATTTTCTTTCCTTTCAACGATGATAGTGCACGCGGTTTTTGCATCAACAGGACGGACACTCTGAGCAAAAATAGATATCTTTCCCTTCCTTAGTATATCGGGGATCCTTTGATTTATCGTCATTTCGTTCCCTTCGAGTAAATTTGGTTTCAGGTCCTACGTTTAAAAAGTACATCGAGCAAAATGTCAAGCATTCTTTTTTTAAGAATATAGGCCTCTGCAAGTAGAACCCTCCGCCCCAGCTCTATTTTTCACATAACGCTTGAGTGTTCCCAAAAACTCGTCGGAATAACGGAAAATATAACACGAGTATTAGCGTTTAGTTTATAAATGTATAAAAATAATTAGGTTGAAAACCCAAACTAGTTGATATACCTTTCGATAGGATACATCCAATCAGAGCTTGGTCAACAAGTTTTGCCTCACGCGACAAGTGAACAGCCAGAGAACCATAACATCAAAAAAAAACTGGGGGAAATATTCTTTCCAGCCTTACAGAGAATAAAAGGTATTCTCTTCTCCAACTCATCTAAGTGACTAACACTCAAAGTCTTTGCACATAAATCGTGAAAAAAATTGCAGAGCTCAATTAGGGGCCACATACATTTCTGCGCAAATAAGGATTTAATTGCAACCGGAGAAGTCTATGTAGCAAAACATGACAATCATGGCTTTTAAGTCCTGATATTTTTCCGTCATTGACATGAGCATTTCTTGAGATGTTAGATGCATATCCATCAGGGAACTTCACTGATTTTAGAAACTGACAGAACTTTTTTCTATCCTCAGGCTTTATAACATAACATGCAGGAGGCTTTATAAATTTGTCCCCTCTAGGTTCAAGATGCAGTTCTTTCCTAATCTTCATGTCTTCAAGATCTAAACGATCCTTCTCGGTATCTTTATTTTTCTTGTCGATATTCAACAAGAGTTCCGACAATGTTGTCACAAATATTCTTTTTCGTATGCATAACGTCGATCTTATGTCTAATTTATGACTGCCAATACTAAGCTCGTAAAATATACTCTTCTTTGTCCATTCCGCTCTTCTTTACTACGTTTTCTTTTCTTGATTTGTTTATTCGGTTCTTACCGGATTACAGTCCACAATATGTTCCATTTGAGCTAAAAGTTCATCACCCGTATGCTCTTTCGGGTTTACTGTTTTAGTTTGTCTCTTACCAAACTCATGATCAGCAATTTAAGTTAGTTTTTTTTATTTTTGTTTTTGATTTGGTCTATGTGTTTAATTAGTTTGGTTTTTGTTCTCGCTTTGTATTACCTTTCATCGGGGATGAGCAATAAAATTAATCTTTTAGACTCCCTAAATTTTCAATCTTCTTCTCTATATCGTATCGATCAATTATGTGGTGTTTAGCTTTGATTTTTATAGGTGTTGGGAAGCCATATGCTGATGCAGGCAAGTTTCTCTTTATTTTCCATGATTTTTTTGGTTTTTAGCTTTGATTATGGAACTATCAATAAGGCTTACAGGATGCTGCTAACTCTTACAGGTATGTGAAGCATCATTGATAGCAAATCGATTCTAATGAATTAAGCTTGGTGATAACTTACAAGTGTAACACTTTATCGGCACGTCTTGTAAACTCCGCCACCTCTTTCATGGTTCCTCAAACCGAACCGTCTACACTATTTATCTTAGTGTTTACTTGCAGTAGTCTTTGCATTTTAGTACTATAATCGATTTCTTTGACAATTTATAACTAACGTGAAAACCCGGACTATAATACGGTGTTCGATTAATGTTCCTTTCTGTTTGCATAACATAATTGGATTAGTTATAGTTAATTAGATGTGTAACATTGCTAGAATACAATAGAACGTAATTGTGGAGTCCTATGAACACGCCACCTAGTTAGACACCAAGGATTCGTTCACATTTTCTTCTCCGCATCTTCACTAGCTAACTCGATTTATGCAAGTTTCGACTTAAGTTGATCTTGTCACCGTAAAGTATTGGAATTTTCTCTTCATGGACCAACTCCGTTTCTTTTAACTCTTTATAATTTAGAATATTTCATGCCCTTATTTATTTTATTCCTTCATCTTGTAATACACATTTTCGTCGATGTTGTCTCGGTTGATCTCATCCGAGTTTCGTAGTATTCATGGGCATACATTTGTTGTAATTAAGTTATCATTTATGCAGAAAGAAAGATGTTTGACGGCAAGTTTGTTATTCGGGCCATTTACTTTGCAGCAAGAAACACCACCGGAATCGTCAAATCTGGCAACCTCAACCATCCTGGATGCGGGTCCTTCTCAACTGATAACGGTACTTGATGAAATGTGATAATATGAAATAGAATCAGTAAAAGAATGAGGAAGCGCAACATTTTTAGAAGAAGACCAAAAATATATTGATGCACCGCAAAGTTTATGCCTCCCCCACCAAACAATAAGTGCTCAAGAACGCAAGTATGTGTTGTAGTGTAGCTTTGTATCATAAGTTAATTACAGGCTTGCAAGGATACCTTTCCCATAAAACTGATGAAGTATACTTGGAAATATGTAATATCGGACAAGATACCCTTGTCTTGTTATAATTTTTATAATGTGGACTTAGACGTTGTCATTCTAGAATTTAGATTAGTGGATTAGGATCGGCGGTCTTGTTCTCTAGGTAAATCTTTCGTGTTACTTAATCGTTTGAATCTCGAGATGTGGTTAACATCTCTTTTGGTGGGTGCGGAAAGAATAAACAAGTTTTGACTTAAGAGAGTGGGAAAAGCTTCAACGCAAAAGTGTACAATAAGAAGGAGTACCGGAACCCTGATTTCCTGGTAGACGCTGTCCAGTTACCAGGAACCCTGTCCAGTTACACTTATGGATATGACAAAAGTGGGACTACTTGTGATGAATTAGGTAATTAGCATTTCCTTTGATACTTGGTTTTCACTTTTGTACTCTGATTTTTTAGCTTCCCAAATCTGCTTCTTTAAAGTAATAAGATTTCCTTAAAGATATCCCCGTGAGCAAAGTATTCTACAAGTAGTTTATTTATATTGTCGATATGGGGCCTCTCAGTGTCCATGCCAAGGATTTAAAAGACATCTCAAATATCGACCTGCAATTTCTTTTATACTGTTATAAAGTTTTATCCTTTTGTGATTATGCCTTAGAACCCAGGTGCCTCAAAACTGCATTATCTAGTTTACCTTAAGATTTGTTAATAATGATCATTTGAAATTCCAAACTTTGTGGATAAAAGAAGAGAAAGAGTCGCGGTGAACAGCAGATAAATCTCTATGCCATATTATTTCTTTTGTTGTTTTGTGGAAATATGATTTTAACCAAATTTTAATATATTTTTGTTGTTGCAGGCGGATATGAAGCGTGAAATTTTAATATATTTTTGGAGAGGAAAAGGAACCCGAAGTGGAGTTCACTCCAGGGGGTGGGTGGGTGGGCGTACAACCTGGAACGGTTTCGATGGCACCAAAACTCGACATCATGCCGCTTCAGTTTGGAAAATTACTTGTCGTTTATAATGCCTGTAATAAAGTTCGAAATGTAAATTCCTTGTGCCCCGCTGCGATTAGTAAACCTTCGATTCTTTTGTTTTAGTGTATAGTTCTCCATCTGGTGCTTGTATTCGAGCAAAAAGAGTTGCTTCTACGGCTAGTTTTTGGGCCTCAGTTGCCTTCTCGCTCTGCTTCTTTTTGTTTCTTTTATATCTCCCAGTTTGCCGCTTGAACCTGATAACAGGGATACTTTACAAGAAAATTTTCATGTAATGGACTCAATGTTTCAGTAATTTGTTTTAAGCTAAATTATATGTCTAAGAAAAGCATCTATTGGGTTTACTTATAACTTTCTCTTTCATTATATGTACATTTTTTTGGCTAAATGTACATTTTTTGGCTAATGGTGTTTGCTTCTCAGTTTATGACTTTCTCGAGATTTTACATGATGCTTGTTTTGTTTTAGTAAACTAAAACAAGCTGATGATTAAGTGTTGCAGAGAACTCTTATGAACAAAATGGACATTCTAGAGTTGATGTCCGTCTTCTTACACAACAAAATTCAGGTGATAGACTACCCGGTCGCTGAGTAGTCTTTGTAGTTGAACATATTTTGGAAAGCAAAAGTGGTCTCGTGGATCGCACCGAGATGCATTTGCATCTAATTCATCAAACACGTTTCAATTGCCCACTGCCGTTCGGCGATCTGGACCTTACGGGTATATTTTCACTTATTATACGTTTCTCGAATTGGGATTTTGGTATGCAAGTTGCCATCAAGATGGGGAAAATGGTGGCTTAAGTTCTATTTGATCGGGCTCATCTAAAGGACCCTCATCATGAAGCTTTCTTGCTCATGTTAAGACATAATTGTTGAGTTATTATGCAAGGTTATCTGTGAAAAATTCCAAGGCATCAAGGTCGAAAGCGCTGCCGAATAGTAGTATCATTATATATATAGTAGTATCATTCCTGGTGATAGATATGAATTAGAAACCCCATAACCAAGAAAAAAAATATTTTAACGACAAAATTTGAATTCATTTTCAAATCATCAGATATTCTGGATTTTGTGACAACAATGTTTTGCCACAATGACAATTTTTTTAGAGAAATTTAGGATTTTCCGTATATTCATTTAGGTGAAGAATCATTTTTGTCAAAGATAAATATAAATCGGGACAAAAGTTATACGTTGTCGGCAATAATAATTTCGTGGACCAACTTTTTTTCCGTCATTTAGAAAACAATCCTTTTGTGACTACAATTTGTTCGGATGCTAATAGTTCTAAAGGCAAAAGCCTCATTTGATACGCAATTATTTTGCGACAAACTAGTTTTGTCGGCATAGGTTATATTCAAGGACAAAATTAGGAATAGTTGGCGATAAGATATTTGGAGACCGTATTTTACATTTGTCGCTAAAAACTAATTCTGCGACCAAAATAATTCGTCACAAAGAAATATTTAGAGACGGAGATAAGATTGGTCACTATATTTGGTCACAAAAAAATAATTTAGAGACTAAGATGTGTGGATTTGTTACTATATTTGGTCACCAAAAATTTAGGTGACTACTCTAAAGACAAAATTTCCTGTTTGTCGCGGAAAAAATATATATGGTGACAGAAAAAATATTCCTCCCTAAATACTAGATTTGTAGACAAAAATTTATTGGTCACATAAAATTTTGTCTCTAAACGTGTGTTTTGTTGTAGTGCTTGTAAGCTTGCGAGAATGACGCAGACAGATCAGAAAATAAAGGATGTCTTATTTGTCATCCACTATGTAATATCTATATAAAGGACAAGCAAAGTCGAAAATGGGGAGAGATCTTTTGGAAAGTTAGAGAGAACAAATACGAGAGAGAAAGTCCGAGTTATTTTGATTTCCTTGTATTCTTATTACTTTTGTAAGATTCATCAAAAATATAAATAAAACTTTGTAATTGATCATGGAATTTGGTTAGACGATTATAATCTTGGGGGTGTGGTTGTAGGAAATCCTGCAACCACAACTTAAATGGTGGGCGGCGTGTCAAGTAGAGCGATTTGGGACAATAATACGATCCAAGGTCCATTGAGCATAATTCAGGGGGTGGGAAGAATTATTCGAAAATGATGCACGACTTTATATACACACCACAAAGGCAATAAAAATGGAAAACTGAGAAGAAATTTCACTGCCTTGTTTGGCACATTGCAAGTTAATTTTGTTATGGATGATTATTTTGCAAGATGCACAACAGAAATGTCAGTTGAATACTTCTGTTTCCGATCCAATCACTTCGTACTTCGGGACCTCCTCGACTTTGATCACTAAAATAATAAGTAAAGTTCGTGCATACTGAACTTTGACTACATGTTCTTTTGCTAGAGAAGTAGATTATTATAAAATTTACAGATATTTTGTGAAGGCCACTACTGAGCAAAGATTCTTATCTCCAAATCTAAACTCTATCAGTTAACTTAGGATATTCCACGCACTTTGGGATCCAAAATCATCATAATTTAATACAGAAAAGGAAAGAAAATGAAAAAAGAAGAAGATATCAAATCGAAACAACTACACTAGAGTAGACAAGGTGGTATAAGCGTTAAAGATTTGGTTGAGTTCTTCGTATCTTTTCCCGGTGCTAATATTGTAGAGTGTTTTTTTCAACAGGACTTGATGATTAATCAAAATAGCAATATTTCAACGCAACCAAGGTGTTTAAATTGAAATGGGTCGTTTGTCAAAAAATTAAAAAATATGGTTCAAATTGACAGAAAGAAAAGTTATTATGGGTGAAATGGATAAAAAAATATAAAGGAAAACCCGGATTCATCCTGGTATAAACTTAAAAATAGCGAGGGATGAAACTGATGCATCCGATGTAAATTAAAAATAATAAAAAGCATTTGAAAATGGGTAGGATTAAACGGTTACATCGACTATTTTTATATTTTTGTCGTTTAAACAGAATCAAATCAAATGCCTTTTTCACAGTAAATTATTGATTTTATTTTTTAACCAATTTTGTGTTTTAAATTCACAATCCACCAATCTTTACTTCTGGTCCACTTCAGAATCTGGAGTTGATAGTCAAGATAAGAGGTTCCATCCTTTGGCATAATTGTCAAGATAAGATATCAATTATTGCATGTCTTGTTAAACCAAGTCTTGTGTTCCAATCAAATTCGCACATGTAATTTACAAGTCAGTCTAGCTGTTGATAGAATGAATCTGGTCGAGTACTTGAATGTTGAAACCGAACAGTTGAATGCAGTCTGACTCAATGTAGACCGTACTTTAAAGTGTACCCCCTCCTGTCCGCTACATTAGTTAAATAGCATATAACAATAAACCGTTTTATGGTGGTTAATTGGTCATCCACCACCCAAACTTTTAATCAATTTGCTTGGAGTGGTATACTAATATGTATTAGTATTTCATCCGAAAATGCAATATAGGCAATTTAGCAGTTTCGTCTAGTTGTTGCATTACGCAGTGTAGTGTGTGTGTTTAGTACAACTTGTTCATCAACGGATTAAGAGGCTAAATGTTGGATACCAGGATACGTGTTGTCCTAATTTGTAGAGAATAACGTTTTTTTTCTGGTCTGTCATCGAACTGATTAGCTTGGCACGACACTGTCAAGGGAACTAGAACCTGAAGTAACTAAAACTTTGATGACACAAGGGGAACATAAATGATTATAAACTCTTCAAATTCTATACATATACTCCCCTCCGCTCCGATTTATTCGATGTCATGAGTTTTCACGCAGAGGTTAAAATAACATAGCAGATTTTTTTCCAAATCTACCCATATTAATAAATTTTCCTAAAATTTTAAACCACCTGCTTGGGTTTGATTTAATGTAAATTACATGTATCCCATTGTAATTTGCTTGGATGAACCAAATCTTTTCCAAATCCTTGAATAATCGTTTCTATCTACTAATT
>JAJJWW010013735.1:0-140365 GCA_023531295.1 Papaver armeniacum
GAAAACAACTAATAGCTACCCCTAATTCTGCTATTCTCAACTCATTCAAGTTTCACAGGATCATAAACAACTTATAGATGCTAGTTCACAGATAAGCACAATAATTCGAAGCATCATGGAGTTAACAGTTCAGCACAATAAAGATATGCAACTTCACAGGTGTACAAGATGAATCATCTCAAAACAACACCAACACTTTACAAAATGCACAGGGGTTGTTGGAGTCAACTTGGGTATCTCGCTTATAGCTCACAAACAAATGGAGTAGAACACAAGGGTTGCAGGGCAGATTGAAATTATGGGCACAGAGCTCACAGAGCAGGCAATTATGCTCAACACAACACAGGCTCAGATGGCAACAACCTTATTCAAATGTCTCAGAATCTTATCATGCAATTATCACCAGCTCAGGGTTGTGCTCAAACTCACAGCTTCAGGGGCTGGAGTTGAACTCAGGGCTCAAAGGTGCACAGAAAAAGATGCTTCAAAAAACTTTCAGTTATGCACAGCTCATGGGAACAAGGTTCATTAATGCGCAGGTCAGCAAAATAGCTAGTTTGTCAGGCAAGGATAGCTCACAGATTTAACAGGTTAATTTCAAAGTGAAACATGCAAAAAGAGCTCAGGGCAGATGGGATATGCTCAGGGTACGCAATTCCTCACAGATGCTGTATCAATTGCTCAATTGATCACACTTGGCTCAACAGGTCAAGCTCAAACTTGCAGCTTCAGGGACTGGCAAGTTTGTAAGTCTATCATGCATTCAGATTATCAAACATACACCATACAAAGAAGAGTTAGAAAGCAATACCACCAGTATTAAACTGGTTTAGGCAATTCCATTTCGGTTTTGTCTGCTCCTTGTTCTTTCCTTGAATTTGCCTGGGCTTGCTCCACAAGTACCGCTAACTCAAAGCAAAATGATCTCATTCCCAAAATTCACAATGCTAAAGCAAGAAAGTACTAATGCTAAGGCAGTAAATTGAGCCAGAGGATGATATTGGTTCGACACAATGTTCAGTGATGCTTCAAAACAGCAAGGTAAACTGCAGGGTTTTGGAAATTGAAAGCTTACAGGATGTGGATGAAGAATACAGAGTTAATCAATAATTATTCTAACAAGACTTAAGCTACAGATGCAACAAGCTATTCACAGAGGCTGATGGTGATGAAAAGATGTTACAAAGATGGACTACAGATGAAAGTTACACTAAACTATGGCAAGGCAATGATGCAGATGATTGATAACAAAAATTTAAGCTAAGTTAACTGGGAAAATCAAAAGTTAACACAAGTTAACACAAATCAAAGGCAAAGAGCAAGGATTGTAAAATGATATATACAATGGATGAATTGAAAATCAGTAAAGCAAGTGAATGATCACAGGCACACTACCAAATCATCCAAAAAAATGGCCAAAACTTGGTAGGTTTACAAAGATGTTTATTTCTACGACATTACTGCAAGTGCACAAAGCCTATTTGGAGGCGTGGCAAGCACAAGTGTCGATCCCACGAGAATTGGAGGTGCTGTAAGTGATCTAATGGCTCTCTTAACTGATTTCTATCAATGTGACAAAGATGTTTTGTAGCACAAATGGTTTGTTGTCGGCGACTAGGTTGAAATGGTGACTGTGACTCTAAACTAAGGTAATAATAAGCACAAATTTTTGGAACTGATGGTGTTGTGACACTAGGGTGATTAACTCCACCCTCTGATCTTATACTAGAGCAATATAGATTTTCACTTTGTTCTATTGCCTTCCTTGAAGGCCTTAATTGGATAATTGGTGAACTAATTCACCTTATTCACCCTAGTATCACCGGGTCTTATTACAGTGTTGGTGATCACAAAAGGCAGATTCAGCTCAATAAGTCACTACTTTCCTAAACAATAAACACATTAAGAACAACTTGATAATTTACTTGCTTCATATTAAATCAAAGGGTTTCATTACACCCTAGCAAAAGAACTTAGAACATGATGCAGAAAGATAAAACAAATTTCAATTTTAATTCTCCAAAAATAAAACCCTAAAACATGTTGTTTTCTAAAAGTGAAGAGCAACCAAATATATATCTCACAAAACACTCAAACCTTGCAATTAATGCTCACCCAACCCTCTTGCCTCTCGTTAATTCGGCTCGGCACTCCATGCATCGACCAGGAGAGAAAACCCTAGAATTCTAGCTATCTTAACCCTAGCTTCTAAGTTATAGAAGAACCTACAGGAAAAGATGGGTAAAACTAGGGAGGTTGTGGCTGTTGTTGTCGCTGACAAAGGAGGGAGATGATGGTGGTGATGGCTGTGCAGAGCTGGTCGGGGGAGATGTGAAGAATGGTTTCTCTGAGTTTGGTCGGAGGATGAAGGAGAGAAGAGAAGAAAGAGAAGAGGAAGAGAGGTATGGGTTTGGTCGGATGGTGTAAGGGTGTGGGAGGTTTTGCTGTGAAATGGGGGTGTAGCGAGATGACGATGCGAAGGCGGAGCGAGCGTAGGATCTGGTGGGTAAGATCTGAACGGTTGAGGAAATTTTTTCTGTTGAGCGGAGGCATCAAGGAATGATGTGAGTAAGGTAGCGAGCGTTGGATGCATAAGATGGAGATCTCAACGGCTCGTAAATGATGGGTTGGATCGGGGTCGGGTCTTGGATAGCTTGGGCCCATGTCTTTTAAATGGGTTGCTCCTTGTTGGGTTGCAAATCGTTTGCGCGCGGCTTTGCTCCGCTCCATAGATGCTCGTCTCCATTCTTTGCTCTTTTGGGCTCCTCAATTTCTCCGAGCTTTATTTATTACCTAAAAACACAAAATTAATTAGTACAAATATTTATTCTTGAAAACAAAGAAAACACAGAATCTGGGATAAGATCTGATTTCTGAGCACAAAAGATGAGTAAAATGCCAATAAAAAGGTGTATAAATATGCAATATTTGGCACTCATCATAGTTGTTTCACTGTCTTATGTCTTTTTTGTAGATGTATAGACTTTCCGTTGTATACACTATTCCTTGCCCAACCAATAGCGCCCTTTGTCACGGCCAAAGGATTGCGATCGAAGACACGGCTTGGGCTGCAGTGGAATTCCTCCCAGAAACCTCGTATCCATTCAGCTTCCTCTCGGCTTTCTCCAAGGCTATAAACTCGCACTCCATAGTGGATCGAGCTATACATGTCTGTTTGGAAGACTTCCATGACACGTACGCACCTCCAAGTGTGAAGATGTACCCACTAGTAGATTTGCACTCATCTGAGTCTGATATCCAGTTGGCATCACAATACCCTTCCAAACATAAAGCAGGATACTTCCCAAATTTTAAGCAATAGTTTGAAGTGCCTCTCGGTAGCGTAGAACTTTGTAGAGAGCATTCCAGTGATCCCACCTGTGGTTGCAAGTGTACCGCTTAATCTACTCACATGTAAGCAATATCAGTCTTGTATAGTTCATCAAATACATAAGACTCCCAATAATGCGAGAATACTCAAGTTGAGAAATTCCTTCTCCCTTGTTCCTTTTCAAGTTACAATTAGGATCATAAGGAGTAGATACAGGTTTAACATTTTCATGATTAAATCTCTTAAGTACAAGCCAAAGATAATGAGATTGACTAAGACTATATCCGTCGACGTCTTTCGATTTTCATCCCTAAGATTATATCAATAGGCCTAAGTCTTTCATGTCAAATTTTTCGTTAAGCATGCTTTTAATGGTATTAATAATATCAAGGTTACTGCCTAATATGAGCATATCATCAACATAATGTGCACACAATAACATGATAATCATCCATGAGATTTAATGTAAACACATTTATCGCATTCATTAACCTTGAAGCCATTAGATATCATTACATGATCAAATTTGTCATGCCACCGTTTAGGTGCTTGTTTTAAACCATACAGAGATTTTTTTCAATTTGCATACTTTGTTTTCACATCTTTTCACAACGAAACCTTCAAAGTTGGTCCATATAAATTTCTTCATTCAATTCACCATATAAAAATGCACTTTTAACATCCATCTGATGTATATGAAAATCATAAATAGAAGCAATAGCAATCAACATCCTAATAGAAGTGATTCTAGTGACCGGTAAATAGGTATCAAAGAAATCTAATCCTTCTTTTTGTCTATAGCCTTTAGCTACCAACCTAGCTTTATGTTTCTCTATAGTTCCATCTGTTCTAAGCTTCCTTTGAAAACCCATTTGCAACCTATGGCTTTACTACCAGAGAGGTAAGTCTACAAGCTCCCAAGTTTCATTTTCTTTGAATGGACTCCCCACACATTTATTGAAGCTTCTTCCCGTAAGGGAGCTTCCGGAGAAGTCATAGCTTCCTTATAGGTTTGAGGTTCAGACTCTACTGTAAGAGTCACAAAATCTGGGCCAAAGCTTGTCTCGGTTCTAACCCTCTTACTTCTTCTTGGTTCGGTCTCATATTCTAGAGATGGGGGTTGACTGGTCGAAGGAACATTTGTGAGGTCATCATGGACCCTTTTTTGAGGTCCAGACCCTAAAGGAAATATGTGTTCAAAAAAACACAGCATCTCTAGATTCCATAATGGTATTCAGACCAATGTTATTATGGTCAGAACTGATGACATGAACCTATGTGCATTAGTATGCTCAGGGATATCCTAGGAAAACACACAACTCTACGC
The DNA here is from genome assembly GCA_023531295.1 of Papaver armeniacum. Classification (NCBI taxonomy): domain Eukaryota; kingdom Viridiplantae; phylum Streptophyta; class Magnoliopsida; order Ranunculales; family Papaveraceae; genus Papaver; species Papaver armeniacum. The sequence continues at coordinate 4,659 of JAJJWW010013735.1, forward strand.
TTTAGGTCCTATTTTGGTTTTCTTGGAACGAGGAATGGCCACCTTGGCCAAACACCCCCACACTTTAAAGTATGCATAGGAAGGTTGTCTACCTTTCCACAACTCGTAAGGAGTTTTATCTGATTTTTTAAAAGGAACTCGGTTCAAGATATAGCATGCAGAGAGAATTGCTTCCCCCCACAAGTTCGAAGGTAACCCTGAACTGGTCAACATAGCGTTTACCATATCTATGAGTGTTCGATTTTTTCCTTTCGGCTACTCCATTCGACTCAGGTGAAGAAGGTGCAGTAGTTTCATGAATGATGCCATTAATTTTACAAAATTCTCCTATGGGTATCACATACGCACCGCCACTTGATCCCGACCTAAGGGTTTTAATTGTAACACCTTTTTGGTTTTCTACTTCAAGTTTATATAGTTTGAAAGCCTCTAAAGCCTCATCTTTACTTCTAAGAAGATAAACCTGACAAAGACGTGAGTAATCATCTATAAAAGCGATGTACCATTTTTTACCACCTCTAGTTGGTGTTGATTTCAAATCTCCTAAATCCGAGTGTATTAGTTCTAAGGGAGCTGTTCTACGTTCAACCTTTTTATTAAATGGTTTTCTTGCATATTATGATTCAACACAAATTTCACATCTATGATTTTTGTCAATGTTTATTTTGGAATGCAACCTAAATTAGCAAGTCTTTCCAAAGATTTGAAATTAACATGTCCAAGTCTATCATGCCAAACATGTGAGGAGTCACAAACATAGCGTAAAGAAGATGCATTAACATTCATGTTCAAAGCAGATACACTAAGCTTAATCATGTTTTAAGTGACATAACCTTTTCCTACGAAGTCACCACTCTTAGAGATTACAATAGCGTTAGACTCAGCAACAAATTTAAAACCTTTCCCTAGTAAGATGGTCTCTGAGATAAGATTCTTGCATATGTCCGGGACGTGATACACGTCATTCAATGCGAGAGTTTTTCCGAAGTGAGCTTCAATTCAACCTTTGCCTTTCCCTACCACTTTAGCAAGGAAGAGTTTCCATAAACAGTTTCTCATCGTCTCCCCTGTGGTGTAGGAGGAGAAAGCATTTCGAATTGCAGACACGCTTGGCTCCTCCAGAATCTATCCACCAGTCTATCACATTGGTCATATTAGAGACAAGGTTGACTTGGACACCATGCCGCAAAATATCCAGAATCATCTACTATGTTTGCCTTATTTTTCTGTTTTGGATCATTTTTGGTCTTTTTAGGCGCCTTACAGTCTTTGGCCATATGACCAGTTTTTCCATTAATTATAGCACTATCGCCTTTGATGGTGTTTTGGAGACACCACCCTTAGGCTTAAGATTGTTACCTTTGGAGTTTCGACGTTTGTTACGCTCTATTACCATTTTGCCGGATTCTCCATGCTTTTTCTTTGACGCAGCATTATCGTCCAGACATGAGCTTTGTTGGACATGTCTTTGCTCAAAGATCGTGCTCTTGTCCTTGCAGCAGTAAGCTCCTCAACCGGATCTTTTTCCCCGCCTCCACCATGGTGATTTCCCTATTCTTGTGTCGCAGCCTCCTCTCTTGTACTCGCTCCATGAGTGTGGAAGCTTTTCAATCACCGTAGATACTTGTAGAGCTTCATCAATATGCATGCCTTCAAAGAAGAATTTCGTTGATGAGTAGCCGGAGTTCGACGAATTGTTCTACTACAAAGCTTTTCATCGGGTCATCTTATATTCCAGAACCTAGCCACCAAGAACTTCTTGCTTCCAAAGAGCCTCAACAAGATATTTTTCTTCAAGGGCTTCCCATAAATCAAAAGCAGTAAAATTTTCTTTTGCATTATAAAAGTCGTACAAGGAGTCATCCAGACAGTTAAGAATATGGTTTTTGCACATGTAATTCTTCCTAGTCCACCTATCCAGTCTATCTTCATAACCACGGTCATGAAGTCTTCTTGAAGGTTTTTCCAAAGCTACTTCATCTAACCTTTGGTCTTTTAAGAAAAATAGCATTTTGGACTGCCATCTTTTAAAGTCTTTTCCACTAAACTTTGGAGGTTTGTCTACAGTACTTTTTCCCATGTTGTTACAGAAAAAATATAGTAATGAAAGATATTACCTTTAGCTTGTTGGAAATAGTGACAACATTCGTAATAACTTAGAAAAAATACATAGCTCAAACTGATGCGTGATTGATGTTCTAGGAGTTGTACTGATAATGGTAGCAAGAACTAGTAGAGGCACGTATGAGATACGCTGACCTAAAGGTAGTATTACCTGCTACTCCTCTGAGATGCTATAGAAGTTGGCAAGTCACCTCCAGGATACAACTACTGATAGTACTCCTCTTCGTAGCATACAAAGAAAGCACTCTTAGAACTTGGCAGCAGAACGAAAAACTTAAAACAAGGTTGATAGTGAAATTGTTTACAGAAAACAGAGGAAGAGCAGAAGAAGAGATGTTGTATTTCTAATGAGCTGAAAACTACTCTCTTATATAGTGTTTATGACGTTACAAACAAGAGGTAAAATGCATGCAAAGAAACCATGCGTATGACAGAAAAACAGTGTAAGACAAAATCATAGAGTTGTCAGTCAGTCAAAAGCACCCGCACGGACGGCGGCGTGCGTGCTTTGGTGCGAAGCACCACGCGTACGGGAAAGGCAACCTTGCCATAGTGTAGGTCTTCCCCCTCACACAAAAGTGTGTTGACCCAATGGGCCATGCCCTTTAGGCAAAACCTATGGTATTTAAGTCTAAAACTCTTAAGATTTTAGTCTATGTGGGACTATTGTTTTATCTATTCAAAATGAAAAAACAAATAGAGGGCAATAGGTCTAGGGATCAAGTCTTGGTCCATGCTTTACAAAAACCCGTTTTTTCTAACACTAAACACGCATCACAATCTAAGATCCGCAAGACTTACAGAAAACTAGCTCTGAAATGGCATCCGGATAGACGGAACTTAAGGAAGTCAACAATGGGCAATGAAACGAATTCAACAATGGGTAATGAAGCTAAACAAAGGTTTCAATAAATCCAAGAAACTTATGCAGTTTTTTCAGATGAAAGGTGTTGGGATCTTGCAACAATGAACAGCACGTTAGATGTATCAAAATAATATGTAAAGAACTAATGCGAAACAACTCTACCGAAATAACTTGACGAGGGCAGAATCACAGGTTCAACAAGTTGTCCTTAACACATTAGTTCGCGGGTATACTCGAGTTGAGTAATGCTAAACCCCTCACAGCGAAGATGTGTCCAGGATAAGACTGCCCGATATAACTTGAGTTAGCACAACGCAAGTTACCCCACTTCGAACTCAAAGAACAGGATGGAAGTAAAAACGTATGGAGAAAACCCTAGAATAAAAGAAGAATTTTTCTGTGTGTTGAAAACAGATTTTCGAGTTGTATTTATAGGATGAAAAAACTTGCAAATCAAGTTAGGTTTTGGTTTTCTTCAAAAACAAGTAAAAGGAATTTTACCATAAATAAAACTCTTAAGAAATAAGTTTGGAATTAATTTCCTAAAGAAAGACTCGCCAAAAATAAATCCGTGGAAAAAAGGGACTTGGTGCATGGCATACGCGCATATCGCATGGGTAAAAATATGTATTTTTGCCCACCCGCTCCACCCACGTTTTACAATTCATACATAAGAGTATGATTATATAGTGGAGCTCCTCTTTAGTTTTCCACAATGTGGGACTAAAGGTTCCACTTCATTCACCCAAAAAATGAGTGAGTATCCTTAGACCCTTAGGTCATTAGATCAAACCACACCAAGACCATAAAACATTTTAATTAAAACTCATTTTCTCCAACAATCCCCCACATGAATGAAATCTAGGAAAACGAAAAATCAGAGTAAGGAAAATACCATTTAGGCAAAGGTGTCCATGAGGTCTTGAACCCTTACTTAGTGAGAAGTTACCGGAACTACATGCTAGACAGTGAACATAGTCTTGAACTGATAGCATTGGTGTAATTCGCGACAATACCCACGCATGATATCCTCCTGGCGTTGCTAAGTTCGTGCCGTTTTGTCCAATTTGGCCCCCGGACATATCCTCGTTTCTCGTAATGCTCTAGAGAATTGGCTCAATTCTCAGGAAGCGGCCCCACTTCCACATTCGGGATAGGTGAGTTCCATCAAGAGTGTTTTCATCGCTACACCCCACTTCAATCTTAAATTGAAACTATGGAACTCATTAAGACTTATTTAAAATTCATCCTCCACATGCAGTCACACTATCACATCAACACCATAGGGAAGGGACGGAGAATGAAAATCTCTGATAGTGTTTACCATTACCCACCATGAATTAGTTATCTCATTCGAAACCTTGATCTTGGAATCTCCAGTCAGCAAGGTTGAGTATCCTTCATGGCAAGTTTAATTTTTTGAGCCTAAGCCCCATCCCCTCGATGCTTTACTAACTATCTCCTTGGACAAACCTTTCGTCAAAGGGTCCGCGATATTCTCCTTGGACCGCATCCAATCTATGGAAATAACGCCCGTTGAGATTAGTGTTTTCAAAGTATCATGTCTTCTACGAATATGTATAGACTTTCCATTGTAGAAGCAACTCTTAGCTCTACCTATCGCAAATTTGCTGTCACGTTGTATAGATATAGGCGGGCATGTGCCTATGCGAGAGGAATATCTTCTAAAGTTTCTTAGCCATTCGGCCTCCTCCCGCTTTATCTAACGCAATAAACTCCGATTCCATAGTGGAACGAGCTATACATGTCCTGTTTGGAACTCTTCCAAGATACAGACGCACTGCTAGAGTGAATACATATCCCTCGTAGACTTAGAATCCTCGCATCCTCGTTATCCAGCTTTGCATCGCAAAATCCTCAAGAACTACTGGATATCCTTTGTAATTCAAACTAAAGGTCATTGTGTACTTCAAGTACTTTAGCACTCTAATAAGTGCATCCCAATGTATCTCGCCCGGATTACAAGTATACCCGCTTAACCTACTTAAAAGATAAGCAATGTCCGGTCTCGTACAATTCATCAAATACATCGACTTCCTATGACTCTCGAGTATTCAAGTTGGTTAACTCCTACACCCTTATTCTTCTTGAGACGACAGTTAGAATCATAAGGAGTACACACAAGTTCTGCTAAACCGATTAAATTTCTTAAGTATGGATTCAACATAATGAGACCGACTAGGACTATAGCCATTAGAAGTTTTTCTAATCTTCATCCCTAATATGACATCACGGGCCTAAGTCTTTCATGTCAAAGTTCTCATTCACAGCTTTCTTAGTGGAATTAATAACATCCATGTTTGTACCTAGTATAAGCATATCATCAACATACAAGCATACAATCACACTGTATCCTTGACAAGTTTAGTATAAACACATTTATCGATTCATTAATTCTAAAACCACTAGAAATCATCACATGATCAAATTTTTCATGCCAATCGTTTAGGTGCTTGTTTCAATCCATACAAAGATTTAACCAGTTTACACACTTTCTTTTCACAACCTTTAACTACAAAGCCCTCGTGTTGTTCCATATAAATTTCTTCATCTAACTCACCATTAAGAAACGCCGTCTTTACATCCATTTGATGTATCTCTAAATTATGGATGTAAGCTATAGCAATTAACATCCTAATGGAGCTAATTCTACCACCGGTGAATAGGTGTCAAAGAAATCTATACCTTCTATTTGTCTGTAGCCTTTAGCTACAAATTTAGCCTAGCCTTGTATTTTTCAATAGTTCCATCTATCTTACGTTTTCTTTTGAAAATCCATTTACAACCTATGGCCTTACACCCTGGAGGTAAATCTACAAGTTCAAAAGTACCGTTTTTCGAATGGAATCCATTTCACTAATGGAAGCTTCTTTCCACCACTTGAGCTTCCGGACAAGTCATGGCTTCTCTATAAGTCCGAGGATCGACTCGCCTAGGTATGTAATGCAACCAGATAGCTTTTCCCGCTCTAACCCTTTACCTCTTCTGCTCCACTTCTCGGTTCATCTTCCTCCAAAGGTAATAATTGACTAGTTCAAGGAACATCTAGGGATCATCTAAACATCTCTTTCGAGAATCACGTTTCAAAGGAAAAATAGTTTCAAAAACTCAAAGATCCCTAGACTCCATGATAGTATTCAACCCTATGTCGAAATTTTAATTCACAACCATAAACCTATGAGCACTAGAATGCTCAGATACCCTATAAAAACACAATCAACGGTTTTGGGTCCTATCTTATTTTTCTTAGGAGGAGAGGGATGCCCACCTTGCCAAGCACCCCCACACTTTGAAGTAATCATAAGATGGTTGTCTACCTTTCCATAACTCATATGGAGTTTTATCCGATCCTTTAAAGGGTACTGCTCAGATGTAATTGGCATAGAGGATAGCCTCCCCACAAATTCGAAGGTAATCCCGAACTAATCAACATGGCATTCATCATATCCTTAAGGGTACGGTTCTTACGTTCAGCCTACACCATTGGATTGAGGTGAATAAGGAGCTGTAGTCTCATGTATTATGCCATGTTCTTCACAGTAAATCTCCTACGGGGAATTTCATACTCACCACCACGGTCAGACCTAATAGTTTTAATGGTAGTATTCAATTGGTTTTCGACTTCACTTTTATATATCTTAAAGGCTTCTAAGGCATCATCCTTCCTCTAAGTAAGTAAACATGGCAGATTTCGTACAATCATCTATAAAAGTAATAAACCATTTCTTACCACCTCTTGTTTGAACCGACTTCATATCAACTAGGTCCGAGTGGATTAAATCTAAGGGTTTAGAGTTTCTCTCGGACATTCTTATTGAATGATTTTTTAACATGCTTAGATTATACGCAAATCTCACACTTATGATTTTTATCTAAAGTGAATTTGGGTATGCAACCTACGCTAGCCAATTTATGCATTGATTTATAGTTTACATGACCAAGTCTACCATGCCAAACATTCAATGACACACACATGTAAGCAGAAGAATCATTCAATTTCAATTCATGACAGGTTACATTAAGTTTATATAGACCCAGTCTTATAACCCTTACCCACATAATCATTTCCCTTAGTTACTATAAGTTTTCCAGACTCAATTGTAACTTTAAAACCCTTATCATCTAAAAAAAGAACAAGAAATGAGATTTTTGCAGTATGTCCTGAACATGAAGAACTTCATTCAATGTGAGAGTCTTTCCAGATGTGAGCTCAGATCGACCTTTCCTTTTCCCGCAACCTCTGATGCAGATGAGTTACCCATATAGAGTTTCTCGCCTTCCCCTACCCTCTGGTAGGAGGTGAACAGGTCTTTGTTCCCACAAACATGCTTGGTAGCTCCAGAGTCTACCCACCAATCCATCACATTGGTCACCAGATTAACTTTAGACACCACAGCAGAAAACTCATCTTTGCTTTTCTCAACCAAGTTAGCATTATTCTTCTTATCCTAACGTTGTCTACAAGTGGGAACCGCCATATGACCAGATTTCCACACACCCAACAAGGACCCTTAATTTTAATAATGCTAGATTCTCGTTTACGAAACGTACCTTTCTTGTTAGGTCCATGCTTCGAGTTGCGATTGTTGTTGTCACCTTTTCCAGCCTTTGGATGGCTTATGTTCGGACATATGAGCTTTGTTAGACATGTCCCTTTGCAGATGACACGTTCTTGTCTTTGGTGCACAACATCTCTTCCACTTGAATCTTCTTTCCCAATTCAACCATGTTGATCTCGCCAGTTTCATACCTCAGCTTTTTCTTGTACTCCGACCAAGAAGATGGTAACTTCTCAATCACCGCAGACACTTGAAAAGTCTCATCAATAACCATACCTTCAAAGAAGAATCTGTTAATGATTTGTTGAAGTTCGAGGAATTGATCAACAAATGCACTTATCATTCGTCATCTTGAACTCCATAAACTTTGCAACTAGAAACTTCTTGCTTCCTGCAGTCTCAGCTTGGTACTTTGCTTCTAACGCAGTCCACAACTCATAAGCAGTTAAGCTATCTTTAGCATTGTAAAAGTCATACATCGCATCTTCCAAACCATTCATGATATGATTTTTAGCCATATAGTTACCCCTTGTATAATACGTTCTATCTTCATCAGTATTATCTTCCAGCTCATCAAAACATCAAGAGGACCTTGCAAGATCAAGGTCCAAATCATGATTGCTCGTAAAAAACAACATCTTGGATTACCATCTCTTGAAATCCTTTCGTTAAACTTCTGTGGTCTCGGGTCTTTCAACGTTCATCTTTCATTTGTTTCCATTGTTGACATCGTTGCAAGGAATACTAATGTGTTAAGATTGTTGGGATCTTGCAACAATGAACAGCACGTTAGATGGATCAAAATAATATGTAAAGAACTAATGCGAAACAACTCTACCGAAATAACTTGACGAGGGCAGAATCACAGGTTCAACAAGTTGTCCTTAACACATTAGTTCGCGGGTATACTCGAGTTGAGTAATGCTAAACCCCTCACAGCGAAGATGTGTCCAGGATAAGATCGACCGATATAACTTGAGTTAGCACAACGCAAGTTACCCTCTCTTCGAACTCAAGAACAGGATGGAGGTAAAAATATATGGAGAAAACCCTAGAATAAAAGAAGAATTTTTCTGTGTTGTTGAAAACAGATTTTCGAGTTGTATTTATAGGATGAAAAAACTTGCAAATCAAGTTAGGTTTTGGTTTTCTTCAAAAACAAGTAAAAGGAATTTTACCATAAATAAAACTCTTAAGAAATAAGTTTGGAATTAATTTCCTAAAGAAAGACTCGCCAAAAATAAATCCGTGGAAAAAAGGGACTTGGTGCATGGCATACGCGCATATCGCATGGGTAAAAATATGTATTTTTACCCATGCGAGAGTCTTTCAATGTAAAAAAGGGACTTGTCATTCAATGTGAGAGTCTTTCCAGATGTGAGCTTCAGACCGACCTTTCCTTTTCCTGCAACCTCTGATGCAGATGAGTTACCCATATAGAGTTTCTCGCCTTCCCCTACCCTCTGGTAGGAGGTGAACAAGTCTCTGTTCCCACAAACATGCTTGGTAGCTCCAAAGTCTACCCACTAATCCATCACATTGGTCACCAGATTAACTTTAGACACCACAAACAGTAAAAACTCATCTTTGCTTTTCTCAACCAAGTTAGCATTATTCTTCTTATCCTAACGTTGTCTACAGTGAACTGCCATATGACCCAGTATTTCCACACACCCAACAAGGACCCTTAATTTTAATAATGCTAGATTCTCTAGTTTACGAAACGTACCTTTCTTGTTAGGTCCATGCTTCGAGTTGCGATTGTTGTTGTCACCTTTTCCAGCTTTGGATGGCTTATGTTCAGACATATGAGCTTTGTTAGACATGTCCCTTGCAGATGACACGTTCTTGTCTTTGGTGCACAACATCTCTTCCACTTGAATCTTCTTTCCCAATTCAACCATGTTGATCTCGCCAGATTTCATACCTCGCCTTTTTCTTGTACTCCGACCAAGAAGATGGTAACTTCTCAATCACCGCAGACACTTGAAAAGTCTCATCAATAACCATACCTTCAGCAAGAATCTGGTTAATGATTTGTTGAAGTTCGAGGAATTGATCAACAACAGACTTATCATTCGTCATCTTGAACTCCATAAACTTTGCAACTAGAAACTTCTTGCTTCCTGCAGTCTCAGCTTGGTACTTTGCTTCTAACGCAGTCCACAACTCATAAGCGCTAAGCTATCTTTAGCATTGTAAAAGTCATACATCGCATCTTCCAAACCATTCATGATATGATTTTTAGCCATATAGTTACCCCTTGTATAATACGTTCTATCTTCACGTATTATCTTCAGCAGCCATCAAAACATCAAGAGGACCTTTGCAAAGATGCGTCCAAATCATGATTGCTCGAAAAAACAACATCTTGGATTACCATCTCTTGAAATCCTTTCCGTTAAACTCGTGGTCTTTCAACGTTAACGTTCATCTTTGTTTCCATTGTTGACATCGTTGCAAGGAATACTAATGTGTTAAGATTGTTGGGATCTTGCAACAATGAACAGCACGTTAGATGTATCAAAATAATATGTAAAGAACTAATGCGAAACAACTCTACCGAAATAACTTGACGAGGGCAGAATCACAGGTTCAACAAGTTGTCCTTAACACATTAGTTCGCGGGTATACTCGAGTTGAGTAATGCTAAACCCTCACAGCGAAGATGTGTCCAGGATAAGACCGCCCGATATAACTTGAGTTAGCACAACGCAAGTTACCCTCTTCGAACTCAAGAACAGGATGGAGGTAAAAACGTATGGAGAAAACCCTAGAATAAAAGAAGAATTTTTCGGTGTGTTGAAAACAGATTTTCGAGTTGTATTTATAGGATGAAAAAACTTGCAAATCAAGTTAGGTTTTGGTTTTCTTCAAAAACAAGTAAAAGGAATTTTACCATAAATAAAACTCTTAAGAAATAAGTTTGGAATTAATTTCCTAAAGAAAGACTCGCCAAAAATAAATCCGTGGAAAAAAAGGGACTTGGTGCATGGCATACGCGCATATCGCATGGGTAAAAATATGTATTTTTGCCCACCCGCTCCACCCACGTTTTACAATTCATACATAAGAGTATGATTATATAGTGGAGCTCCTCTTTAGTTTTCCACAATGTGGGACTAAAGGTTCCACTTCATTCACCCAAAAATGAGTGATTATCCTTAGACCCTTAGGTCATTAGATCAAACCACACAAAGACCATAAAACATTTTAATTAAAACTCATTTTCTCCAACAATCCCCCACATGAATGAAATCTAGGAAAACGAAAAATCAGAGTAAGGAAAATACCATTTAGGCAAAGGTGTCCATGAGGTCTTGAACCCTTACTTAGTGAGAAGTTACCGGAACTACATGCTAGACAAAGGAACATAGTCTTGAACCGATAGCATTGGTGTAATTCGCGACAATACCCACGCATGATATCCTCCTCGGCGTTGCTAAGTTCGTGCCGTTTTGTCCAATTTGGCCCCGGGACATATCATGTTTCTCTCGAATGCTCTAGAGAATTGGCTCAATTCTCATAGGAAGCGGCCCCACTTCCACATTCAGATAGGTGAGTTCCATCAAGAGTGTTTTCGCTACACCCCACTTCAATCTTAAATTGAAACTTTGGAACTCATTAAGACTTATTTAAAAGTCATCCTCCACATGCGGTCACACTATCACATCAACACCATAGGGAAGGGAAGGAGAATGAAAAATCTCGATAGTGTTTACCATTACCCACCATGAATTAGTTGTCTCATTCGAAACCTTGATCTTGGAATCTCCATCAAAGAAGGTTGAGTATCCTTCATGGCAAGTTTAATTTTTTGAGCCTAAGCCCCATCCTCGATGCTTTACTAACTATCTCCTTGGACAAACCTTTCGTCAAAGGGTCCGCGATATTCTCCTTGGACCGCATCCAATCTATGGAAATAACGCCTGTTGAGATTAGTGTTTTCAAAGTATCATGTCTTCTACGAATATGTATAGACTTTCCATTGTAGAAGCAACTCTTAGCTCTACCTATCGCAGATTTGTTGTCACGGTGTATAGATATAGTCGGCATGTGCCTATGCGTAGAGAGGAATATCTTCTAAAAGTTTCTTAGCCATTCGGCCTCCTCTCCCGCTTTATCTAACGCAATAAACTCCGATTCCATAGTGGAACGAGCTATACATGTCTGTTTGGAACTCTTCCAAGATACGACGCACCCTGCTAGAGTGAATACATATCCACTCGTAGACTTAGAATCCTCAGATCCTCTTTATCCAGTTTGCATCGCAAAATCCCTCAAGAACGGCCGGATATCCTTTGTAATTCAAACTAAAGGTCATTGTGTACTTCAAGTACTATAGCACTCTAATAAGTGCATCCCAATGTATCTGCCCTGGATTACAAGTATACCTGCTTAACCTACTTACAAAGCATAAGCAATGTCTGGTCTCGTACAATTCATCAAATACATCGACTTCCTATGACTCTCGAGTATTCAAGTTGGTTAACTCCTACACCCTTATTCTTCTTGAGACGACATTAGAATCATAAGGAGTACACACAGGTTCTGATTAAACCGATTAAATTTCTTAAGTATGGATTCAACATAATGAGACCGACTCAGGACTATAGCCATTATAAGTTTTTCTAATCTTCATCCCTAATATGACATCAGCGGGGCCTAAGTCTTTCATGTCAAAGTTCTCATTCAAAAGTTTCTTAGTGGAATTAATAACATCCATGTTTGTACCTAGTATAAGCATATCATCAACATACAAGCATACAATCACACAGGTATCCTTGACAAGTTTAGTATAAACACACTTATCAGATTCATTAATTCTAAAACCACTAGAAATCATCACATGATCAAATTTTTCATGCCACTATTTAGGTGCTTGTTTCAATCCATACAAAGATTTAACCAGTTTACACACTTTCTTTTCACAACCTTTAACTACAAAGCCCTCAAAGTTGTTCCATATAAATTTCTTCATCTAACTCACCATTAAGAAATATTTGTCTTTACATCCATTTGATGTATCTCTAAATTATGGACGGAAAGCTATAGCAATTAACATCCTAATGGAGCTAATTCTACTCACCGGTGAATAGGTGTCAAAGAAATATATACCTTCTATTTGTCTCCAGAGCCTTTAGCTACCAGCCCTAGCCTTGTATTTTTCAATAGTTCCATCTATCTTACGTTTTCTTTTGAAAATCCATTTACAACCTATGGCCTTACACCCTGGAGGTAAATCTACAAGTTCAAAAGTACCATTTTCTCGAATGGAATCCATTTCACTAATGGAAGCTTATTTCCACCACAGAGCTTCGGACAAGTCATGGCTTCTCTATAAGTCCGAGGATCGACTCTGCTAGGTATGTAATGCAAACCAGGATAGGTTTTCTCGCTTCTAACCCTTTACCTCTACTCGGTTCCACTTCTCGGGTTCATCTTCCTCTAAAGGTAATAATTGACTAGTTGAAGGAACATCTAGGGGATCATCTAAACATCTCTTTCGAGAATCACGTTTCAAAGGAAAAATAGTTTCAAAAACTCAAGATCCCTAGACTCCATGATAGTATTCAACCCTATGTCGAAATTTCGTAACTCACAACCATAAACCTATGAGCACTAGAATGCTCGGGGATACCCTATAAAAACACAATCAACGGTTTTGGGTCCTATCTTATTTTTTTCTTAGGAGGAGGGATGCCCACCTTTGCCAAGCACCCCCACACTTTGAAGTAATCATAAGATGGTTGTCTACCTTTCCATAACTCATATGGAGTTTTAACCGATCCTTTAAAGGGTACTGTTCAGATGTAATTGGCGGAGAGGATAGCCTCCCCCCACAAATTCGAAGGTAATCCCGAACTAATCAACATGGCATTCATCATATCCTTAAGGGTACGGTTCTTACGTTCGCCTACACCATTGGATTGAGGTGAATAAGGAGCTGTAGTCTCATGTATTATGCCATGTTCTTCATAGTAAATCTCCTACGGGAATTTCATACTCACCACCACGGTCAGACCTAATAGTTTTAATGGTAGTATTCAATTGGTTTTCGACTTCACTTTTATATATCTTAAAGGCTTCTAAGGCATCATCCTTCCCTCTAAGTAAGTAAACATGGCAGTACTTCGGACTGCTCCTGAAAGCCATGTCAACCATTAACAAATTCTACCTTGGTTGGGATTCGGACTGCACTGAAGAGATGGGCGATAAATAGTGTTTTTAAAGATTGTCGTTGTTCCTTGAAAGTTATAATCAACGAAAACTGTATAAACTGTAGCTAACTGAATTGGGAGGGTAGATTAGGTACGAACTGGAACAGAGTGACTGGGTGGGTTGTACTGAGTTAGACTCGCACGTGGTTGTTAAGTTTTGAGCGAGTCTAACTATTTCCGTAGCTTTTGCTGAAATAGTGAATATTACTGAGGTTCGATTCAAAGCAAGGTTTGAAAAACACCCGTTTTTACCGAAAAAACGACCGTTAAAACGGTCACACCCATATACCGTGGCCGTGAGGGTCCCCGAACCCGTGCCTTTATAATGCCGATAAATAGGAAATAACGGCAGTTTTTTAGGACCGTTTTTCAGTTTTCATACGCGTTATAACCGTTTTTCTAAAATTAGTTTGAATGTTTTTTTCTACTAAATAACATTTTAACGTGCGTTTTTTAGAACTGTTTTCCCGTTATCACGCACGTTATAATCGTGTAAATAACTTTCTTACCATTTTTTTGAGTTTTTTTCTTTCTCTGGATTGAAAGCTTAAAACTTCGAATTAAATTTTTAATTGATACAAGGAAAGTAACTACAGGATTAAAAACTTCAAATTTAACAAATATAGGATTGTTAAACTAGTGTTCATCATTTAAAAAGCTACACGAACCAACTACGACCACCACCTTTTTTTGATTCATTCATGTATTCTTCATTTTCTCGGCGGTTCCTTTCCACATCATAGTCATCGTCATGGGGTACTGGCTATCTTCGTTTGCATAAGTATCATCATCATAATAACCTTCATTATTGTTATCATAACCCCCTTCATTTTCATCATCATTGTTACCTACTTCATTATTGTTATCAATATTAGAATTATATCCTTCGTTCATATGTTGAACACCATGGTCAGAGCGATCGGAAGTGTAACGAGAATCATATGTTGGATTCGCATTCTCATAACCTTGTGTATTGTCTCCAAATGAAAGATTACCAAAGTCATAAACAAAGTCACTCATTGATAACCTTTCGTATGGGATTTGAACTTCAGGATCATGCCAGTTGTATGGTAGTGGGACATGCTCTGGATTATTAACGGCTTCCTCTTCCAGCATATTTAACCATTGTTCTTCTTGAGGTAAAACCGGTGTTTCATCTTCCCCCACTATCCAGTCAAGCATATTGTCATCCCTCAGTAGACTATGAACGTCGTGAACATCAATGTTATGTCGCCTTGCTTTACCTTTAATTATTTGTTTCTCCAACTTCAAATTGTACTGGACATATACACCAGATCATTTATTCTCGATGAAAGTAAACGATTGCGTAGTTTGGTGTGGATTCTTTCAAACACACTCCAATTCCTCTCTGATCTAGACGATGTATTTGTTTGACTTAATATCTTTACTGTAATCTTCAGGAGGATACTCAGCACCATAAGATAACCACCAACTTACATGATCACCATGTTGAGCTGCAATACGTGCTGATGGTGATGCAAATTCGCGTTCTTCCCGCCTACAAAGAAAAGTACAATTGTTACCAGAAATTCAAATTACTTAATTAAACATATTTGGAGATAGTATTAGTAATTTTGTACCTCTAGCATGCATTTTGCTTGTTCTTGCGGGCCACTAACCATTTTTGATATAACTTCAGTAAGACAAATTTGGGGCTCAGAAATTTCATTATTGATGAGATTAGTTGTTGGGTTAAAGATGTAATAAGGATTGAGAAAATACGTTGCAGCATGAAGAGGAGAACTCAACTGACTTTTCCATCGTTTCTTTATTACACCCACGATAGAAGCATTTCGATTTGATCCCAAACCCATTTGTATAGTTTCCACACATGTAGCAAGTGCATGGAACAAATAACCCATGGTGGGTTTGTCTAAGTCCAAGAAACGAATCATTTTCAATAAAGAACCAACCATTATGCATGAATTTTGACACGTCGTCCAGAACATCTCATTTGAAATAATATTCTTCACTTGTCTAGCTTGTTTAGTTTTTGCCTCATCCAATTTCAGAAATTCTTTGTCCAGAAATAGGCTCTCGATAGCATTACGTTGATCAATGATGCTTTTGATTGCAATAAAATTCGTTGAAAACCTTGTTAAGCCAGGGCACAATAGATTGCGTCCTGCAGAATGTTGTCAAAATCTATCAATAACACAACCATGATTGTAAATAAATTTGCTAATTTGTCTTACTTCTCCGATCACATCTTTAACAAAGAGGAATTTTTCCATATCTTCCAACATCAAGTCCAATACGTGAGCAGCACAGGGTACCCAGAAAAATGTGTCATATTCTGAAGCCAATCTCTTACCTATTCAAACAAAAATAGAAAGAAGTTAATGATAATATATATATATATAAAATAAAATGAAGTTATTCTTAGTTACCTGCAGCTTTGAATTGGGATCCTTGATCTGTTACTAATTGAACAATGTTTCTCGGACCGACATCATCTATAACGGGCTTGAACAAAGTAATTAAATACTCTGTCTTCAACCGATTATGTTCTATGTCGACACTTTTCAAAAACGTAATTCCACGGCCATTGTAAACTAGAAAGTTTACAATCGTACGATTGCTTTTGTTTTTCCAACCATCAGATATGAGTGTACAACCATATTCTCTCCAATATTGTCGTTAAACAGACACCACATCTTTTTCAATTCTTTGTTTTTCTGAAGTTAATATGGGATTCGACAACTTATAAGATGATGGAACTCCATAGGATTGGCCGAAATTTGCAACTGCATTGAATGCCTTGTGGTACTGAGATGAGTTAGCCACATTAAAGGGAATATCATTGGCATAGAAAAAACTTCCAATAGAAGAATCGACTTTTTCCCGACATGTTTTACTTTTGCCAAATTTTTCCATCGAAGGTTGAGAATCCCTAGAAGTGTTATATTGTCCTCCCATATCCACAGACATCCTAGGTGGTTGTGATGGCCTCATAGTAGACCTAGGTATTTCTGTAGAGGCCCGAGGACCGAGCGATGTACCCTCTCCGGCATGAATATTCTTAGTTTTTCGTCCAAAAAGGTTCTTTTAAAACCCAGTCTTTTTCTTTTGTGTGACTGGTACTTTTTCTTCTTCTGCATGAAAATCTGGTTCTTCTTCATCTATACCACACACAGGGTTCCATGGCTCATTATGATACACTTGTTCTGAATCTTCGTTATCATATTCTGCTTTTCTTTGCCTTTTTGCTTTTCTTTGATAAAAAAAACTATAGATGCATCATCATGCAGTGGCGGTGGGGTACATGACTTGGACGTAATAATCATATGTAGTTGAATTTTAGATCGGATCTAATAATGGGTTGATTGACTCTACCCTATCTCACCATGCAATGCCTAGTTTATTGAGTTTTTTAAGCATTCAATGATTGACTTTTAGAAATTAGTACCCTATAAACGAGTTAAAACCCTGCCTACTTCTTGGCATTTGATGGAAATTCTGCAATCTAATAAAGGGACAAGTCTACCTAGCTAGGTTATGCAATCTCTTAAATTGGATTGATGATTGTTTCTTTCTTCACATTACTCATTGCATAATTCTTTGTAAACGAAATTTTAGTGGCTATAATTGACCGTCACGAATTTTATCAAACTTTCGTAAATTGTATAGTGAAAAGCATTTTAAAACACATATGTAAGGAATATAAACATGACTATCGAATTATACATATTTCTTATACTAACAATAATCAATTAAAATGGTAGTATTAAAAATATCTCATTTCTTAATGATATATATAGGTCATCTATTAGTGGGACAAAATTTAAAATTTAATATGTCATCTATTTAGGGACGAAGGGAGTATTAAAAAAGGAAAAAACCTAGTAACAACGTTTTTTAGACTCGTTAAAACGTTTTCACGCACGTTATAACCGTTACATAAGAATTTCATATCATAATATTTTTTTTATTTTCTATTTAACCGTTACAACGCCCGTTATTTTAAAAAAAAAACGTCCAAAAAACGCGTTTTTTTGCCCAAAACATGCTCACACCTGTCAAAACGCATTATAACGGTCACGCCTAGTGCCCGTGACCTGAGCCGTGACCCGTTTTTCAAACCTTGATTCAAAGTGATAAATACACTTATTATTTGTTAGGTAGGGAGTGGGTATCCAGGCCGTTTTAGATAACAACTCTATCTATTCTTATTTAGTCAAGCAAAGATTGGGATCTTTGCACTTAAAGAATGTAAATGATTAAAAGTTCAGAGAATTGACGACAATTTTCAACACAAAAAATAATCATACACCCAAAGGCCGAAACACTAACAACTGCAGCAACTCTCACACTGACAGCATACATAGAGGGAACAAGTCGGGTATCTTATTAGTGTAAACAACAAAACCCAAATTGCTAACAAAGGCACAGTTACAGTGTTACATCAATATATAATTTTTAAGAACATGTAAAAAAAAAAAATGATGTTACATACACAAACCTTGGACTGAAAGACAGCAAGAGAGAAAAAAAGGGCAATGCAAATTCTATTCAAGCCAAAGGATAATTTAAGAGGAATTTCTGATTTTTTTATCCCAAATTCAGCTATCAGAATTTTTGGGATTTGATGAAACTGGGATCTCTTTGACAACTGGTGGTTGTGACGGAACAATAGAATCAGGAGAACTGCTCTTGTTCACTGTATGAGGGGTGTGTGAAGCAGGTGGTAGAGGAGGAGGCGTGGGTATGTTAATAAAGGAGGAGGATGGGGAGCATGTGTCGTCAATGGGTTCTGAGGGGAAGTGGTGTACCTCCGTGACCTCTTCGATGCCCTCATCTAAGTACACTACATCCTGCATTGTTAGCTGATGGTATTCAACTATTTCCCTTAAAAACCGATTTTCACGAGCATAGATGGAGTTCTCGTGAGCCAACCGAGCCTTCTCTGCCAATAGTGTCTCCAATTGAAGTCGTATCTGGTGATAATAACAGAATCTTGTGGTAAATACACATAACTTAGACCACTGGGAAAAACAAAAAGTTGCAGAAAGAAATTGATCTTGGATATTTTAAAAGTTAGATCAAATATAGAGAACTTTATATGCTAAGAATATTATAAATCATCACAAGAGTGCATTTAAACTCATTGGCATTGCCAAAACCCGAGTGGGTATGTGGCATTCACCTGTAGTTTGCAAATTCTTCTCGAGATGAGAAAATTCACTAGGTCAACTTACCTAAACCCATCTTATAGGGCCTACCCTTTAGTTCATGACTCGTATTGGAGTATGGAGTACAATTTTTTATGTGAATACGTGATTATAAATATGTTAATTATACTAGATTCGCATAACTATCAGTAGTAGGTAAGCATAACTATCAGTAGTAGGTACCAGATAAGTTGGTACTAGATTCATATAGACATACCAGATCATCATCTTCAGGGGTGTCTCCCTTCTCACGACTCTCCCTAAGAATTCTGTTCTCCTCTTCAAGCTGAGCACATCGCTCCTTCGCAAAGGCAAGGTCCGCTTTGACAGTTTTCAACTCCCGTAGAAGAAGCTTGGCTTTTGCGGCCATCGCCATTGCAACCTGCAGCTCAAGAAAAGTTGAATCATGCACTTAATCGGCAGATATAGAGTGCTAAAACTGATAGAGAATAAAGAAATGAACAAACAAAATTTCTAGAAATATATGGGTGTAGGAAATGAAGAAAGATACACTAAACTTGGTACTTCATTTGCTATATCCTTACTTCGGTACAACTCATGAACCTCATGATCCAGTACATATCACGGCAGATATTTACATTTGACAACTTATCTGGGAATTAGTATGCACAAGCTAGCCTAGATAATAATTTATCACATTCTAACTAACTTCGTGGCTAGGGCCTTGTTCATAAACTTTGGACTAGAGAAAAGGGTAACAGTCTAGCTACATGATCTAGTTATACACATTGGCCACCTTACGTCTCGAGATGCCTTCAGTTGAGTTTCTCTGTCTGTCTGCATTTTGAGTTGCTGCTGTGAATTAGACAGCTCCGTGAGAGTTACATGATTCTGAGTCTCGGGATTGTTTCCCTTCCTCTTTATATGCAGTTTGCGAGCTTCTTGGATGATATCCTGAGTTCTGTGCTCCACAATTGTCAATCCCTCCTGAAAGGAAAAGACAAAAAAAGGTCACATGCAAGTTAGGGAGATTAAACAAAATAAGGAACCACAGCAGCTAATATCTATGTTTATATTTGTGAGCAACAAAAAAAAAAAAAAAAAAAAAAAAAAAAAAAGGTTAAATCTCTTGGCTAGCCATCATATTATCACCCATGAATGTGTTCTTATATCTTTTCTCTTCTGTATTCCTGGAATTCATTGATAGAACTTCAACTAGAAATCTTAGAACACAGAATATTACTGACAAATAATCACTATCAACCTCTATTCCGGGAACCTGCCTAAGGTGGCCTGAAAATAAATAAATATTTGAGCAAGAAGCTACACCTATATTTGAATCACAAGAACTTTAGGCCGATTGGAGGACTGTGGAAGGACTTACCTCCAATGCATTTCCAACTGTGCCACCAATAAAATTAAGAGAAGAGGTTATAGCTTCGATACCCTTCTGTAGCGAAGGACTTTCTGTCTTCCGACCACTCTCAGGTGATCGATATGTATGCTGGACCTGCACTTACAAAAATTAGTCCATCACATAAGCAACAGTGCACAATAAATATCATGGAAGAGAATTAAGGTTTTTCCAAGGAGGAGAGGATTCTAAAACATAGACTAACATGGTAAAATTTTGACTCCTAAGCTAAAGTTTCAAATGAAGACCAAAACGTAAAAGGTTATATGTAATTAAACAACTGACTCAGGTAAAGTAACTGACCTGATCCCCTACTGTTGTATCAACTGCCAGAGGTTTGGTTTTGGTAGGCGTGTCAAATTGCTGGGATACATTATCATCCTCAAGTATTGATTTAGCTTTTTTAGCAAGAACACCCCAAAATCCATATTTTGGCTCCTTCATACTTTTAATCGATGTATACTGATAGGATGTTGAATCCTGCATTCACAGGCATGACAATCATAAACAAAATTTGCATCATAAGAGTAATTTCCAAGAGTTAATATCAAAATTTCAGAACTCAGGTTGTTTTAAAATAGATTAGGACACCTATTGGGATCAAGCCTTATATCTAGTGCCTGAAATGGAACTCAAAAGATGACATAAAGTATGGAGGATAAGAACTTTGAGCAGATTGACAAATAGAGGCTACATGATTGCAACCAAATCGTTTGACCAGACCAATAAAACACCTAAACATAATTTGCTAATCAATATTTTCGAATGAGACTCAATTCATTGAGGCCGAATCCTTTAAAAATTCAATCCTTAAAAATTTCGAATAGTGATTACAATCAATTCAAGTCTGGTTCCAATCAATCTCCCAAAATTTGAATAAAAAAAAGGAACAAAAACAGAAAGACAAACCCTAAAGAAGGATAGAAACCAACCTGTCTGGCGGGGAAGGATTTAGCCCTTGTAGTTTCTTTATGAGCGGAAGAAGAAAGAGCAGATTCTCCATAAGCAGAAGAGAATGAAGAATCACGATGTGCAGAAGAAGCCCTGATTGCTTGAGCAGCCAAAGAAGAAGACGAAGAAGATGATGAATTGTTGACGTTGATGTTGTTGCTGTCATCAGGTGGTGGTATTGGTGTAGGTTTAGGATATAAGATTTCTTCTTTAAAAGTTGAAACCCTAGTTATCCCTTGTTTTCTTCTATACGCCATGAATATTAATGATGAAGAAAATACCCACGACAAGAAGAAGACAGATTAACTAACAACAATCAACAATCAAACAAATGATTCGATTCGATTGATCTATGTACAGGAAAAAGTTTGAAAATTTTATAAAAATGAATGAATCAAAAAATTATTAATCGATTGAGAAAGAAAGAAAAAAAAGTAAAAGAGAGAGAATGTGTGGAAAAGGTGAAAAATTCGTTTAACAGAACGAACTATACAACATTATATATGGAGAGAGAAGTGTGGAGAAATGAAAGTCAGATTTAGAATTAGAAGAAGAAGAAGAACCCCTGAAATGCAAATTCAAGTGCTCTTAAATTCCAACCAAATCCAAATGTGTGTGCATTTCTAACTCTCTTTTTATTCCCTCCTCGTTATAAAATTAGTGCGTCTTTTGGGCTTTGTCTTTTTTGTTTTACACACCTCTTCTTCACACTCTCATTCGAGATTTGGTTCTCAATTGAGCCAATCATTGGGAGCCAAGGTTTGGGTTTTACGCCCTTGGTGTTCTTTTTGAAAGGAGTTTTAGCCATCGGTGAACGAGACTTTTTTGACAAATTGGATTTTGTTTTTGGATGTCTTTATTTTCATATATGTGTTTTAGACCCTCTCCAACAAGGGATTTGTACCCTTAAATAGGGGAATTTCCATGTCCAATGGGGTTGGGAATTCCCCAAAACCCAGTTTCCCTACCCCGATATAAGGGAATTTGATTGGGGAATAAGGGAATATGGGAATCGTTTCAAACTGTACACCAATAGGAGAACAGTATGTCGATAGGTGAAGAGAATTGTGATCGGTGTTTTTTTTACCGATCCACTTCAATTTGTTTAACCCATGGGCCTCACTAACTCTAACCCGATCAGTGTTCTTTTCAGTGATCGGTAAAATAAAACTTTCGAAGTGGGCCCCACGAACGCTAAAAACACTGCAGAGAGGTTGAAGTGGGCCTTAAATTTTTGCTTGGTCGGTAAACTGTTTCCCGACCGTTGTTTAGTTTCCTGACCTCAAAACATAATACCGATCGAGATTTTGTCTACTTTTGACACCATAGGACATGGTAATCCCTTATTAATTTCCACGTCGATTATATTCGCTGTCATCTCGGATTTTAAGGGAATTCCCTCTTCCCTCATTGGAGATGGTCTTATAGTTGTATCCATTGGGAAATCTAATCCTCTAGCTATCGCATGCCAAGGGTTAACTAACTATGGTTGTGGCCCCTCCTAAAATCTCCAAAATTGAAGAAAAGTCTTTTATTTTCTCTTATTTTTTGTGTTTAGTCCATCATGTATATAATATTTAGTTCACGAAAAATCTCTGCATTTTTATAAAAAAAATTAGCCCCCATCGGAAAAAAATTATGGCTTCGAACACCACTTGACACCAACAATCCCGAGTTAATTTTCAAAATAATTGTGATAGACAAAAATATGAGTCCAAATTCATCCCATCCAAGGTGGCATGCAGTTATTGATTCAACTTGAGTGTAGTATATGGTTTTCGTGCAGGACTCATCAATTTTCAAACAAGTTCATCACTTCTAGATTTAGGATTTAGGTTGTGTCCACCTAAAGATCAAGACTTGGACTAATCCTTTTTGATACCAGGTTTCGATATTTGGCTTCTCTTATGGGTATATATCACGACGTTATTGATCCAGATTTTGAAACTCAAAATAGTCTCGCATGACAACATCTTGTTGATCGTATGCAGATTATTGCTAGTGGCCTAGACTTCCTTTTGAACTCATTTGAAAAATGCAAAAGATAAATCAAACTTCCAATTCGACTTCATATATACTCATTTTATCGTAAATTCTTAAGACTGGTGGATCTGCATTGTGAAGGTGTTCTCTTTACATAGATTATAGGAACATAATTGTGAAAGGTTGGATGGACCATTGGTGTCCCCATCCTAATATTAACTAACATATCAACGATGATATGCCATCTACCCACATATGCTAAAGAAATATTAACCATAGTATTCACATATTCTACAAGATAACATATATATAGTTGTTTACTTATGCTTCAAGCAATAATGAATTATCCATTTAGTTTTGATTTAGCTACAACATAAACATGACTAGATCAAACAAACAGTCGATATTTGGTTATTTCTGAATTGAGCAAGAGCAACATAAAAGTATGATACATAATTCAACAAGGTTAAGAATAAAGAAAGAAAACATAAATCATCAACAATGGGGATCTTAAACGCATTACGATAAACCCATAAGGCATCAGTAAGCCTCGATGACCAGTCTTTCTCATTAGGATTAACTGTTTTCTTTAGAATGTGTTTAACTTCCATATTGGATACCTCTACCTGATCACTAGTTTGTGGGTGATATGGGGTAGCTACTTTGTGAGCAATACCATATTTTTTCATCAAAAGTGCAAACGTTCTATTACGAAAGTGTGTTCCTCAATCATTAATTATAAATCGCGGTGTACCAAAACGTGTAAGTATGTTATCTTTCAAAAACTGGACTACGACCTTGTGGTCATTTGTTTTACACGGAACCGCCTCAACCCACTTAGACACATAGTCTACAGCGGAAAGTATGTAAAGATAACCAAAATAACTAGGAAATGGACTCATAAAATCAATCCCACACATCAAAGACATAAGTCACTAAAATAAGATTCAAATGCATCATATTTTTACGGGGAATGTTTTCTAACTTCTGGCAACGCTCACAAGAAACATAGTAATTGTGAGAGTCTTTAAAGAATGAAGGCCAATTGAATCCACACTGCAATATCTTAGCAGTTATCTTCTTAGCATTAAAGTGACCCCGGCAAGCATGATCATGAAAAAAGAAAATAATACTGGGCCGGTCACTCTCAGGTACATATCTCCTAATAATCTGATATGGGCAATACTTAAACAAATAAGGATCGTCCGAATACAAGTGTTTAACCTCAGGTAAAAACCTAGAAAGATCTTGTTTACCCAATGTTAAGGTATTCGACCAGTAACAAGATAGTTCACTATATTCGCATAACACGGTAATCAGGAAACAAATAGTAGTTGTTCATCACGAAAGCTATCCCTCACAAGAGGGAAATTGTCAAGGGATTAATAACTAGCCTACGTGGTCTGCTACTACGTTTTCTGCACCATTTTTGTCTCTAATATCTAGTGAAAATTCTTGTAACAAAAGGATCCATCTAATCAATTTATGTTTGGTATCCTTCTTAGACAGAAGATACTTCAAAGCACCATGATCAGTAAAGATTATCACCTTAGAACCTAATACGTTGGATCTAAACTTATCAAAGGCAAAAACGATGGCTAACAATTTTGTTAGAGCATAGCTCGGTTGAACTCACCAAGCGTTGGTATGTCAAGTTTGGTTTTCATATTTTAGTACCAAAACTCATCTAGAGTCGCTTGATTAAATACTAGAGTCAACTTCGTTTAGGTTAGACTAGAAAGTATAGGAATGTTGAGACGTACAAGTATTATTCCGAAGACCTGAAGAATGAGAAGAAGTAACGACTACAATGATGAGTGCTAAATAGTGCATATTTATACACCTTTTTATTGGCATTTTACTCATCTTTTGCGCTTAGAAATCAGATATTATCCCAGATTATGTGTTTTCTTTGTTTTCAAGAATAAATATTTGTATTAATTAATTTTGTGTTTTTAGGCAATAAATAAAGCTCGGAGAATCTGAGGAGCCAAAAGAGCAGAAGAATTGGAGACAAGCGTCTATGGAGCAGATAGCCCAAGCCCACGCGCGAATCAGTTGCAACCCAACAAGGAAGACATGGGCTAGAGCTACCAACGACCCGGATCCGAACCCGTTCATCCCGAGCCGTTCAGATCGCGTCTAGCTACATCCTACGGTCGCTCCATCGTTCACATCATGTCTTGATACTCCCGCTCCACAGCAAATCGCCTCAGTTCTCCCTCGACCGTTCAGATCTTCTCCAGCTAGATCCTACGCTCGCTGATGCCTTCCCATCGACACTTCACTGTGCCCGCTCAACACCCAAACTACCCTAACCCTATACCCCCCATCGACCTAGCCATTTCACCCTCATCTTCTCTTTCTTCTCTTCACCTCTTTCCCACGACCTCTGCAGAGAAACCACCCATTCTTCCCCGACCAAACCCTCTGCAACACCACCTCCGCCACCATCTCTCCT
Source organism: Papaver armeniacum (assembly GCA_023531295.1). Taxonomy (NCBI): domain Eukaryota; kingdom Viridiplantae; phylum Streptophyta; class Magnoliopsida; order Ranunculales; family Papaveraceae; genus Papaver; species Papaver armeniacum. The sequence continues at coordinate 30,411 of JAJJWW010013735.1, forward strand.
TCCCTGACACCAACAGTACCACCACAACCATCTTCGCTGCACCTAGTTCGAGTTATCTTTCATCTAGCCTCTCTCTTAACCCTAGAGGCTATATTAAAGATAATTAAAGCTAGGGTTTGCTCTTACTTCACATCAATTGAGGGAAAACATCAATCAGAGCCGATTGACAGAAAGGACAAGCAATTCGAGGCAATCGTAGTATGGGTTCGAATTATTTTGCGTTTACTTTTCAATTTAAAATGAATTAGGGTTTGGGTTTTGTGCATGTATAAATGGAGATGAACCGGGGTTGATAGAGTTTATGCTGGGCTAGCGGAGCGTCGTTTAGGGTTAATTTGTGTTGTATTTGTTAATTATGTTCTAGTTTAATTTTCCAAAGGGTGTGTTGAAACCCCTGATAACATGCTAAGTTATTCATTTTCTCCTTATTGTTCTTGTATGCTTCATTAGAAAGATTGAATTGGTTAATTGAACACATGACCCTGTGATGGAGTGTACTGTAAGAAGACACTCCATACTAGGGGGAGTGTGTGAGATTAGCAAGACAATATCATGGTGTTCTTCCCTGGAATGAACCAAGACCATAATTAGACTAGGAACCGCCTTAGCTCAATGTCGGTGGTGGATTCACCACCCCGGTAGCTCCCACCTTATTTCTTTGCCTTAGTTCATTTGTCACACTTCACTACAATTCTAAGTCGCATCGACAACAATCTCATAACTGTGTTACAACTCTAGGAATTCAGTTAGCAAGCCGTAGATCACTTAAGCACCACAAGTCCTTGTGGGATCGACCCGTACTTGCCGCGTCTCCGATAGACGCCGTGCACTTGCGGTATTACACGTAGGTCAAATTTACATACACTTTCGAGGCCTACCAAATTTTTGGCGCCGTTGCCGGGGACTTGGCGTGTGCCCTGTGATTGTTGGCTTGTTTCACCGAGTTTTCATCTATCTCTGTATATATTCACTTTACAATTTTTGCTTTTAAGTCCTGTTTTTAGTATAACTTAGCCTTTGCATTAGTGCAACTTAGTTTTATCTCGCATCGTAGTTTCATTACCCTTCGCTAGTATAACTTAGCTTCACTTTGTGTTTCATTGTTTCTTAGCTCCACTTAGCTTAATTTGTTGCATTGCACTTACTCTCTCGGTCAAGATCTGGGGTGGGTGAGCTCAAGCTTGCCTCGGCCTAGCTCATCACACCCGTGTCATATCATCATAAGCATCCGTAACACATATGCATCCGTAACTTAGTGCACATCTACATCTGCATCTTGAGCATCTTGCTCCATTGCTTTACACATCGTATCTCTCGGTGCACATCCGTTTTACACATCCGCATACATACTTGGTGGCTGCTTCTCATACCGCAAATCTTGCTCCATTGTTTTGAACGTGTAATTTTTGAGAACCGAGTTTGACATTGCTCCTCGTAGCATAGCCCCGAACTCGAGTGCTTTGCTCGGAAGCTTAGCTCTGTCATTGTCGCACAATAGCTAGGTTGTTTATTGTATGACATTGAGGACTGAACTTTTCTTGTTAAGCTAACAGTGCAAGTGGCAAGGCCGAGCCAACCCAAGAGGGAGGCGCATAAGGTGCAATTGAGCAAACCCCGCGACTTGTAAGGTGAGTGGTGCCTTGTGCTAGTCTGTGCTTACCCGTCTTCGATAAGCCAAGTAAATTTGTATGAGACCTTGTGTTGTGTCCGTTAAGCCTTACCGTACATTGCCTTGAGCTCCCTTGCATACCCCGGCATAACCCCGAGCATGAGCCATTAGAGCCGCAACTCAGAGCATACCCGTGAGCCACCATTGTGTTGAACCAAGTTTTACCCCGTGAAAACCAAGTTATTGTGTGGCCCGAGCATTATTATCCGCCTGTGCAACCCTCCAGCCCTCGAAGCCGTGAGGCCGTGTTGCGAGTGTCGGCTTTGTCTTTGCCGGCTCGCACCAAGAGCTGCACTTAGAGAGTTGCTAACCCGTGTAGTGCTCATTTGAAATCTGACCTTACCGTGATAGAAAGTGTGAGTTTGTGCTGCCCGTGCAACTTGATCTGAGACCAAAACTAGGCCTGCCACTGTCTTTGTGTGAACCATGAGTATACTCTTGGCTTAGCTCCACCCTCTCGTAGCCGCTGACCTTGAGCCAACATCCTAGCTAAACCGGTTAGCCGAGTTATTTTTGGTCTATAAACCCTGCCAAGCTAAGCTTAACAACTGCAAGCCCAACCACTGGGCTTGCACTCTGCATAACCGAGCCCACAATCAAAGCCGGGGCCGATGACCCCAAAGCCGAGCTCCACACACAACTAGCCCACCTACCTAATCGAATCATAACCTGGCCGAGAACCACTAACTCCGGGTCGTACATTAACCTCGGGCTGTTGTTTCAAACCGAGCATTTGGCCGCATAAGCCGAGCCCACATAACCTACATCTTTGGGCTAACTAAACCCATAACACGGGCTTAAACCAAACCGAGCCCACAGTTTCACCTGGCTGCAGTCCCAACAAACCAAAGAAGCCCACTTGGGCTCGACAAACAAATTGAAACTCTTTTAGGCTGTTGTGCGAAGATCACAAATCCACGGGCTTCAAACAACAAAGCCCGATAAACCAACTTCCCACATAAACCAAAGCTCCCAACAAAACCAAAAATGAGCCCATTTAAACCAAACAAAACCCACATAAACCAAACTAGACTTTGAGTTCAATTTGAGTTATTAAATCATGTCGATTTTGGTCCGCATCTGGGATACAAACAAATCCCTTAGAGAGCTTTGCTTACGGGCATCTTTCACAGGATGAACACCCCACATACCATAGTGACTTTAGGGAATTTTATGAGCCTTCTCGTGGCCCCGATCTCACATACCCTAATCATTATGATCACATACATCATTCACCACGGTGGGGAGATGAACAATTTTGTACTTCTCAATCTGTGGAGGAAAATCTTAGACTCATCGAACAAAATAATGCTAGGAGTGTATTGCATGATAAACCATATAGCATTGATTATGAATTTCCTACTTTTGAAAACTCTCCTTTCATTGAACCACATAATGAAATTCTAGAATTGATTCAAAACCTTGACCAAAGGGTCATGAGCTTAGAACTCAAATTGAGTCAAATCGTGATGCACTAAATTGAGGAAAGGGAGGACTTTCAAAATGAAATGTTTATCACCCATAATGAAAATAGTATGCCTAGTCTTACTCGTGCAATTGATATTGCATATGAACCTGTTTCAAATGATGGGACTAGAAATACTATGATTTTTAATAAGGAAATGCATTTCTATGATGATGATGCTGATGAATATGATATGTTAGAAGATCATGTGCATCTTTGAAAATATGATGGAATCTTTTGGTTCGTAGACGTTAGGCGTCTCTTCCGTGAACCCTATGAATGATACTTCTTCTAACATTCATACATGTGATCTTAACTATGAGCTCGGTTTTGTGAAATTCTTCGAGTGAATGTGAGCATGCTACACAACTTGTTTGTGACTTAAGAAAGGATGAATCTTCGTTGACACTAATGTTCTTTTGGATCATAATATTATTTTTGTGTCGATTCCCGCCCATGTCACAATATGTTGCTTCCTCTGATGAATTTGACATGGAAATTGATGAATTATCCTGTGAAAATGAACATGATTTACCCACTTCTGATCTTAGGAAAGTGTGTGATGGTGCAAATGATTTTATACATGAAAACAACTTAGATGTACCTAATCTCTCTCCTAAGTCACAAATTGAAACTCCTCCACCCAACCTAGGTGTAGTTTGTCACAAAATTGCAAAACCAACTTTTCTGAAAATGCCTAATCTAGGCCTAGAACTTTGTGCTTCCCAAGTCCTCTTGGACTATTTTGCATCAAAGTATGACACCTTTAGGGAACCACAGTTGGTATGTGTATGTCTGCCTGTTCTTAGCAATACTCATTTTGAGTTAGACCTTTTGCATGATGTACCTTTAAAATTGCAAGATTTTGTTCTCACAAACACACCTGTTCACAAGTTTAGGTTTGGGGGAAACTCATTCACATACACAGTCTTACTTGCACTCTCATATTATATATGTGTAAGGATGTTGATGTTTGTATATATTTTCTATTGGGTTGATCCTCAACTCTTTAGATTGTTAGTTTATGGTGAATTTTCATTGTATATATCCAGTAGGACTTGTTAAATTTTCTTTTCTTGAATCGGTTGAGTCTTCTTGTGCTTATATTGTGCTAATCCGATATGATCTCCACTGAGAATGTTGGATTTTAGCCTTGACTAATGAAGCTCAACCTTGCTCCCGCCGACATCCGGTAATCTCTTCCCTTTTCTCTTATCAACATAGTTCTCTCGGTATGTGACTGTTTAAAATTTTTCTATATGTCGACACATTGAGGACAATGTTTGATTTAGGTTTGGGGGTGCATTTGCATATTTTTGCATTTAGAATTTTTAGTCTTTTTAACCTTTTATTTCAATTTAAAAAAAAAAAAAAAAAAAAATTCAAAAATTCAAAAAAACTCTTTTTGTAAAAACCTCCAACTTTTAGAGATTTTAGAGTCACTAGCATGCTTCTAGCTATGTTTACATAGAGAATCTGACCGAAATAACAGAACTTGGAAGTACCGGAGAACGCAATCGGGTTCCTTAGTTGATTAGAGCGTTAAAGTTGGATTTAACCATACTGGAGGGCGAATTAGGTGCTATTAGATATTCGGTAGTAGAATTGTGATCACCCATAGTGGAGACTACCCAATTTACATCAAGTGAGGCACCAACCTTCAATTTTTGCAACTTTCTAGAAAAGTCGTTAGAGTGTGTGTCACCGTACGTAAATTAGGGTAGGAATGGTGAGCTACCCAACTTCGCACCATTTTAAGCACTACTCTTGATCTCTTGAGTGCTAGTTTTTGTCAATCATGAGGGTGACGTCTAAAGATGAAAACTCCTTCTAAATACCGATTTGCAGTTAGCATCTCTCTCTCTCTCAATCAGCAAGACCCATAGAAACACATCATCGTCAACAAACGGAGCATCATCAGAATATGGAAAGAAAAATTGATATAGTCCAAGGTTTATGTGCAACAAAGAAAAGAAAATAGGATGAGAATTAATAAAATTTATAAAATCAAGACAATACAAGTGTGGAAAAATTGAGTGATAAAGTCCTTTGTCCATGGAGTTAGTTGTTTCATTATTTGTATTTTTATTTTCACTTTTTTTAAAAAAAAAAAAAAAAAAAAAAAAAAAAAAAAAAAATCAAATCAAAAAATCAAAAAAATATTGTAGTTTATTAGTTTTGATACCACCATGGTAAAGAAGAATTTAAAAAGAAAAATCCAAACAACAAGGAATTTGAGTAGAAAAGTTAAAAATTGTCAAGTTTTGTGAAGTTTAGAAGTTCGTCATCAACATTTGAAGACCGAAGACCGAAGATTGAAGACGTTTCTATGGTTCTTATGAGAGAGTGATATTAATTGCCGATCGGGTGAGAAGTGACCGAGTACTCCCACCCCTTGCTAATGGTTGATTTCCTTTCTTAGAGATCATCGAAAAGATTCTTTGTCCACACTTCGTGGAGTCTGAGATTTTATTTGGAAGGTTATCCTTCTTACCTATAACGTGTGCGTGATTTCTCTCTTTATTCCCTGCCGCAAACATGAGAGACTAAAAAGCGATCTTTTGAGTGCAATTATCATAAAACCCTAATGGTGAGGCAAGAAGTTGAGACTTATGATCACAATTGAATCCGAATTCTTTCATATGGTATGGTTAAAGACTTAAGGATGAGAATCGTTCTTCGATAGTTCTAAACTTGTTACTAGTATGCGTGAAACTCTATATCCTCATAGCTTCGGGAGGCTTGAGACTTTTTACACTCTGAAGTTGGAGAAGGTTTTGTGGGTACACCTCTTGTAAACCCTCACGAGACTACAACTGAGTGGACACCCTATTCCTTTGAGAGTCCAAGATCGGGTATTTAACTTTTTGAATTCTCTCGTCTTTATCGCGAGATAGATGTGACTTAGTCTCTAATTCTAAATCTGCTTATTTCAGTGCGAATTCTTCTTTTCAAGATTGTTGCGTCTTCTCTGAGAAGGCAAGCACAAAAGTTCTTCCAACCTATAAAGAAGATAGAAAAATCATTAATATACATATATTTAAAAATTTAAAAGGGGAAGTGTATGCATACGTGCCAAAACAAGTGCATTGAAGTCGGAGACAAGGCTCTAGAAGCTCCATTGAAAGAATCATTTGCCTTCTAGTAAAGTAACATTACACACAAGGATCCATAGAAGAAGCTGGTCAGCGGAACGAGAGAAGGATTTGAGTCATAGTTATCCTCGTCGGGGAATTTGAGCTTGAGCTAAGGTGAGAAGAAGATTGGATCTTTCGCTTCTTAGTTTTGCTTATTTGCAACTCCACATACGGTTAAAGATAGAAAGCAGGCAACAATATTGTTTCAAATAACAAGGGATGATCGGTACTCTCACCGTATTATCCTTGTATTTTCTTCTCAATTTGGAGATCAAAAATTTCACAAATTCAGCAAATATAAAGAAAAATTAAAGGCAAGATTTGAAGAAGAAAACATACCTCTTTTGCCTTATCAGGCCATTTGAACTCCCAAGCAGCGGAGGGGAAGAAGTGATAAGGACCATTTTAAAATTAAGGGTACAACCCGCCCGCTTCTCATCCTGAGTCGGATATCTTGCATGTAATTTATCTCGGGGACATTAGTAATCTGTATCTTTGAATAGTTTTCAAAAAAAGCTCTCTAGGTACTTCTAACGTGATTATTCAAAGTCTGAAAATCGAAGAAGTCTTGTATGCGCGACTAATGGAAGCCATTATCGGTATGGGAATGGATGGGATGCTAAAGGTTAGGATCAGCACTAGAAAGAACGAAGAAAAGATTTGCGATGGCTGCGGAAGGAAGAGAGTCAAGGAAGGTTACGAGAGAGAAACTAAAGAATGAAAAGGAGGAAAAAGAGCTATATGTAGGGAAAAAGAAATATCACAAAGGAAAACGAGGTCGAGCGGCGTCGCGGGGAGTCGCGAGGGCTGAAATAAACAACGCAATGAATAACGGCAGGCAAAACATAAGGAAGATGTGAGACTGGCGAGGGTTAAGTGTCGCGAGAATGAAAGCCCGAGACATAGAAAATAAAGGGTAGCTTAGGCTGTCATTTTTATTTTTCTGTGTAAACATTTCATGAACTTAACTAATAAATATTCTTGATCTTAAATCTTTCAATGGATTAATTAAGCAAAATTGAGTAAGGGGTGTAGTGTGGGATTTCCTGCAACTACATCCAGATTTTATTTCGGAAGGTTATCCTTCTTGCCTACAACGTGTGCAGGATTTCTCTCTTTATTCACTTTTGCACACATGAGGAACTAAAAAACGTCTTTTTGAGTGCAATTATCATAAAGCCCTAATGGTGAGGCGAAGTTGAGACTTATGATCTGGGAATCGAATTCTTTCATATGGTATGGTTACTTCTCCTTTCTGACACTTAAGGATGAGAATGCGTTCTTGATAGTTCTAACTTCTTGTTATAGTCTGAAGTTGGAGGAAGGTTTGTGGGTACACCTCTTGTAAGCCCTCGAGACTACAGCTCGTCCACTAGGGACACCTAGGGGTTTAAAGGCTTAGTGCATACGCTAAATGCATTCGAGAGACCTACGACAGGTGGTATAGTTAGGATTTCTTATTTTCTGTTTCACTTGAGGACAAGTAAAATTCAGGTTTGGGGGTATTTGATGAGTGCTAAATAGTGCATATTTATACACCTTTTATTGGCATTTTACTCATCTTTTGCGCTTAGAAATCAGATATTATCCCAGATTATGTGTTTTCTTTGTTTTCAAGAATAAATATTTGTATTAATTAATTTTGTGTTTTTAGGCAATAAATAAAGCTCGGAGAATCTGAGGAGCCAAAAGAGCAGAAGAATTGGAGACAAGCGTCTATGGAGCAGATAGCCCAAGCCCACGCGCGAATCAGTTGCAACCCAACAAGGAAGACATGGGCTAGAGCTACCAACGACCCGGATCCGAACCCGTTCATCCCGAGCCGTTCGGATCGCGTCTAGCTACATCCTACGGTCGCTCCATCGTTCACATCATGTCTTGATACTCCCGCTCCACAAAGAAATCGCCTCCGTTCTCCCTCGACCGTTCGGATCTTCTCCGCCTAGATCCTACGCTCGGGCCGATGCCTTCCCATCGACACTTCACTGTGCCCGCTCAACACCCAAACTACCCTAACCCTATACCCCCCATCGACCTAGCCATTTCACCCTCATCTTATCTTTCTTCTCTTCACCTCTTTCCCACGACCTCTGCAGAGAAACCACCCATTCTTCCCCGACCAAACCCTCTGCAACACCACCTCCGCCACCATCTCTCCTTCCCTGACACCAACAGTACCACCACAACCATCTTCGCTGCACCTAGTTCGAGTTATCTTTCATCTAGCCTCTCTCTTAACCCTAGAGGCTATATTAAAGATAATTAGAGCTAGGGTTTGCTCTTACTTCACATCAATTGAGGGAAAACATCAATCAGAGCCGATTGACAGAGCAGACAAGCAATTCAGAGGCAATCAGAGTATGGGTTCGAATTATTTTGCGTTTACTTTTCAATTTAAAATGAATTAGGGTTTGGGTTTTGTGCATGTATAAATGGAGATGAACTGGGGTTGATAGAGTTTATGCCTGGGCTAGCCAGAGCGTCGTTTAGGGTTAATTTGTGTTGTATTTGTTAATTATGTTCTAGTTTAATTTTCCAGGGTGTGTTGAAACCCCTGATAACATGCTAAGTTATTCATTTTCTCCTTATTGTTCTTGTATGCTTCATTAGAAAGATTGAATTGGTTAATTGAACACATGACCCTGTGATGGAGTGTACTGTAAGAAGACACTCCATACTAGGGGGAGTGTGTGAGATTAGCAAGACAATATCATGGTGTTCTTCCCGGAATGAACCAAGACCATAATTAGACTAGGAACCGCCTTAGCTCAATGTCGGTGGTGGATTCACCACCCTGGTAGCTCCCACCTTATTTATTTGCCTTAGTTCACTGTCACACTTCACTACAATTCTAAGTCGCATCGACAACAATCTCATAACTGTGTTACAACTCTAGGAATTCAGTTAGCAATCCGTAGATCACTTAAGCACCACAAGTCCTCGTGGGATCGACCCGTACTTGCCGCGTCTCCGATAGACGTCGTGCACTTGCGGTATTACACGTAGGTCAAATTTACATACACTTTCGAGGCCTACCATACAACGACGACATCATCCTTCCACTTGAGGTTAGTAATATTGACTTGAGTTTGTTTTCATTCCTAACGTATCTTTCAAGTCGTGCTATATTGAAAACATAACATGCGAAGCTGTATATATTGTATATAATACTCTATGATGTGACTTAGTCATAATAGTATGATCAAAGTGTCAAGGAAACATATTACGAAGTATCTTTTGGAACTTTGTAAGTACGACATCGACATAATCTATTGTATATAGTTATTTGATTATATGTGCATTATATAGGAATGATTTCACCCTAGGAAATAATGTTTTTATAACATTTATTTAAAGGAAGTACATATATGAACTTGTTTCATAATCGAAAGGAAATCATGATTGGTCAGGTTCTTTATTGAGTATCTTTTGATTGACCAATATAAGATGACAAGGTAGAACTTATCTTAACTTGTTGAGATTTATGGTATAATCGGCCATAGCCTATATAATATAGTTTGTTGTAATCGGTCATGAGCTTCATTGGAAATCAAGGTGAAACCGATCACAAGCTATATTGGAATGCAAGTTGTAACCGGTCACAAGTTACTTAGGGAACCAAAGTATAACCGGTCACAAGATGAATTGGGAAGTTAGTTTTAATCGATCGCAAGCTACCTTTGGGAAGCAAGGTGTAACCGATCACAAGCTAACTCAGGAAGTAAGGTGTAACCGATCACAAGCTACCTCTGGGAAGGAAGGTGTAACCGGTCACAACCTGGTTTGGGAAACATGGTATAACCGATCACAACTTACATTGTGAGGCTGGTACAACCGATCCCAAAATGCAAAACCGAGTTTCCAATATTCACATATCTCTGTATGTTTTGTGTGAAGCTTGGAATTAGGGTTTGGTAAGAAACTTCTATATGTAGACATATTTGAACATGTACATAACTCTTATCATGTATTGTTCAAAGATATTCCTTGATACTCTTGATACTCAAGGTGATCCATGGTCCGAAAAAGTGAAAAGCATTTAATTATGATTTTCATCATATATGTTTTAATTACCAGCAATTAAAACATATCATATGGGATATATTATTAGTTAATGTGCTAGACTAATAATAGAAGGTTTTTCCATGAGAGATTTCGGAAATATTGGTTAACTTTAATTGGGAATAGGAAAACCGAATTTAGATACTTTAATGCATATCTTGATAATATATTCGGTTTTGGAATTTCCTTGTTGTCTAAACCTTGGTCTATAAATACTTGAGTTTGCAATTCTTGCAAACTATCCTAAGAGCCAGGCAAACTTCATTTCTTGTTGTTTTTGGTGGAGCCGTCTATCTGGAGAGGAAATTACCTTAATTAAGCGAAATCTTTTACGACCGCTCGTTTAAAGACTTCTGTGGGATCAAGAAGCTCTACGAGTACCGTTGGTGGGGAACTAGATAATTGTAGTGTTATTAGTTTTCGGTTATTGATTTGATTGACTAACAGTTGTTGAAAATTTGATTGCACCTAGTTTGTTTATTCTTGAGAATCTTATCTTCTGATATAAGATTCACTCAAACTAGATCAAAGTATTGACGGGATCTTTAGAACCATCTTCAGATCTAAATACATCTTGTGATAATCCATCGTTAACAGACTCCGTTCTGTGCGTGATTGATCACAAGAGGATTCAAGTGTTGTTGTGCAGGTTATTGAAGGCAATAGAAGATTTGAAGACGAAAAAGAATTGTTATTAGTTTTCGTATCTTGTAGATTTAGTGCACAAACCTTGATCGGCTGGGATCCAACTAGAATCGGTTTATCTTTGATAGACTTGGTTGATTAGTTGTGTGAGATTGGCATCGCTTTATAGTTTCTCTTTGAGATCTATATTGATTGATTGCGAATCTATAACTTGATTATTTCGGTAATCAAAGGATAGATTGATCTAACCGGTCAAAGGAGTTTATTAGATTAAACATAAGAGCCTTTGTCAACGACTCACTTATATTCTAGCAAGATTGATTAGAGTGGTTACCAAACAGATTCTTCCTTTGCTATTTGGAATACGATCCAAAGGACTTGCTAGTCACGTGTGTGACTCTATAAGTCGAAGGCGCGGGGATACTAACGAAACTAAGTAGCTAGGGGTGGTCTGTTTGGTCTCAACTATACGAAGTTGGAATTAGATTTTATATAGCGGTTTAATTCTGAGAGTATTCAAAACTGGACTAGGTACCGAGGTTTTTCTGCATTTGCAGTTTTCTCGTTAACAAAATCTTGTTGTGTCTTGTACTTTATCTTCCGCATTATAATTATTATTACAATTAAGAATACACACGTACGTTAACTCCGTAATACTTGATATTGATCCTATAGAGTTTCGGTTATTACCGAACCTATTATCAAGTACACACTTTGTTGTCGTATCGTCTCGATCTTGTTTCCATAGTTAATCAAACAAGTGATCTTGTTGTTGTATTGTCTCTATCTCGTATCCATAGACGATCCACGAAGTGTGAACCGAATTTGTTGTATTGTCTCGACTCTGTCCATAGATGATCACATTCGGTATAGGACTTATAGGTGGATAAATAAAAGATTGTGGTGTATTTGGGTACCTTCGTCTTTTCATATTCCTTCTCGGTTGTTGTATAGTTCGGTTGGGAATCATTCAGAGATTTTCTAGCATAGTAAATCACATGAAGTAATTTGTTTTCTCGCTGACCTAACATAACACCTATGGCATAATTTGAAGCATCACACATAATCTCAAAGGATAGGTTCCAGTTAGGTGCCTGGATAATAGAGGAGGTAGTGAATAAAGTCTTAAGCTTCTCAAAATCCTCTAAACAAGCATCATCAAAGACAAACTTAATATCTTTCGCAAGTAAATTGCAAATAGGTCTCAAAATCAAACTAAAATCCTTAATGAATCAACGATATAAAAACTGCATGACCTAAGAATGACCTAATTTCTCTTACGATTTTTGGGACCTGTAAAGTATTACTAAGGTCAACTTTGGCTTTGTCTACCTTTATATCCTTTGAAGATACGATATGCCCTAAAACAATTCTTGATTGAACCATTAAATGACATTTTTCCCAATTAAGCACTAAATTCTTTTTCTTACACCTAGTCAACGCTAATGTCAAATGATGCAAGCACTCATCAAAAGATGAACCAAATACTGAAAAGTCATCCATAAAAACCTCTAAAAATCGTTCTACCATATCTAAAAATATGCTCATCATACAACGTTGAAAAGTCGTAGGGGCATTGCATAACCCGAAAGGCATGTGTCTATATGAAAACGTACCAAAGGGAGATGTAAAAGGGATTTTCTCTTGGTCTTTTGTGGCAATAATAATCTGATTATAGCCTGAGTATCCATCTAAAAGGTAATAATGACTATGTCCAGATAATCGCTCTAGTATTTGGTCAATAAAAGGAAAGGAAAGTGATATTTCCTTGTGACCTTGTTGAATTTTCTATAGTCAATACAGACACGCTATCCCGTGGTCACTCTGGTTGAGATTAAATCATTGTTATCATTATGGACTACAGTGATACTTAATTTCTTGGAAACAACCTGAATAGGGCTGGCCCACTTACTGTATGAATTTGGGTAGATAATACCCGCATCTAATAACTTAAGGACCTTAGTTTGAACTACCTCTTTCGTGTTAGGGTTCAGTCGACGTTGCATCTCCCTAGAAGGTTTGGAGTCATCCTCTAAATGAATCTGAAGCATACAAATTGTAAAACTCATACCCTTAATATCTGTTATGGTCCGCCCTAAAGCTTTTTTATTGTCTTCAAGTACAGTCACTAGCCTAATTTCCTGATAATTATCCAAGTCGGAAATTAACAATCACAGGTAAAGTCTCAGATGGGCCTAAAAACACATACTTCAGGGTATCCGCTAATTGTTTGAGGTCCAACTTAGGAGGTTCTTCTAAAGAAGGAATTAAGGTAGACTCAGAAGTCGTTAATGGTTCGAACCTTGCTTCCAATTTATCCGTATCTAACACAGTGGTAGCATCTAATAGAGCATTTACTTGTTCAATGGTGCTATCATCCTCAAAATCCAAACCAAAGTGGGATAAACAACTCTCTAATGGATCTTCGGATTGATAATGACTTATGAACTAAAGTTTCTATCATGTTCACCTCTTTAATGCATGTTTCATCTAGCTCATAAGGTAGCTTATTGACATTAAAAATATTTAGATCAATAATCATATTACCAAAGGATACATTCATTATACCATTTCGACAGTTAATGATCGTATTAGCCGTAGCTAAAAATGGGCGAGCTAAAATCACAGGTATCTGATCCTCAATGGCAAGGATAGGTTGGGTATCTAGGATAAAAAAATCACTGGATAAATAAACCTATCGACCTCAATTAGAACATCCTCTATAACACCTCGAGGAATTTTCACATACCTATCAGCTAACTGTAGTGTTATCTGTGTAGGTTTCATTTTACCAAGTCCTGGTTGTAGGTACACATGGTACAGAAGTAACTTCACACTAGATCCTAAGTCAAGCAAAGATTTCTCTAACCGGTGGTTTCCTATCGTACAAGAAATGGTAGGGGAACCTGGGTATTTATACTTCGGAGTTGTGCTGTTTTGGATAATCAAACTTATATGACTAGCTAAAACGGCATTCTTATGGATGCTAAGCTTTCGATTTCGCGTACGCATATCCTTAAGGAATTTGGCAGAAATAGGAAGCTGCCTGATTGCATCTAATAGAAAGATTTATGGTAACTTGCTTAAAAACCTCCAATATGTCTTTAAAGTTGGATGTCTTCTTTGTTGGTACTAGTAGTTCTGGGAATGGGGCTTTAGGCACAAAATCGGGCTTCACAGGGACCGTATTGGCATCATTAGAGACTTTATCGGTCTCTTCAGCTACTGATGGTTCAGAGGGGTGAACTACAATATGTTCACTATCGGGCATGATTACCTTATTGTCTATCACTCTACCATTCTGAAGGGTTCAAATTGCATTCATACGATTTTATGATTTCTCACCATTTGAAGATTTTCATGGACTCCTCTAGCGTTGGGTTGTGTTTGATTAGGAAACTTACTTATTTCTGTCAAAGACTCGTTTATCTAACTAACCCGGGTCCGTAGATCGGCAATATCCTGAGTGATTATCTTACTATTAGCTTGTAAAGATTGTTAAAATTTGTCACTGTTCTGAGCTAACATGACGAGAGACTCCTCTACACTTATGATTTTCTTATATGACTGGTTTTGAAACTGAGCTGGTACTGAAGGATTCTTAGTATAGCCAAAACTTGTGGGAGCCTGAGAATTATTAAACTAACATTGACTCTGGCCCCTAGACCATGAAAGGTTAGGATGGTTTCTCCAACTAGGGATATAGGTTTCTGAATACGGGTCTGGATTCTGACGGCTATCAATGTAGTGTTATTATAAAGAGCATGGGATTTCTCCTCGTCAGTTTGTCCTTCCCAAAAAGACTTGGGATCTATTCCACCATTAGTGTTAATCAATTCTAAAGCTTCTAACCTTTTTTGTTATTACTGCAATTTTGGAATCTAATTCAAAGTTTTCTCATACCATATTAACACTTCCTCTACTTAGAAGACTAATTTTTTGGGGTTCCCTACTACTTTCCTATTGATGGGTCTTTTCGGCGATTTCATTCAAAATTGTCATCGCACCATCGACAGTTTTGTTTTCAAACCCACATGTACACAAATACTCAACCATGGTTGTTGTCGAATAATTTAAACCCTCATAAAGGATCTGAACTAGACTAACCTTTTCTAAACCATGATGAGGACATTGTGCTTAAAGTTATTGAACCTTTACAAAGTACCTATAAAAATATTTTCTCCCCCTTATTGAGCAAATATGCAAATCTGCTACCTAATATATGATATTTTGTGCCTAGGGAAAATTTTTGGAAAAAGGTAGATGGAAGTTGTTCATATGTTTCAATGAACTCAGAAGTCAAACTATATAGCCAAGATTTGGCTATATCTCTCAGAAAAAGAAAAAAAAAATCTAACTTTCGATGCTTCATCATCCAGGTTTTTAATTCTTAGGGTATTATAAATTTCCTCAAAGTCCCTAACCTGGAAATAAGTGTTTTCATTTTCTTTCCCTAAAAAGACTGGGAGTATTTGTATGGTCCCAGGTTTCAACTCATAGCTTGCTGATAGGTGTCTAAAACACCTAATTTCATATATAGTATTTATGCTTTCTTTGCTATTATTCTTGTCAATTGCATCTCTTGTGTTTAGTTTTGAGTGTTATAGGTATTTTGTAGTCATTATGAGCAAAAGAAGGAGAAAACATCCATTTGGAGCATAAAGAGCAAAGAGATCAATTCACGGGCAAGCGACAATTGGAGCCAGCTGAGGTTATGCCAGAAAGAGGAGGTGAAGAATGAACTGTCAGTTCCATATAGCTGACAGCCCAAATTATGCTATGGTGGCCCGTATCCATCAGCGGGTGCCTGCGTCTATTTCCATTCCTACACATACCCTAAAATTCAGAGAAGGGATCTCATCATTATCTTCTTTACCTGAAACCATTAGAAGAGAGAATGGCGGCTATTGTAATTTCAGTGAAGTGAAATTGATGAATTCAGGGAAATGGAAGAAGGAGAAGTGAGGATTGATCGTCTGGGATGAATCTGAGAAGATGGGTTGTATCTTCATCATGAACTTGTACAGAGAAGAAATCAGTTGATTTGAAATTGAAAGAGGATGTGATTCTTCTGGTGTATAGATTCAGAGTCGATTTGATTGGGAGAACTGAAGATGGAGATTAAATGAAGAAATTTCTTACAGTTCGATTGATTGCTACATGAAGATTTAGGGTTTGAATTAAATCGAGAAATTGAAAGTCTGTAACTAAAGGTGAAAGCTTCAATTCGAGACAGGGAGGAAACTTGGTGGAATCTGATGTACCTGGTGATGAAATGGGTTGTCAATAGAGCTGACTGAGGCTTCGGAGAAGGTGAATTGAATCTGGGTGGATGAATGTCTAGATATGAGATCATGGAGTTGATGTTGCTGGTGCTTCAGGTGTTGGTTTGAGGTGTTGTTGAATTAAAGATGTTAGAAGATAATGGAAGAGATGGCCTGAGCCTGGTGGGTGTTGCTTCTATGGCAGTGAGATGGAACTGAGACTGCAATGAATTGCAATTGCAGGTACTGAAACGGGTTTGTTGAGTGCTTGTGTCTTTGTGAGGTTCAGAAAAGCTGAGATGATGCAACTGAAAAATAGAACTGAGCTTGAATGCATTGGTTGAACTGCAGTTGGAATGTATGCAGAAGAACAAGGAGATGGATCTGCAGAGATTGTATGAGATGCTAAGGGTCTGTTGCTGCTACTGAAGCTGAATTTGAAGATGTGTTTGATGGCTGGACTTGGTTGTGAGCAGTGCAGTGAGCTGCAGGCTAAGGTGGAGTTGAAGCCAAAATGGAGATTGCAAATGTGAAGATGTTGATGCTGATATATGAGTGGAATGGGTTGAGGTCATTAAGCACGATATATATGTATGCTAGGACAGTGAAGGTATATGATGGTGTTGGTAGGTTGTGCTGGTTGCAGAATAGATGATGTTGTATATGTTGAAGACTGGGTTTTGCCCGAAATTCAGATACAATGAAGCTGGGTTTGTGGTGATGTTGTAGAATATGGCATGTGGTAGTGGTGGATGACAGAGAAACGATGGTTTGAATGGCTGCTACAGTTGGTGCTCAAATGGTTGTGCTGAGTTGTTCGAGTGTGAGTTCAAGTTGATGAGATAATGGAGCTGAGGTTCTGGCCTGAGCTTGTGTAGGTTGTAGCTAGTGATGCAGAACAGTAGAAGTGGCTTGAGGCAGAGCTGAAGAACAAGAAAGGATCTGTTGCTGCTGACATTATAAGGAGTTGCAAGGATTACTGTGGTGCTATTAACTGGAGAACTGAAGCTGAGTCTGGCAGTGGTGGTTGCAACTGAGATGTTGGTGGTTGAGCTTACGGAGCTGAAAGTTGTTTGAGATGGTACTGGAGAATTCAGAGATGGTCAAGCCAAGGAAAGTGGTATTGCAGATGCGATGCAAGAGGCTGGTAACTAATTGGAGATGGAATTAAAGGGAATGATAAATGAAGTCTGTGTGTGTGTAGGCGAGGCTGAATGGTATAAGTGATGGTTGGCTGGGATGAGCTTGAAGTTACAGATTTGGTACTTGACAGAGTGATGAGCTGAGATTGCAGTTGCAAATGGATATGGAACTGGTGATGTAGTTTGAGCTCGTAAGGAAGGTTGCTTGAAACGGATATGAAGGCATTGGTGGTGGTCTTGATGAAATTACAAAATGGTTGTGCTGTTATTGCCATGGGACTGCAATGGACTTTGGTGGGTTGTGTTGCAGTGCTGGTGAGAATGGCAGGCTAAAGCAGCAGTTGCAGGACATGGAATTGGATTTGGAGCTGATTGGCTTTGGTTGCAGCTGTCTCAAGCTTGAGAAGGAATAACGCGCCACTATGGCTGGAAGTGAAGCAGTGATGCACCATCCTGGTGCAACACAAACTTTGGCCTTTGCAAAATGGCTTTGGCCTGGCAAACCAGTTAGGCCCTGACTCAGCTGAGTTGACTGACTCAGAGTTGACTCCGTTGACCTCCCGAGTTAGCATGTTTGACCGGTGACCGGGTGGACTTTGCCGGTCACCTGAGATATTTTCCGGTCACTTCTACGGCCAATTTCCGGCCATAATACCTGTTTTCCAGTGACTATTTTTTGGGACATATTTTCACATGGGTATTCCTCACATTTGGGCTTGGTGGACCACTTGGACTTTGGGCTTTGAAGACCTAGTTTTGGAAAGAGGAAAGGCTACAAAAAGCAAAAGTTTCTTCTTTTGGAGGTCGTATTTTTCTACTTGGAGCTTTGGAGGAGAGCGGCGACTAGGGTTTGCTTTTCATTTGTTTTTCATCTTCTTCATTATTTTATTATTGATTATGATTATGATGAACTCAAAAGCTATGAGTATCTAAACAACTATTATTGGTTATGGGATAAAGTTGATTTTTCAACATGATATTTGATTCAATGAATTAGTTTTGTCTCAATAATTTATTGTTTGTGATTCACAATTAATAGTGTTATATAGTTTGAATGCTTGTTTAGTCGAGTCCGGAATCGATTGGGTTTGCCTTCATCCTTATTGCTAGATTAGGGTTTTCAATACGAAAAAGTTGTTTATTCTCGATTCTAAGTAGCATAATTGTGGGTAGTGCTTGTAGTGATATATCCTACTAGTCACAAGTGAATCATAACTTTTGTTAAAACGGATTAGTTCTTTTTCATGTTCGTTTGCATTGATTAGTATTATTCCATAGAACTTATTGTTTTTAGGGAGTTAAACTTGATTGTGCTTTTACACGTTAGGTTGCTTTCTAGGAAGAATTCACATATACTCCCTCCGTTCCACTTTAGTTGATGTTTTTGGAGTTTTCACGCAGATTAAGAAATGAAGAGATGTAAAAAAATTATATTTATGCCCTTGAGAAAAATCTTCAAACATTAATTGCTATTAGTGTGTTTTAAATTAAACTTATGGTTCCAAGAAAAAATGTGAGGGTATTGATGGTAGTTTTGTGGGAAAAATATGAAAACTATCAAGTAATTTGGAACACAAAAATAACCCTAAACACTCATCTAAAATGGAACGGAGGGAGTACATCTTTTAATATGGTTGTGATGAAATCAGGGAATTAGCGGGATATTCTTGCGATCAAGGTATCCTAGGACTTTTAGTAAATGAGAGATTAAAATTCCAATTCTAATCATTGATGAAAATACATGTTTGTAGGACTTTTAGTAAATGAGAGATTAAAATTCCAATTCTAATCATTGATGAAAATACATGATCTACAAAATATAGTGAGGGTTTGATTTCCATGACTACAGAATGATACTATCCCGTGACCAATACGTTCTTCTTATTGATTATTTTCATATTTACTTTGCTTTCAATTATTTTCATTGCTTTGTTTAAACAAAAATCCCCCCTTTGGTTACTAAGAAACTAAATTTTTATAACAACAAAAGCCTCTCTGTGGGAACGAACTCTTTCTTACCACGTACTTCATTTATATTAGTGGAGTGAGAAAGTGAAATTATTTTTGCTCGGCTGACAACCGATCAAATTTTGGCGCCGTTGCCGGGGAGGCATACGGCTTGTTATTAAATTTTTAGTTTCTTTTTATAATTTCTACTTTTATCTTTGCTTTTTGTTTCTTGTCTTGTTTCTTACTTGTTTGCGAGAATTGTTTTCAGGTACCTAATCCCTAGCTTCTAAAGATTGGAACTATCCAAGGTGCGGGATAGCTACTCGAAGAGGCACAATACTCCAACCAAGTCAAGACACAACAGAAGATCAAGAGTTAGAAGTAGAAGAAGAGTTACAAATAGAAGGAGAACAAGAGGTTCCATTCGTAGACGAACCACAAGTTGAAGAAGAAGAAGCAATGGGTGATGCAACTCGTACACTCAAGGACTTGGCTTCTCATAGGCTTGATGCACAACAATGGTGTATCCAAACTAACTCAACCTTTGAGATCAAGCCGGGGTTTCTTCGAGAGTTACCAAAGTTCCATGGCATGGTGAATGAAGACCCAAACAAGCATCTTATGGAATTCCATACCATTGTCAAGGCCATGTTTCCAGCGAAGACTGATGCCGATGGTGCAATGTTGAAAGTTTTTCCGTTTTCTATGGTGGATAGCGCTAAGGATTGGTTGTACTGTTTGCCATCCGGAAGTGTTACTATATGGAACGGGTTGAAGAAAATTTTCTTAGAGAGGTATTTTCCTGCATCGAAGGCTACTCAAATTCGCAAGGTAATTTGTGGGATGAAGCAAAATGTGGGAGAATCTTTGTATGAGTGTTGGGAACGATACAAGAGATTGGTGGCAAGATGCCCTCACCACCAATTTAGTGACGCTATGATTATCCAATACTTTTATGAAGGACTCCAATCAAGTGATAGGAATCTCCTTGATGCTGCATGTGGCGGTGCACTAGTGAACAAGACGGTGGCACAAGCTAGAGAGTTGATTGAAAATATGGCAGCGAACTCACAAAAATTCTTGAGTCATGGTTCGGATGTGCTTCTAAGAAGAGTGAATGAAGTGAGCGAGGTTGAGGATCTTCCTCAACAAATGGGTAACATGACAACAATGATGCAACAAGTTTCAGCCGCGGTTATACCAAGTTCTCCTCGATGTTATGAAGATGAGCAAGCTAATGCGGTCTTTCCAAATCAACAAAGACGGTATGATCCCTACTCCAACACTTACAATCCAGGATTGAGAGATCATCCCAATTTTAGCTATGCCAACAAGCAAGGTGCAATCCAACAACCTACTTTCAACCGTCCGAGTGGATTTCAACCACAACAACAACAATTTCAGCAACCACAAGCACAACAATCAATGCAAAATCAAGGTTCCGATATCGATTCAAAGCTTCAAACAATGATGCAAGGCATTTCCACCATGTTTAAAGAAAGTCAGCAGGAAACTAAAAGTGCTATCAAGGAATTGCAGACACAAATGGGCTCCATGGCTATTGAGTTGAACCAATTGAAGGCA
The DNA here is from genome assembly GCA_023531295.1 of Papaver armeniacum. NCBI lineage: Eukaryota > Viridiplantae > Streptophyta > Magnoliopsida > Ranunculales > Papaveraceae > Papaver > Papaver armeniacum. The sequence continues at coordinate 51,329 of JAJJWW010013735.1, forward strand.
CAAAATAGTGGGAAACTCCCTTCTCAACCTATTAACCCAAAAGAGGGTGTCAATGCTATTATGTTGAGAAGTGATACACAACTTGCGCAACCCGAGGTTACTGATTCGGGCAAGGTGGAAACACCAAAGGAACCTGTTTTGGAGGAGAAGAATGATGATTCTCCCCAAACTTCTAAGGTGCCTATTCCTAACTCTAAAACTCCGGTTTCTACTTATGTTCCTCCTTTACATTTCCCTCGCAGATTTGCAAGTTCCAAGAAGGCGGAACTGAAAAAGGAGATTTTAGACGTTCTAAAGAAAATCCATGTGAACATACCACTCATTGATGCGATCAAGCAAGTTCCCAAGTATGCAAAGGTGTTGAAGGACTTGTGTACCAATAAGCAAAGGCTCAAAGGTAATGAAGTGCTAAGTATGGGGGAGAATACTTCGACAATCTTACAACACAAACTCCCACTGAAATGCAAGGATCCCGGTAGCTTTGACATTCCTGTCACAATTGGTAACACTACGTTTAACAAAGCTATGTTGGATTTAGGTGCATCCATTAAGGTTATGCCGGCATCTATGTATAATTCACTTGAGTTAGGTCCTCTTAAAAAGGCTGGAATTGTATTGCAATTAGCCGATCGTTCTAATGTCTACCCAATGGGTATTGTTGAGGATGTTCTTGTGCAGGTTAATCAATTAGTATTTCCAGCTGACTTTTGTGTGTTAGAGATGAATGAAGGGTCACCGGACTCGTCTCTTCCATTGCTACTTGGGCGTCCCTTCATGAAAACGGCGAAAACCATTATTGATGTGGACAAGGGAACGCTAACTATGGAGTTTGATGGAGAAACAATACGTTTCAACATTTTCGAGACAATGAGATATCCTAGTGATGTCCACTCTTGTTTCTCCATTGATGTTATGGATACATTGGTACAACAAATGTTTGAATTAAATGGTGATGACGCTTTGAAAACCGTGTTAACTACATCCATGGATAATGGTGTAGAGTGTGGTAATGAAGTCAAGGAAGCCATTGGTGATATTAATTCACTACAAGGATGCTCGGAAACTCATAATATCTCTTTTATTTCTTTACCATGTACAGATGAAAAGCTTGTACCTTCCTTTGTTAAATCTCCAAAGTTAGAATTGAAACCTCTTCCCGATCACCTAAAGTACTTGTACTTGGGTGACAAGGAAGATTTACATGTGATTGTGTCTAACGAGCTTAGTGATTTACAGGAGCAAAAACTTCTAAGGGTGCTAAGGAAGTACAAGACGGCCATAGGATAGATAATTGCTGATATCAAGGGTATAAGCCCTGCCGTTTGTATGCACAAAATCCGTTTGGAGAACGATGCAAAGCCTACAAGGGAAGCGCAACGTCGTTTGAACCCTCCCATGATGGAAGTTGTGAAAAAGGAGATACTAAAGATTTTGGAAGTGGGTGTTATCTACCCCATATCCGATAGTAAGTGGGTGAGCCCGGTACAAGTAGTGCCAAAGAAATCAGGTGTGACAGTGGTGGAGAATGATAAGAACGAACTTGTCCCAACTCGTGTGCAAAACGGTTGGAGGGTTTGTATTGATTACAGGAAATTTAATGCCACCACTAGGAAAGATCATTTTCCATTGCCTTTTATTGATCAAATGCTTGAATGTTTAGCTGGACACTCTTACTATTGCTTCCTTGATGGCTATTCAGGTTACAATCAGATTGTGATGGCGCCGGAGGATCAAGAGAAAACCACTTTCACTTGTCCTTTCGGTACTTTTGCTTATAGAAGGATGCCTTTTGGCTTGTGCAATGCTCCATCTACCTTTCAAAGGTGTATGGTAAGTATCTTTTCAGAATATGTTGAAAACATAATCGAAGTGTTCATGGACGATTTTAGTGTCTTTGGTGATTCATTTGACCTTTGCTTGAACAACTTGTCTCTAATCCTTGAACGATGTGTTGAAACAAACCTTGTGCTGAATTGGGAGAAGTGTCATTTTATGGTAACTCATGGCATAGTTTTAGGCCATATAATATCTTCTAAAGGCCTGGAAGTCGATAAATCTAAGATAGACCTTATTCGTGCTTTAACCCCTCCCATTACGGTGAGGGAGATACGTTCTTTTCTTGGTCATGCAGGTTTTTATCGTAGATTTATCAAGGATTTTTCTAAGATAGCATCACCACTTTGTAAATTATTTCAAAAAGATGTGGTTTTTAACTTTGATGAAAAGTGTATGGCGGTATTCAATCGTTTGAAAGAACTTTCGATTTCAGCCCCTATCATTAAACCACCGGATTGGAGCAAGCCTTTTGAGCTCATGTGTGATGCAAGTGACTATGCGGTTGGTGCGGTGCTTGGGCAACGTGTGGGGAAGATACCTCATGCTATTTATTATGCTAGAACGTTAAATGAGGCCCAACAAAACTACACAACCACTGAAAAAGAGTTGTTAGCCATTGTTTTTACTTTGGAAAAGTTTCACTCTTATCTAATTGGTACAAAAGTTGTTGTCTTTTCTGATCATGCAACACTTAGGTACTTGCTAATGAAGAAAGAAGCGAAACCGAGGCTTATATGATGGATTTTACTCTTGCAAGAGTTTGATATTGAAATCAAGGACAAGAAAGGAATTGAGAACACCGTTGCGGATCATTTGAGCCATCTTGCTGTGGACAAGGAAGTTATCCCATTGCGTGAAAGTTTCCCGGATGAGCAACTATTCTCAATTGCCTTTGGAGAACCATGGTATGCTGACATTGTGAATTACTTGGTGTCTAAACAAATCCCAAAGAACTTGTCTCGTGCTGAAAGGGACAAACTTAAGAAGTTGGGGAACAAATACATATGGGATGATCCATACTTATGGAAACATTGTAGTGACCAAGTAATAAGAAGGTGTGTTCCCGAATCTGAATTTAATTCTATCTTGTCTTTTTGTCACTCATATGCTTGTGGAGGACATTTTGGGAGTAAGAGAACCGCTCACAAGGTACTTGAAAGTGGTTTCTATTGGTCAACCTTGTTTAAGGATGCATATATATTTTGTACAACTTGTGATAGGTGCCAAAGAACAGGTAATCTAGGTGCCCGAAATCAAATGCCACAAACTTTTATTCAATTTATTGAAGTTTTTGATGTATGGGGTATTGATTTTATGGGTCCTTTTATCAACTCCCATGGGAATTTTTATATCTTACTTGATGTTGATTATGTCTCTAAATGGGTGGAAGCTAAGGCCACCCCAAATAATGATTCTAAAGTGGTTTCAGATTTTGTGCAAGCTAATATCTTTGCAAGGTTTGGAATTCCAAGAGCCATAATTAGCGATGGGGGTTCTCACTTCAAAAACAGGATTTTACAAAGCTTGTTGAAGAAGTACAATGTGTCGCACAAGATTGCAACACCTTATCATCCCCAAACAAATGGACAAGCGAGGTGTCTAACCGAGAGGTGAAATCCATTCTAGAGAAGACGGTGAATCCAACAAGGAAGGATTGGAGCATGCGACTTAATGATGCTTTGTGGGATTATAAAACCGCATACAAGACACCTATCGGGATGTCTCCCTTTAGGCTTGTGTATGGTAAACCCTGTCATTTACCCGTTGAAATTGAGCATAAGGCGTTTTGGGCTATTAAACAATGCAACATGGAGATGGATGGGGCTGGAAAGCAAAGGAAGTTACAACTCCAATAGCTAGAGGAGCTTCGCAATGATGCATTTGAAAGCTCACGCATTTACAAGGAGAAAACGAAGGCCTTTCATGATACTATGATTTCTAGAAAACAATTTTGCATTGGGCAGAAAGTGCTTTTGTTTAATTCTCGCTTGCAATTATTTCCGGGTAAATTAAGGTTACGATGGATCGGACCTTTTATTATTACTAATGTGTTTTCTCATGGTGCAGTGGAAATTCGTAGAATAGCTACAGGAAAAGAACTTAAAGTTAATGGGCACCGGTTGAAACCATATTATGAGAATTTCACTTCCGAAGTGGTGGAAGGAGTTAACTTTGTGGAAGTACTCCCTCTGGAGGAGTCATAGAAAGCAAGGAGATAGTCGGGCTGACGACTTTAAACCAAGCGCTAAATGGGAGGCAACCCAAATGATGAGTATTTCTTGTCTTGTATTTATTTCTTATTTTGTTTTTAGTTTTTCTTGTCTTGTTTTTATTTTTTCTGATTTCTTGTCACATATCATGTTAGAATTTCCCACCTTGAATTACTTTGGATGACTCAATTTACATTGAGGACAATGTAAAGTTTAAGTGTGGGGGAGTGGTTAAGCATTTGCATTGTAAACAATTTTTCATGAAATTTTCAACTTTTGTGTAAATTAGTGAATAAAAAACTCCAACTTGTGGTTAGTTTAGAGTCACATAGTATACATGTCGCTAAGATTACATCGGGATTCTCATAAGAGTGACTGAACATAGAGATGACAGAGAACATGATCGGGTTTCTTACTTGTATGAGAGTTAAAGTTGGATTTAACCATGCCAGTGGCAAATGAGGTGCATAATGAATTCGGTATTAGATTTGTGGTCCCCTATAGTGGAGACTACCCATGTTACATAATGTGAGGCACCGACCTTCAAAAATATGTGCTTTTAGAGTGTGTGTCACCGTACGTTAATTCCGGGTAGAATGGTGAGCTACCCAACCTCACACCAATAGAAGCACTACTTTGATCTCTTGAGTGGTATTTTTATCAACCATGATGGTGACATCGAATTTCTAACTTACATACCACTTGTAATCTTGTTCGCAGTTAGCACCATCCACTTTATCTCTCTCTACACCAACAGGTCCATAGAAACACCATCATCATCAACAAGAGGAGCATCACAAATTCGAAGGAAAGTTGAAGACGTTCAAGGTTTACAAGCAACGGTACAGAAATGAGCAGATTTCAAATTCAAGTAAAGCAACAAGACAAGGAGCATAATTTTTACAAGTTGAAGACTATTGTACAAGAGTGAAAATTTTCAAGGATGAGAGTTCGAGAAGTTTATGATATCAAGACATACAAGTTGTGAAGAACAAAGCGGTAAAGTACTTACACCATGGCCTTTGTACTTGCATTTTTATTTAATCTTTATTTGTATTTCATTTTCACTTGTCAAAAAAAAAAAAAAAAAAAAAAGAGACAAGAGAAAATTTCTTTAGGTTCTTTACTAGTTTTATTGTTTTGTTTTCATTTTGTATTTGTTTTATTTTTCTTGTCTCAAAAAAAAAAAAATAATAATAATAATAATAAAAAAAAACAATTAGAGAAATTATTATATTTATAAATAATATCAAACAAAGCTTTTGGTTGGTAACCTAGCGACAAGCTGGGCTCCAACTCCTCTTTGAATAGCAATGCCTAATCTATAAAAAATGAATCTACCTACACCACTACTAGCGTCATTGCTAAATAAACAATGCTTTAGACGCTTGAAAAAAGTTAAAGTATCCTCACCAAGTTCTCCTAAGGTAGAAAAAGCCAGAACACCCAACCCATACCCATGTGCAACACACTTGTCCGAATATTTGGTATGTTTACGTGAAACAACACCAGAAATAGCCTTACCAGGGACAAAGGAGCGGACACCATCACCAGTGAACGGAGAGACACCTGTAACATCCATGCAAACATCTTTCCCATCTTCCCAGTTGAGAACGAGGATATCAGCGGGCTTCAGGTCCTTGCCATCATCTGACCGAAGACCAAGAGAAACCTCCTTACGCAAGCAGCACATTGGCTTTGTAACAAATATCAAAGACAACGTCACGAACGACGTCATGACGAAACTTATATCCAATATCCTTAGCACAATGAAGCGCATGATATCCAAAAGCGTCCATAGGTTTGTTACAACTTGGGCATAAACTATTGTCAACAAACAGAGGGATACCAAGACGATAACAAAGCACAGCTCTAAATTGTCGAGGTCCGAGGCATTGATTAAGCCCATCAATGGGCACCGCCAAAAGATAATCTTGGGCATGCTTGACACGGTTGCATTTCCATAGTGCGGAATCTCTAACAGACATATGAAATTGGTCTGGGATTTGCTTCTTGACTGCGTCAAAATAAACTACTGCCAGGGAATGCATGGAAGGGGGGGCAGAATCATCGACGCAATAAGTAGACGGTAATCCACATACAGGTAAAGGTGTGAAGAGCCAACCGATAAGCTTTACCTGTCATCATTGAAAATAAATCACCAAGGATCACTTTCTGCACTGAAGTAGTCTGGCTCTGAGAAGCAAGAAAACAGTAAGCACGAGTGTCAGCCATGGTATAAATGCCAAGTCCACCATCTTTGATAGGCAAGGTAGCTAATCTCTTTTGTAAAGGACCAAAACCCGCGCCATCTCCCGGTAATAAGAAGCCTCAAATACCGATATAACTTGTCATCATAAAGATCGGTCGCAGGTTGTAGAGCAGCAGGATTGGTAGTTCGCATTGCAAAATAAAGTCTCGACACACCAGCACAGTTGCGAAGTAAAAGCATCTCACTTTGAGGATCCTTGAGTTTTTTGCTGTTCAACAACATGTTGCTGGTGAAGTCCAAATCCAAACTCACAGGCCCACCCAAAAGCTTAACACCCTTAGAAGGTCTACCAATATCTGAGGGGAAAACACCATCTGTTATACTTCTGGGATCGAGGGAAGGCCAAAAAACTTCTGTTTTCTTTATATTGAGGTGTAACCCCCTGCCTGGTCCTTCAGTTTCAATTATACGCAAAGCCTTAGCTACCTCTAAAGTATCCCCAACAATTGTACCATCATCCAGGTACCATGCATGCAAATCAAGAATGCAACGAGAAGCAATGGACTTCACTAAGGGGTGAAGAGTCAAAGCAAATAGCAAGGGACCGAGGGGGTCACCTTGTTGCACCCCAAGAGCAGAAGACAAAATATATTGGGCATAATACAACTTAGCCGGACGCAAGTAGCAAAATTCTACCCAACGAGAAATACCTGGACAATGAAGGCGGACCTCTTTAATGAGCTGAGTTCTGCTCACCATGTTGAAAGCATTAGAAAAGTCAATTAGCAACATTGACATATTATCTGAATGGCCTTTTGCCTCTAAAAGGCGATTTCTGACGTGTAAAATGCCTTCCCCTCCCACAGGAACACCAACCCCGAATTGGTAATCTCCTAAATAAGAGGTCATGTCCTTTCCAACAGCAAAGGCAGCCACCTTGGAAACCAATCTGCGCCAAACCGTACCAACAACAATGGGCCTAAGACCTCCTCCCGGCTTAATCAAAGGTGTCAGAGGTGCGCTAGCAATGTATTCGCCTAATTCACTAGGGCATTGTCCAGCCAACCAAAGGTTGACAACCCCAGAAATAGACAAAAGTAAACCATCTGCCACTGCTGCCGCCGCTCCACTAAGAACATCGACTAAATGCTACGCTCGTAGTCCATCACGACCACATGACGTACCCTTCGGAAAGCTTTTAATAGCCCCCAAAACAGCTTTGGAACCCACAAAAATGGGGTCAGCAGTGATGTTGTCCATGGGAACCTCCGGAGGGGGTGCTAAAGGATGTTTGTCGAGCAAGTCAGCATAAGTCTTCTCCTCATAGGGTGCGACGCCTGAAGAGGACAGCACACGTATCGCGGCTGCAAAATGCCCTGCACTAATCTTCCGTTGGCAAGCAACAATGTTAGCTGCAAGCTGCTTCTCGACTGCCTTCTTGTCGTCAGACTTCTTGGACCCCCATCGTAAAGGCTGCTGGAGAAGCTTATTCACCAAGGTATAGCAACCATTAGGTTCTTTCCATACATTAAGAGCCTCGAGGATGGAAACCACCTGTAGTTTCTTGCGATTACTCGACTTCCTTTCAGCTGAACTTTTTGGTTGATAAAGCGACAGTGTGCATATGGGAAGGAGCAACAAACGAAGCCAACCTGTCATCGTGGAAGGACTTGCTGAAACCCGATCAAGGCAGGATTTGAGAGCTCTCGAAAAAGCAAGCCTGCACTTGTGGGGGATGCAAGAAACAATGGGTATTTGTCGCTGGTAAACAACATTTAGCAAATCGGTAGAGAGGAACTCAGCATCTCCATTGCTAACCCCTTCTGAACCACCAGCAACAGGCAGTACATCCTCAACCTGAACAGTTTGTACTTCAGTCTGCACACCATTTTGCACTGCAGTCTGCCCTCCAGTTTGCACAGCAGATTGCACCCCAGTTTGCGCTTCCCCCGGCTTAACCAAACCATGAATTAAGAAGTCTGCTTCCTCTCCATTAAAGGGCCCTGGAAAGCAGTCGTGATCAGCTCCTACACGCCCCTTACAAGACTTAGTCCAAGCGTGCAGGTACATACATCTACTACACATCCTCATACGTAAATTGCAGAGGACCTTCTCCATGCCGCGATAAACATTCAAGTCTGTAGCAATCAAATCTCTAACTTTATTTTTGTTGGCTTCTGAGAACAGGTGCTTGTCGTGTAGGTGCTTTACAAAAGACCCCTTGACATAACCCCTTCCATGGACTCCATCAGAACAGCCATGGATACTCTTGAAGGGACAGTGACAAACATTGTCGGAGTCGAGTGCTGTTGCCAAAGGAGAGGGTAATGATGCTGTTGCAGGAGAAGTGATTACCTGAGACGAGGACTCTGCACGGGACCGAGTAACCCTAGGCATTGAAACAAAGCTAGAACCTTAGTTGAAAGAAAAATGGCAGAAACCCTAACTACAAAAACACCACAAAGAAAGCAAACGAAAGGGAAAACAGGGTAAACGATGGAAAATCGTGGTATAAAAAACAAAGGGAAAACCAAAACAACAATCAAACGAGGCGAAACCATGGTGAAACCGTGATTGGAATGAGTTTCCAATCACCGGGAATGATCGCCTGAGAAGAAAAAACCATTGAGAAAAAAAGACAAGAAAAATTTATTGTATCATATTTTCGTTTGTTTAGTTCATTTTTAGTTTTGTTCTTTCAATAAAGCCAATGGAAGAAGAAATATCCATAATGAAGTTTCAAGCAACAAGGAATTAGAGAAAAGAGTTACATTGTCGAGATTCTACGAGGTTCAAGATTTCATCATCAAGAGTTGAAGACCGAAGACGAAGATGAAGACAACGATTGAAGACCGAAGACGTTTCTATGGATGCTGTGAGAGTGATGCTAACTGCACGCCGAACGGATAACGAGGTAAGTAAGCATATTCCCACCTTCGGTAAGTGGTTGATTTCCTTTCTTAGAGGAATTTTCACATACCTATCATCTAACTGTAGTGTTATCTGTGTAGGTTTCATTTTACCAAGTCCTGGTTGTAGGTACACATGGTACAGAAGTAACTTCACACTAGATCCTAAGTCAAGCAAAGATTTCTCTAACCGATGGTTTCCTATCGTGCAAGAAATGGTAGGGGAACCTGGGTATTTATACTTCGGAGTTGTGCTATTTTGGATAATCGAACTTATATGACTAGCTAAAACGGCATTCTTATGGATGCTAAGCTTTCGCTTTCGCGTACGCATATCCTTAAGGAATTTTGCAGAAATAGGAAGCTGCCTGATTGCATCTAATAGAAAGATTTATGGTAACTTGCTTAAAAACCTCCAATATGTCTTTAAAGTTGGATGTCTTCTTTGTTGGTACTAGTAGTTCTGGGAATGGGGCTTTAGGCACAAAATCGGGCTTCTCAGGTATTGGCATCATTAGAGACTTTATCGGTTTCTTCAGCTACTGATGGTTCAGAGGGGTGAACTACAATATGTTCACTATCGGGCATGATTACCTTATTGTCTATCACTCTACCATTCTGAAGGGTTCAAATTGCATTCATACGATTTTATGATTTCTCACCATTTGAAGATTTTCATGGACTCCTCTAGCGTTGGGTTATGTTTGATTAGGAAACTTACTTATTTCTGTCAAAGACTCGTTTATCTAACTAACCCGGGTCCGTAGATCGGCAATATCCTGAGTGATTATCTTACTATTAGCTTGTAAAGATTGTTAAAATTTGTCACTGTTCTGAGCTAACATGACGAGAGACTCCTCTACACTTATGATTTTCTTATATGACTGGTTTTGAAACCGAATGCATCAAGGATTCTTAGTATAGCCAAAACTTGTGGGAGCTCGAGAATTATTAAACTAACATTGACTCGGCCCTAGACCATGAAAGGTTAGGATGGTTTCTCCAACTAGGGATATAGGTTTCGAATACGGGTCCTGGATTCGACGGCTATCAATGTAGTGTTATTATAAAGAGCATGGGATTTCTCCTCGTCAGTTTGTCCTTCCCAAAAAAGACTTGGGATCTATTCCACCATTAGTGTTAATCAATTCTAAAGCTTCTAACCTTTTTTGTTATTACTACAATTTTGGAATCTAATTCAAAGTTTTCTCATACCATATTAACACTTCCTCTACTTAGAAGACTAATTTTTTTGGGTTCCCTACTACTTTCCTATTGATGGGTCTTTTCGGCGATTTCATTCAAAATTGTCATCGCACCATCAACAGTTTTGTTTTCAAACCCACATTACACAAATACTCAACCATGGTTGTTGTCGAATAATTTAAACCCTCATAAAGGATCTGAACTAGACTAACCTTTTCTAAACCATGATGAGGACATTGTGCTAAAAGTCATTGAACCTTTACAAAATACCTATATAAATATTTTCTCCCCCTTATTGAGCAAATATGCAAATCTGCTACCTAATATATGATATTTTGTGCCTAGGGAAAATTTTTGGAAAAAGGTAGATGGAAGTTGTTCATATGTTTCAATGAACTCAGAAGTCAAACTATATAGCCAAGATTTGGCTATATCTCTCAGAAAAAGAAAAAAAAAATCTAACTTTCGATGCTTCATCATCCAGGTTTTTAATTTTTAGGGTATTATAAATTTCCTCAAAGTCCCTAACCTGGAAATAAGTGTTTTCATTTTCTTTCCCTAAAAAGACTGGGAGTATTTGTATGGTCCCAGGTTTCAACTCATAGCTTCTTCGATAGGTTTCTAAAACACCTAATTTTATATATAGTATTTATGCTTTCTTTGCTATTATTCTTGTCAATTGCATCTCTTATGTTTAGTTTTGAGTGTTATAGGTATTTTGTAGTCATTATGAGCAAAAGAAGGAGAAAACATCCATTTGGAGCATAAAGAGCAAATAGATCAATTCACGGGCGAGCGACAATTGGAGCCAGCTGAGGTTATGCCAGAAAGAGGAGGTGAAGAATGAACTGTCAGTTCCATATAGATGACAGGCCAAATTATGCTATGGTGGCCCGTATCCATCAGCGGGTGCCTGCATCTATTTTCATTCCTACACATACCCTAAAATTCAGAGAAGGGATCTCATCATTATCTTCTTTACCTGAAACCATTAGAAGAGAGAATGGCGGCTATTGTAATTTCAGTGAAGTGAAATCGATGAATTCTGGGAAATGGAAGAAGGAGAAGTGAGGATTGATCGTCTGGGATGAATCTGAGAAGATGGGTTGTATCTGCATCATGAACTTGTACAGAGAAGAAATCAATTGATTTGAAATTTAAAGAGGATGTGATTCTTCTGGTGTATAGATTCAGAGTCGATTTGATTGGGAGAACTGAAGATGGAGATTAAATGAAGAAATTTCTTACAGTTCGATTGATTGCTACATGAAGATTTAGGGCCTGAATTAAATCGAGAAATTGAAACTCTGTAACTAAAGGTGAAAGCTTCGATTCGAGACAGGGAGGAAACTTGGTGGAATCTGATGTATCTGGTGATGAAATGGGTTGTCAATAGAGCTGACTGAGGCTTCGGAGAAGGTGAATTGAATCTGGGTGGATAAATGTCTAGATATGAGATCATGGAGTTGATGGTGCTGGTGCTTCAAGTGTTGGTTTGAGGTGTTGTTGAATTAAAGATGTTATAAGCTAATGGAAGAGATGGCACGAGCCACGGTGGGTGTTGCTTCTATGGCGGTGAGATGGGGCGAGGGCGCAATGAATTGCAATTGTAGGTCTCGAAACGGGTTTGCTGAGTGCTTGTGTCTTTGTGAGGTTCAGAAAAGCTGAGGCGGTGTAACTGAAAAATGGAACTGAGCTTGAATGTATTGGTTGAACTGCAGTTGGAATGTATGCAGAAGAACAAGAAGATGGATCTGCAGAGATTGTATGAGATGCTAAGGGTCTATTGCTACTACTGATGCTAAATTTGAGGATGTGTTTGATGGATGGACTTGGTTGTGAGCAGTGCAGTGAGCTGCAGGCTAAGGTGGAGTTGAAGCCAAAATGGAGATTGCAAATGTGAAGATGTTGATGCTGATATATGAGTGGAATGGGTTGAGGTCATTAAGCACGATATAGATGTATGCTAGGACAGTGAAGGTATATGATGGTGTTGGTAGGTTGTGTTGGTTGCAGAATAGATGATGTTGTATATGTTGAAGACTGGGTTTTGCCCGAAATTCAGAGACAATGAAGCTGGGTTTGTGGTGATGCTGTAGAATATGGCCTGTGGTAGTGGTGGATGGCAGAGAAACGATGGTTTGAATGGCTGCTACAATTGGTGCTCAAATGGTTGTGCTGAGTTGTTCGAGTGTGAGTTCAAGTTGCTGAGATAATGGAGCTGAGGTTCTGGCCTGAGCTTGTGTAGGTTGTATCTAGTGATGCAGAACAGTAGAGAAGTGGCTTGAGGCGGAGGCGAAGAACAGGAAAGGATCTGTTGTCTGCTTGACATTATAAGGAGTTGCAAGGATTCTTGTGGTGCTATTAACCGGAGAACTGAAGCCGAGTCGGGCGGTGGTGGTTGCAAGCGAGATGTTGGTGGTTGAGCTTACGGAGTGAAAGTTGTTTGAGCTGGTCTTGGAGAATTCGAGAGATGGTCAAGCCAAGGAAAGTGGTATTGCAGATGCGATGCAAGAGGCTGGTAACTAATTGGAGCTGGAATTATAGGGAATGATAAATGAAGTCTGTGTGTGTGTAGGCGAGGCTGAATGTTACAAGTGATGGTTGGCTGGGATGAGCTTGAAGTTACAGATTTGGTACTTGACAGAGTGATGAGTGAGATTGCGGTTGCAAGTGGATATGGAACTGGTGATGTAGTTTGAGCTCGTAAGGAAGGTTGCTTGAAACGGATATGAAGGCATTGGTGGTGGTCTTGATGAAATTACAAAATGGTTGTGTTGTTGTTGCCATGGGACTGCAATAGACTTTGGTGGGTTGTGTTGCAGTGCTGGTGAGAATGGCAGGCTAAAGCAGCAGTTGCAGGACATGGAATTGGATTTGGAGCTGATTGGCTTTGGTTGCAGCTGTCTCAAGCTTGAGAAGGAATAACGCGCCACTATGGCTGGAAGTGAAGCAGTGATGCACCATCCGATCCTGGTGCAACACAAACTTTGGCCTTTGAAAAATGGCTTTGGCCTGGCAAACCAGTTAGGCCTTGACTCAGCTAAGTTGACTGACTCAGAGTTGACTCAGTTGACTTCCCTAGTTAGCCTGTTTGACCGGTGACCGAGTGGACTTTGCCGGTCACCTGAGCTATTTGCCGGTCACTTCTCCGGCCAATTTCTAGCCATAATACCAGTTTTCCGGCGACTAGTTTTTGGGACATATTTTCACATGGGTATTCCTCACATTTGGGCTTGGTGGACCACTTGGACTTTGGGCTTTGAAGACCTAGTTTTGGAAAGAGGAAAGGCTACAAAAAGCAAAAGTTTCTTCTTTTGGAGGACGTATTTTTCTACTTGGAGCTTTGGAGGAGAGCGGCGACTAGGGTTTGCTTTTCATTTGTTTTTCATTTTCTTCATTATTTTATTATTGATTAGGATTATGATGAACTCAAAAGCTATGAGTAGCTAAACAACTATTATTGGTTATGGGATAAAGTTAATTTTTCAACATGATATTTGATTCAATGAATTAGTTTTGTCTCAATAATTTATTGTTTGTGATTCACAATTAATAGTGTTATATAGTTTGAATGCTTGTTTAGTCGAGTCCGTAATCGATTGAGTTTGCCTTCATCCTTATTGCTTGATTAGGGTTTTCAATACAAAAAAGTTGTTTATTCTTGATTCTAAGTAGCATAATTGTGGGTAGTGCTTGTAGTGATATATCCTACTAGTCACAAGTGAATCATAACTTTTGTTAAAACGGATTAGTGCTTTTACACGTTCGTTTGCATTGATTAGTCTTATTCCATAGAACTTATTGCTTTTAGGGAGTTAAACTTCATTGTGCTTTTACACGTTAGGTTGATTTCTAGGAATAATTCACATATACATCTTTTAATGTGGTTGTGATGAAATCAGGGAATTAGCGGGATATTCTTGCGATCAAGGTATCCTAGGACTTTTAGTAAATGAGAGATTAAAATTCCAATTCTAGTCATTGATGAAAATACATGTTTGTGAATGATACTATCCCGTGACCAATACGTTCTTCTTATTGATTATTTTCATATTTACTTTGCTTTCAATTATTTTCATTGCTTTGTTTAAACAACAATCCCCCCTTTGGTTACTAAGAAACTGAATTTTTATAACAACAAAAGCCTCTCTGTGGGAACGAACTCTTTCTTACCACGTACTTCATTTATATTAGTAGAGTGAGAAAGTGAAATTATTTTTGCTCGGCTGACAACCGATCACTTGCTCCAGTGTCAGCTAACTTGATACATGAGGGATGAGTGGTCCTAATAAGATTCAACAAAGATTTTAAAGTTATTATTTCTGGCGCTATCAAAGGACTAGGAGTAACTTCCTCACATAGGTTCAAGTTCGTAAAATTAAAGTTTTCAAAAATAGGGCTCTCTAGATTAGCGTCTTTGAGATCCTTGTTTCCAAAAGTAAAAATACTTAGGTTTTTCACTAATAAAACGAATTAGAGTGTCTCTTTTACGCTTAGTGATGAGCGATTTTGGCATACACTAGAAAATCTAAAAATAAAATTCTGAATTGGAAGGGAATTCTAAGAAAAGCAAGGCTGACTCAACCAAATCACTGAGAGAATCTAGCAAACAAAAAGCGTGATAGCTCCACTTAGATTGTTCCTAGACAACTTTCATTCCTCTAAAAGGAAACTAGTTCTGATTTTAGCAAACCTCTTGAACGATATGAATTAAAGTAAGTCAAATAGAAATAGGATAAACTCATAAAAGCTTGAATAACTCTACCTTTGTGGCTACGTTTTCGAGTTACAATACGGCACAATTCAACTTACAGTGATCATCTTGAACCTTGAGTTAAGCTAACAAAGTACGTACACGGTCCTTTTGAATGAATTTCTAACAAGATCGTTACCCTATTGATCTCTTTCTGGTGATGAAATCCGAGTCCTTATCTTATATGGTTAGTCATTTCCCTTTACTAGAAAAATAAAAGTATGTTTTCAATCCTCAACATATATACATATGAAGGAGTCTAGAAGACCCACTGACAGGGGATTCGTGGGTGGTTAGAATCTTACATCCCGTACCAGATGAGCGACGAATCGGTTGTAGTCGACTAGGGCCACCGACTCCTATGTCAGTGTACGAACCCAAGGTATAAAGACAATATTGTAATTGATGTCCTTCCCTGTAGCATTTTATATTTAATACTACCCTTCTGTAGGGTTTTAGAAAAAATGTCCCAACGTCCAAAAGTGCCCAAAAAGTCCAAAGTAAAAGAAAAATTACAAAAAATAATAAGAAACCCTAATACAGTTTTCTAAACAAGATAAATAAACAAAACCATAAAAATAAAATCAAATTAAACTAAAATCTTCATCTTCTTTTTCGTTATTTTCGCTTTAACTTTAACTCCAAGTCTCTAATCACCAAAATCATTGGCTAAACTTGTTTTCATTTTCGTTCCGAAACCTATAGCAAAAGATAGATACCCATATAACACCATTAGGCTCTCAATATTCTAAATCAAACATATGCCCACAATGTTTTGAGATATATGTTTTAATCACCAGAATCTGATAGCAAATAACAAATATTACAAAATAAGCAATACATATGTATATAATCCATGAAAATTAGGTATTGCAAGTCATCATGCAAAATAAAATTTAATTAATAAACTTTAAACATGCAAGATGATAGTATTTGGAATAGCTACTGTTACACATAAGAACTACTCCAAAATCTAGTGTTCCTCCATAAGCAATAAGAATAAAATTCCTTAACTAGTAAAAGCATCTTTGAAGAAGGCTTTATCATCACAGAATTCTTCATCATTAATTGACTACGAAACATAAAGTTCATGAATAAAAGAGTTAACTTCCTTCAAACCTGCTCGGCTGTTGTTTAACGAGTTCTTCTTGAATTTTGAGAGATTTCTGCAGAATGTCATGTAGACCTTGCACTTTCATCTTGGTCTTCTTAAGATCTTAAATAATATTAGAAAACCTCTGTTAAGTTGAGCAGTTTGCTCTAGGTTTCTTCACGTTCTTCATTTTTCTCTTAAAAACTGAATCCTTCTCCTTAGGATAGGAATGCTCAACACTTTTCATTGTTGAATTAACAACAATATGAATAAAGGCTTCACCAGAAGAGATCATACTTGGAGATACCATAGCTCAGAATTTTGAGTATGTAATACGTGTAAAACACAAATATATAGATCTTTAAGACCACTTAGGTTTTTGGAAGAATTCCAAAAATAGTGAATTATTAAAAGAAAGACCAACAACCATTAAATTCAGGAGTTGATCGACTTCTTAAAAGAAGTTCGTTCACGGACCAAATACCAAACTAAAAGGTGAAATACGATTTTACCCTTTCTTAAAGTTTGTACATGGGTGTTTATGGGTGAAAACTATTTCTGCCGGTTTTGGTAATTTGGGGTGTGCGGATGAGAAATGAGTCTAAACCTTAAACAAATGCACTGCGCGGTGAGTGCTTGTAGATTCGAGAGATCAATTTGTGCAAGTCCGTCCTAAACCAAGAAATGGTCGTTCCAGACTTGTTTCGGTCACAAAGTGAAGGAGATGGGGTTGATCTTAGGGAGGGAAGCGAAGAAGGTGTTGAGAATGTGAAGGTGTAGACTTGCTTATGACTTGTAACAGGAAAGTGAACAAGATTACGATTGGTGTAAGCAGGCTCTAGGTGTTTTCTTGTTGTTTTTCTCTGTTGTTTGGAAATAGGGCGGAGAACCTATTTATACAAGTCATTGAGTCTTATTCACGTCTCTCGTGGGAAGTGGAGGAAGTGGAGTGATGGAGTAGTGGAGTTGTGCGTTGGTGATACACGACCAGCCTTGCCCACTTCTCCTGTTCATCTCCAAATGTCCATGACTTCCTAACACGTTCTTGTGATGGCGCGTTGCACGCTGCACGCTGTAAACCGCCAGACCAATACCCCAATATGTATCCCCCAGTTTGTGACATGATTGATGTATCGGAATGTGTGGATCGTGGATCCACGAAAGATAGCATGTAATCTTTGAATTGAATAACTGCGTTGTTCGGGAAGTCGATACTTGTGAAGTATCGTGTGTATTTTATCAACTTGCATCATGGTGTGGTAAAGTGATGGGTAATGACACCTTACTAACCAATTAACTCGACAGGGTTGTATAACCAAGTTTGGTGAAGTTGGACGGATGAGATGATCTTTGAGACACCCATCTGCGACGTTGATGAAGTTAGGGTTTTGAAGAGGTGCGCAGGCATCACTCTTGACTTGGTCGAAACCAAGCATGGGATACAACTTTGGCCTAACCGACCATACATGCGTGGAGATGGCATGATGGTGTAGGCGCCTATACCCCATTACCTCATGAAAGTATGATCTGGGTCACTCAATTCATCCGGTGAAATCGAGTGGTCGAGATCGATTTGCGACAAAAAACTAGTGCGCAAGGGCCGCGCGTCACGCCCTCTTGAGCGCACGTTCCAAGATGACCAATCTTGGTCGGTCTTGGACGATTGGCCTGGTGTGAAGGTGGTAGGCTGATGTTTACGCCTATACACGAATATCCCATGAAAACGTGATCCGAGCTATCCAAATCGTCAGGCGAAGTTGAGTGGTCGAGATCGGTTGCGGTTTGGGAGGTGTGACCACGCTAGTTTGAGCGTGCGTTTTGGATTAGCCAGGCATGATATGCCTTGGCCGATCGGGTTAGGGAATAGATGGGTCCACGGTGGTCATCTTTGGTATGACCAGGACTGCTTAATCTAATCTTGGACCCTCCATTCATGCCGGAGAAGATGGACGCTCGTGATGCTTAAAACCCTAATTTTGGGTTTCAAAGCCGTGCGTCATCTCTTGTTTGGGCGACGATTTTGTCACGACCAAACATGGTTGGTCTTGACCGATTGGTCAAGTGTGTAGGCGGGCCCACGGTGATCGTGTTGACATGCTCTGGGCCCTTTGAATCTACATCTACACCCTCCATCTATACCTGCGAAGATGGATGGTTGAGATTGTTTTGCGACACATGTAATATGCCGCAAACCCTAATTTAGGGTTTTCCGTCCATAATGTTTGGTATGAACGTTTTTTTGGCAAGCTAGGCCAATGGCCGAGCCGTGCGAGGTCGGTAGTGGGTATTCCATACACGCTTGGGGGTGATGGAATTGATCCGGGTCATCCAATCATGCTTGTGGAGTTGGATGACTGCGATCATATCCGGATCGATACGGTCGGTCTGGATGCTCAATCGAGCTAGTATAACACACGAGAGGGGCTCAATCGGGCTAGTATAACACACCGAGAGTCGGCACATGCGGGTATTTCGTACATGGTTTCATTATAATGCTTGGAGGTTCGTCTTTGCTCTGTAAGAGTAATACTCGATCGCCATGCCGCACCGATAATGAGTACGAAATACAAGGCTGATTGCGCATTAATTAATAATGCTAGAAATTCACAGGGTATATGGGATTGTTGCTACATGCTCCAACCTGGATGAATTTCGTGTATTCATAGAATGGGATTGTTGCCACATGCTCCATTCTAGGTGAATTAAGTGAGGAGTATCCAACACTTATCGATGGCCTTATCTTTTACAAGATGTCGGCACATAATTTTACGGTTTTTACAACTTTAACCTTAAATGAAAATCCACCATCAACATTAAGTCCCCCGCCTAGCACATAATGGTTACACTATTGTGGGGTAGGCATGAGATGGTGACATATACAAACGTAAGAAGACAAGATAAAGGAAGTCTACCCGGAGGGATTAGCCGTGGGCAATCCTTCATGCGTGGCGCGATCTTAAGCCTTGATGGAATGGCTTCCTTCCTTAGGGTATTTGAATCAAAAGAGGAAACCAAATAAAAGAGGAATCCTTGTTCCATTGGGATTCTTCTAATTTTTGTCTATAAAAGAGACCAACCCCTTTTCTTTTCTTCACGATTTTTTTTGTTGAGCAGCTCCCGCCCGTGACTATCTGCCGCCTGACGCATTTATTCATTGTTCTTGTTGCTTAGGAATTCTGCTGGAGAATTGCCGCTGGATTGCTGCCGCCGTCCGTCCGCCCAAGGTAAGTTTCACTTTTTTTTTTTTTTTTTTTTTTTTTTTTTTAGGAAAAACCCTAATTTCTTAGGTAAAAATCTCTTTATAGATAGGATGGTTTAGTTCCGCAAGTCCGTGAATACGTAGTTTTTTGCTTCTTCTTCCATTGTTGCATACAAAACTAGCTTCTTAGATTGTAGCTTGGGAAGAGACTTTGGCTTGGATTTTGTAAACATAATTCCCACGATCATGAGAAAAGCGTGTTGTAATACGTGCCCGTGAATGTAGTCCCACCCACATATGCTTGACTGATTTGAAACCAATACCAGACTTGAAACTTGTACCGGACTTGAAACCAATACCAGACTTGAAACTTGTACCGGACTTGAAACCAATACCAGACTGAAACTTGTACCGGACTTGAAACCAATGCAGATCAAACTTGTACCAGGACTTGAAACCAATACGGATCAAACATACCAGGACTTGAAACCAATACAGATCGAAACTTGTCTAGGACTTGAAACCAATACCGAGACTTGATGTAATACTGGTGTTTGGACCTAATCCCAGCTTTTGTGTATTTTAACGTGTCTTGTCGTGCGTGACTACACGCTTCATGCACTTTTCATACAAGTTCTAACTCCTGTCTTTTATTTCATTGTGGAATGAAGAAAAGAATTCCTGTTGAGATGTCTTCTGGAGATAATGTGGTGCCAAGCTAGGAAGTGTTGACGGCTTCAAAGATATGCCGAACATCGATGATGAGTTGTTTACCTCGCCTTTTCCAAATATTAGAGGACATCCTTCTCATAAGATAGTCTCGCTTTCCGATTCGGAAAATATGGATCTTTGATCCATTTTCTTCTTCACGATTGTGATGAGATTTTGTCTCGGAGAAACGAATATCCGCCTTCCCCTATTGACTTCAAGATTTGTCATACTCCTTTGGGTTCTTATGAAGGATGGATGAGACGCATGTTGAGTAATAAGGGCATTAAAGACAATTTTCTTTCAAAGCGCAAATCCTCAATGCGGTCATGGCATCTCACGCTCTTGAAATTAAGAAAGACGCTGCGGGTTTGATTACCTTCATTTCTCGGTGGCGCGTTTCTACTCATACAGCCATATCTAGATGGGGAGAGATGACTATTACTCTGGAGAGTGTAGCTGCATTAATGAACCTGCCTGTTACTGGAAGTCTTTCTTACGATCTCTCTGATACGGAGCAACGTAACTATGATGCTATACTTCAAAAGGTGGCGGGATTCGACAGTCTGGACAAGGAGGAGAAAAAATATACGAGGTGCTTTTACACTGGTGGGTGTCGGAGTGGTCTCTGCAGACCCGAGCCGGATCAAGAGTTGGAAAATGAGCTCGGCGTGATTGCGTTCCTGTCTTTATGGCTATCCGAGAGATATATTCGACGACGGTTGGAAAGAAGACCATTAGAGGTGACCTCGTTAAGATCGCTATAAAGTCTGGAAAAAGGTAAAGTTCTTCCCACGGGTGCCTTGTTCCTTGGATCATTGTATTCTCATCTGGACGCCTTAGCAATGGACATGCATGTTTCTAACGGGTACAAGAAGGTGGAATCGCACGTTCACTTCGCTTTTCTTCAGGCATTCTTATGGGAACACTTCAAAAGCTATGCTCCTACCCCTGCAAATTTGCTCACCAACTTGTATGGTGGCTCGAGAATACTCCATTTGGAATAAGAGGCGTCCCAGAGCCGGCGCGAGACTTGTGGACATATTTGACAATGTGTCTTTTGTAGATTTCCGTCCATGGGGGCAGATCCACCCTTCCATTGTTCAGCCAAGGACTTTTGCTATTGCTTCTGATGGCCCTGATGTTGTGTTGCGTACTGATGTTAAGACTACGAGATTTGGGGAAATTGTTTACTGCACACTGCATCCCCAGGATATGCCCCGTCTTTATTCAACGAAGAATTTCTTTGTGACTCCGTACAATATTGTGGGGCGGCTCGTCAAATGGGGTTTGATCGTGGTGTCCCATTTATCCGTCCACCGGGGGTTCCGAAAGAATTCCTCCCAAATATTCTTAATGCTGATGTGTTTTTGGAACGGGTGAGCCTTCCCTTCTGGCCTATTGGGAGAAACCCGGTGGTAACCGATAAGTACAAGGAATTTTGGAGGAGGCAACTGTTGATTTTCCAGAATTCTCGGAGAGTGTTGTGACAGTTTCGTGGTGAACCATCTTCGACGTTTTGAAAAAGCATTTCCGGTTGAAGCCACTTCACCAAACGGAGCAGAGCTGAGGATTGCAGTCCCAAGCAGGAGAGAGATCCAAGAGGCGGGCATGTGGTTCGGTGATCCTTAATTCCTCCAATATGCGGGTATTTAAATCTCTTCCCGTTGGTTCCTTTATTTCTCGGGGTGAATCTTTCTAAGAGTAATCTTGCTTGAAATCGGGGGATTAGAAAGAGAATGTCTTCACAAGGTTGGCGCGCATTCAAAATGAGAAGGCTGGTAATGTTGGCCTTCATCTTTGAGAAGTCCGGCGATCACCGATCTTCATGCCGAGAAGTCGCGCATCGACCTTCATGCTTTGAGAAGTCGGCGGCGACTTGATCTTCATCTTTGAGAAGTCCGCGGTCCGACCTTCATCTTTGAGAAATCTGGAGAAACCGCTCCTTTTTCCGACCATGACAGAGATGATGCAAGCTCGGTTGGACAAGCCGCCTCCCTAAGTGATCTTGTTGACGGGGTCGTGATGGAAATTAGCACCCAGAGCGAAGTAGATATCGGGAGGAATGTAAGAGAGGCAACATCCGTTATTGTTGAGGTGGCTCCCCTTGAAGAACGTTCTGAGCAGGCTTCGGCCAATAAAGCTGTCGTGGTGACTCCTTTTGAAAAGCCTCCTTTGAATCGACAAGGCTCCCGTGGTTGGTGAAGTATCGGTGATGCAACCCGGGGCTTTGTTCGATCCTCCTTTAACTGTCCCTTATCCAGGCCACGTGTTGGTTGGCGGATTCAGCGTACCGGCTCAGTTCGAAGAGTTGTGTACGGCGATATGGGAGAAGCACGACCACATTGCTACCACTACAAAGCTCAAAAGCCGTCTTGCGTTGGTCAACCGCGTCCAAGAAGCTTTATTTTCTATCCATGGGATGAGCGTCACGGCCGGTCGAACAGGTTTCGAGGAGATGATTGAAGACCGGAAGTGCCATCGAGACGTGTTTGCGCAGTAGATGACTTCAATGCTCCTTGGTTCTTCAAAGGGTTCTCCAAGATTCGGGAGCTCCAAATTGCAAGACGAAGTCCCTTCCGTAGAGTTTGTGTTACTCGCCGGGGAAGAAGAGGTTGAAAAGTTGTCTAAGGAGTTGAAGTCAAGCAGTTTGTTCTCCAAAGGATGAAAGACTCTTTTGCCCGAAGGACGAGTTCTTTGTTGAAGGATTTTCCTTGAAGAATTCGTGCCACCTACTTGTCTTTTAGATGCTTTTCTTTTTTGAGTGCTAGTGAGGATTTCCTTTCACAATTTGACTTCGGGTTTTGATTTATTAGGTAATTGGATGGGCTTATTTTGAGATAGTTTTGTGAATGATTTTTCTGAAAGAGATTATTTTAAATGGAATTTGCATCTTGGTCATGAATGATTGCACATGTCATATGAAATTGCAAATGTCGTGTAAAAGGGAGGTATGAAGGGAAGCAAACATGCGTTTGATCACTGCGTCTCTTTCTCCGTGTGGGGATGCTAAGTCCCCAGTGAATTCCAAAACTATCTTTCTTGTAAAATTTCTGAATATAACTTACTTGTCTTTGAAGCCTCACTTGTATCAAACCGAAGTAGCCTCTCCAAGGAAGTCGTCCGCATTAATTTTTTAGAGAATAAGAGTTATCCTTCTGAACCAAGTTTCTCCTGAATAATGCGCTTCAAAGCGTTGCATTCACTGGTAGGGTGGTGAAGGAACCGGTGGAAATGACAGTACCTCGGGTCCATTATTTCTTGATCGGTTGGTGGACGCCATACAGGAGGTAGTTCCATCTCTCTATTTCGTACCCACATCTCCAAAGAACTCCAAAATCTTTTCCATCGGAACGGAAAGTGTAGGTACTTGAGTCCGCTTTTCATGCGTTAGTGGGCGTTGTGATGTGCATGACGTGGATTTGACGTGGAGCACGTTCCGGAGATGAAGTTGGAAGATTTGCGAGTGCCATCATATCTGCGGATCGCTTGCCTGGGTAAAGGGATGTGGAAGGTGTCGTAATATCACTGCTGAGTGATCGAATTGAACGCTCCCATCCTCTGTATTCACGTATTTCCTGATCGATCTCCCCTTCCTCAAGCATTTCTTCGCTTAAGTGAAAGGCCTATGCGGATTGGACAGTCTTCCGGGCTTCAATAAGAGTTTTGAGATACAAATCTTCTAACAGGGCTCCATAGGCTGCAGGCTCCCTTTCTTTATCTGGTAGACGTTGTAGTACTCCGTACAAGTCCTTTCCTCTGTGGAGTTGCCTCGGTTCTTCATTGTTGATTGGACTGTGTTGTACATCTTTCCTGAGTCTCCTGCGGTTATGCGCTCTTTTTGCCTCTCCATTGGTA
Organism: Papaver armeniacum; assembly: GCA_023531295.1. Taxonomy (NCBI): domain Eukaryota; kingdom Viridiplantae; phylum Streptophyta; class Magnoliopsida; order Ranunculales; family Papaveraceae; genus Papaver; species Papaver armeniacum. The sequence goes on from JAJJWW010013735.1 coordinate 75,316, forward strand.
AAGGTGTGACTCCTGACTAAGGATTCAGCGTTTTTTTGCACTGCTTGAGTAGATGCCTGCCGACCCTTCTTGTAATTGTGCTGCTATATCATTCAAAAGGCGAAATGTCTCGCTCTACCTTCTGGTGATACCGGCTTGATTTGCCAAGACATCCTCCAACATTCTAGCTACACTTCCCATGATATCTGAACCACATGTGGTTTCCGGATACATTGCGGGATGGAAACCGAAAAGTTGAGAATTCAATTTTGTGCAACCGAGAGATCAACCTCCCACTGTGGTCGCCAATTGTTTATGGGTGAAAACTATTTCTGTCGGTTTTGGTAATTTGGGGTGTGTGGATCAGAAATGAGTCTAAACCTTAAACAAATGCACTGCGCGGTGAGTGCTTGTAGATTCAAGAGATCAATCTGTGCAAGTCCGGCCTAAACCAAGAAATGGCCGTTCCAGGACTTGTTTCGGTCACAAAGTGAAGGAGATGGGGTTGATCTTAGGGAGGGAAGCGAAGAAGGTGTTGAGAATGTGAAGGTGTAGACTTGCTTATGACTTGTAACGGGGAAAGTGAACAAGCTTACGATTGGTGTAAGCATGCTCTCGGGTGTTTTCTTGTTGTTTTCTCTCGTTGTTTGGAAATAGGGCGGAGAACCTATTTATACAAGTCATTGAGTCTTATTCATGTCTCTCGTGGGAAGTGGAGGAAGTGGAGTGATGGAGTAGTGGAGTTGTGCGTTGGTGATACACAACCAGCCTTGCCCACTTCTCCTGTTCATCTCCAACCGTCCATGACTTCCTAACACATTCTTGTGATGGCGCGTTGCACGCTGCACGCTGTAAACCGCAGACCAATACCCCAGTATGTATCCCCCAGTTTTGTGACATGATTGATGTCCTGGAATGTGTGGATCGTGGATCCACGAAAGATAGCATGTAATCTTTGAATTGAATAACTGCGTTGTTCGGGGAAGTCGATACTTGTGAAGTATCGTGTGTATTTTATGCAGTCTTGCATCATGGTGTTGTAAAGTGATGGGTAATGACACCTTACTAACCAATTAACTCGTGACTGTGCTGTATAACCAAGTCTGGTGAAGTTGGACGGATGAGATGATCTTTGAGACACCCATCTCGCGACCGTTGATGAAGTTAGGGTTTTGAAGAGGTGCGCAGCATCACTCTTGACTTGGTCGAAACCAAGCATGGGATACAACTTTGGCCTAACCGACCATACATGCGTGGAGATGGCATGATGGTGTAGGCGCCTATACCCCATTACCTCATGAAAGTATGATCTGGGTCACTCAATTCATCCGGTGAAATCGAGTGGTCGAGATCGATTTGCGACAAAAAAACTAGTTCCACAAGGGCCGCGCGTCACGCCCTCTTGGGCGCACGTTCCAAGACGACCAATCTTGGTCGGTCTTGGCCGATTGGCCTGGTGTGAAGGTGGTAGGCTGATGTTTACGCCTATACCTGAATATCCCATGAAAACGTGATCCGAGCTATCCAAATCGTCCGGCGAAGTTGAGTGGTCGAGATCAGTTTGCGGTTTGGGAGGTGTGACCACGCTAGTTTGAGCGTGCGTTTTGGATTAGCCAGGCATGATATGCCTTGGCCGATCGGGTTAGGGAATAGATGGGTCCACGGTGGTCATGCTGGTATGACCGGACTCGCTTAATCTAATATTGGACCCTCCATTCATGCCGGAGAAGATGGACGCTCGTGATGCTTAAAACCCTAATTTTGGGCTTCAAAGCCGTGCGTCATCTCTTGTTTGGGCGACGATTTTGTCACGACCAAACATGGTTGGTCTTGACCGATTGGTCAAGTGTGAAGCGGCCCACACGGTGATCGTGTTGACATGCTCGGGCCCTTTGAATCTACATCTACACCCTCCATCTATACCTGCGAAAATGGATGGTTGAGATTGTTTTGCGACACATGTAATATGCCGCAAACCCTAATTTAGGGTTTTCCAGTCCATAATGCTTGGTATGAACGTTTTTTGGCAAGCTAGGCCAATGGCCGACCGTGCGAAGGTCGGCAGTGGGTATTCCATACCGCTTGAGGGTGATGGAATTGATCCGGGTCATCCAATCATGCTTGTGGAGTTGGATGATCTGCGATCATATCCGGACCGATACGGTCCATCTGGATGCTCAATCGGGCTAGTATAACACACCGAGAGGGGCTCAATCGGGCTAGTATAACACACCGAGAGTCGGCCTGTACGGGTATTTCGTACATGGTTTCATTATAATGCTTGGAGGTTCGTGGCCGCTCCGTAAGAGTAACACTGTCGTCATGCCGCACCGATAATGAGTACAGAAATACAAGGCCGATTGCGCATTAATTAATAATGCTAGAAATTCACAGGGTATTTGGGATTGTTGCTACATGCTCCAACCTGGATGAATTTCGTGTATTCATAGAATGGGATTGTTGCCACATGCTCCATTCTAGGTGAATTAAGTGAGGGAGTATCCAACACTTATCGATGGCCTTATCTTTTACAAGATGTCAGCACATAATTTTCTGGTTTTTACAACTTTAACCTTAAATGAAAATCCACCATCAACAATGGGTAAGTCTCTACAATTATTATTTGAAAAATAGAGTAAAGTGAGCGTAAGTAATAGTTTCAAGAGGTAAAATTATTTGAACAATCAGCCAATCAATTTCCTTTCGGATAAAGTGGGAATAAATTTTGACCATTTAGAATTAACCAAGTAAAAAACCAGAAGAGTTGACAAGATTCAAATGAGCAAGGCTCAACATGAATTATTTGAAAAAGCGGGGGTGCAACAACCACATCCAATATTTCGTTTATGCAATCTGTATGGACTAACTTCAATATAATTCCAAGAGAATCAACTGGACAGTTAGACTCAATCAATGGAAATATATCCAAGAGTTATATCTCTATTTCTCATACAATCTGCAATCAAACAGAAAGAGTTCGGTGAGCCTAATTGATATGAGAAACAACTTCAACGGTACCAAAGACCAATGTTCGAGTGTCAATTAATTTATATCAACTACCAAAGGTTGGATTATCTAATTGATTGTACTACGCACAACTTGTGATATTTCAATTATATAAACAAATATTATGCGAAAAAGAAATAACACAAACACCAGAAATTTTGTTAACGAGGAAACCACAAATGCAGAAAAACCCCGAGACCTAGTCCAGATTTGAACACCACACTGTATTAAGCCACTATAGACTCTAGCATACTGCAAGTTAACTTCGGACTGGAATGTAGTTGAGCCCTAACCAATCTCACACTGATCAAGGTACAGTCGCGTTCCTTACGTCTCTGAATCCCAGCAGGACTCTACGCACTTGATTCCCTTAGCTGATCTCACCCAAAACTAAGATATTTTACGACCCAAAGTCGAAGACTTGATAAACAAATCTGCCTCACACTGAAAAGTCTATTGAATAGATAAACTGTTTCCCACAAAAATACCTACGAGTTTTGTTCCGTCTTTTGATAAATCAAGGTGAACATGAACCAATTGATACATCGGACTTGTATTCCCGAAGAACCGCCAAGTAATATCAATCACCTCACAATAACTTAAATGTATGGTAGTGGAACAAGTTATTGTGGAATCACAAAGAATGAGACGAAGAGCTTTGTGATTACTTTTTATCTTACCTATCGGAGATTAAATCTCAAGCAAATCTTAGAGAAGATACTACTCAACACGATAGAACAAAGTAAGATCAGAACACGCAACTACAGAGAAAATAGTTGGGTATGGCTTCAGAATCCCAATGAAGTCTTTAAGTCGTTAACCTATAATGGTTTTAGGAAAAACCTAGGTTAAAGGAGAATCGACTCTAGTACGCAACTAGTATCACACAGGAGGTGTGGGGATTAGGTTTCCCAGTTGCTAGAGTTCTCCCTTATATAGTCTTTAAATAAGGGTTTGATAACTTTGGGACAAAGCAATCAATATTCACCGTTAGATGAAAACCCGATTAGATTCAAGCCAATATATTTCAACTGTTAGATTGTCTTGGCTTGTTACACACAAATGAAATGTACCTTCATTTAGATATGGGTAACCGTACCTAAACGTGTACACTTAGTTGGCTCATCAATAGTTAACCGAAGTTAGACATATGAACACTTTCATATCAACCTTGTTCATCTAAACACAACTAGTTCAAATGACTCAAATGAAACTAGTTATAGAGTTGTTCAATTGTTTATATTCTCATAGAAGTATACAAGACACAATTGAAGCAAAATCGGTTTTGATTCACTCGAATCAATTCATGAATATTATAGCCACGATTTGCAAAGATTGCATTCCTTATTATATAAATGTATTTGTTCATGAGTATGTAAACATACTTTTCCGATTTTAGAACTTAACCCACTCAAGTATGCAAACGTGTACGCATACTTAAGTTGCCGGACTTGGTCTGTGTCCGCCAGTATGCAAACATGTACGCATACTGTCGTTCACAACCGAACTCAGTTGAAGTTAGTATGCAAACGTGTACGCATACTATCGTTCCCGGACTTCAACTGTTGAATCAGTACGCATACGGGTATGCATACTAAATTCCCGGACTTGGAATAACTTGCAACAGTTAGCATACAAATACGCATACTGTGTTATATCCAATCAATGGTTAATTGTTCTAAACTCCCATTTTAATCATTGAAACATTCTTAGAAGACGAGAATAGATGTCTCACACAAACTATTAGCTTCAAAGTAATTTTCAAGTGATCAAATGATCAATACGAAACATTCCGAGTCTACATCAAATGATTGTCTCACACAAATCATATAAGATTTTACCATGTGATTTTCACATGATCATCTTTTGACTTTCATCAAGAATAAAAGATGAACTTGGTTAAAGCGAAAGCTTACCAACACATATTTCGAGAAATATGTAAGCGAGTTAAACTCAACTCGAAATATCAAATGTGTATAATTTAAAGTCTATATAGCTATATAACTTTGTCTCAATAGGATATAGAGTAGAAATAGACTTCATAGTGATAGATGAGTTCAAGTCTCTACATACCTTTTGTTGATGAAGTTCCACAAGCTCCCCTTAGTAGTTCTTCGTCTTCAATCGATGAACGTCGTGAAGTCTAAAGCTCAACTACACATTCTATCCTAATCCGAGACATAGCTATAAGTAGACTAGAAATCAAGACTTATAGTTTTGACAACTAAACTTGACAAACAAGCTTGAGATAGCAACGCTTGCGAGTTTGACCGAGAAGTGCTCTAATATTATTGTTATTCTCGTTTTGTAGTGGCATGAATAAATCAAAGAAATATTATCCTTGAGTCTGTGAAAGAGGATGGAAATTCAAGTAATAAGATTCTAGACACAAGCTAGAGAGTTTGTCCCAAAGCCCTTGGAGGTGCACAGTTCTTGTCTCTTTTCAGGGAACATGAGACAAGAAGATACCTTTTCAACACAATTAGTTTGTTTTGGGGTTAGCATCAGTAGGCTGACCACTTGATCCCTGCATGGGTTTGTCGATTTCCATTTTAACCGATCATTTAAATCTTGTTTTCTTCTTTCCTTTTTGAAAAAACGGGGGTCTAACAACCTCACCCAATATTTCGTTTAGGCAATCTGTATGGACAAACTCCAATATACTTATGAGAGCACCAACTAATAAAGCGAGCTCAATCAAGAAATATATCCAAGAGTTGTATCTCTGTTTCACAATGTAATCAGCAAATCAAACAGATGGAAATCATGAGCCCGATTATTATGTGAAACAACTTGAACGGTACCAAAGACCAATGTTCAAGTGTCAATCAATTTATATAAACAACCAAAGGTTGGATTATCTAATTGATTGAACTACGCACAACCTGTGATATTTCAATTAAATAAACAAGTATAATGAGGAAAAGAAATAACAGAGACACCAGAAGTTTTGTTAACGAGGAAACCGCAAATGCAGAAAAACCACGGGACCTAGTCCAGATTGAACACCACACTGTATTAAGCCGCTACAGAAACTAGCCTACTCCAAGTTAACTTCGAACTGGAATGTAGTTGAGCCCTAAACAATCTCACACTGATCAAGGTACAGTTGCGTTCCTTACGCCTCTAGAACCACGCCGGATTCTGCGCACTTGATTCCCTAAGCTGATCTCTTCCACAACTAAGAGTTGCTATGACCCAAAGTCGAATACTTAATAAACAAATTTGTATCACACAGAAAAGTCTATTGAATAGATAAATCTGTCTCCCATAGATATACCTACGAATTTTGTTCCGTCTTTTCATAAATAAAGGTGAACATGACCAATTGATAAACCGGACTTATATTCCTGAAAAACATCCTAGTAATATCAATCAACTCACAAACGATGAGATGAAGGTGTTTGTGACTACTTTTCAATCTTGCCTATCGGAGAATAAATCTCGAGCAAATCTTAAAGAAGATAGTACTCAATCACAATAGAAAACAACAAGATCGTAACACGCAACTACAGAGAGAAAACGGTTGGGTCCGCTTCACAGATCCTAATGAAGTCTTTAAGTCGTTAACCTACTGGGTTTTAGAAAAACCTAAGGTTAAAGGAGAATCGACTCTACTCGCAACTAGTATCACACAGGAGGTGTGGGGATTAGGTTTCTCAGTTGATAGAGTTCTCCTTTATATAGTCTCCAAATCAGGGTTTGCAATCAATGCTACCTTGGTAAAAAAGCATTCAATATTCACCGTTAGATGAAAACCTGATTAGATTCAAGCTAATATTTTTCAACCGTTAGATCGAACTTAGCTTGTTATATACAAATGAAATGTACCAACATTTAGATAAAGGTAACTGTACCTAAACGTGTACACTTAGTTGGTTCAACAATAGTTAACCGAGTTAGCCATATGAACACTTTCATATCAACCTTATTCATCTTTATCACAACTAGTTCAAATGACTCAAATGAAACTAGTTAGAGAGTTGTTCAATTGTTTATATTCTCATATAAGTATAGAAGAAGAAAAATCTATTTTGATTCACTCGAATCATTTCATGAACATTATAGCAACGGTTTTGAAAAGATTGCATTCCTTAATTTACAAATGTATTAGTTCATGAACAAACCGATTTTAGAACTTAACCTACTCAAGTACGCAAATGGGTACGCATACTTACGTAGCCGGACTGAGTTTGGTTTCGCCAGTACGTGAACGGGTATGCATACTTCCAACCTCAGTTGAATTCCAGAACTTGGACTTACGCCTGTACGCGTACGGGTACGCATACTTAGTTCCCGGACATCCATCAACCAACCAGTACGCGTACGGGTAAGCATACTATGGTTCCCGGACTGTACCTTACAAAAATGTGAATACACACACTATGTTTATATCCAATCATGGTTACATGTTCTAAACTCTCATTTCAATCATTGAAACATTCTTAGAAGACGACAATAGATGTCTCACACAACTATTAGCTCCAAAGCAATTTTCAAGAGATCGAATGATCAATACGAAACATTCCGTGTCTACACCAAATGATTGCATCACACAGGCGATTTTCACATGATCATCTTTTGACTTTCGTCAAGAATAAAAGATGAACTTAGTTAAAGCGAAAGCTTACCAACACATATTTCGAGAAATAGATAAGTGAGATAAACTCAGCTAGAAATACCAAATGTGTATAATTGAAGTCTATATAGCAATACGGCTTTTGTCTCAAATAGGAGATAGAGTAGATAGACTTTTGAGTGATAGATGAGTTCAAGTCTCCACATACCTTTTGTTGATGAAGTGACACAAGTTCCCTTGAGTAGTTCTCCGTCTTCATTTGATGAACGCCGTGAAGTCTAAAGCTCAACTACACATTCTATCCTAATCCGAGACTTAGCTATAAGTAGACTAGAAATCAAGACTTATAGTTTTGGCAACTAAACTTGACAAACAAGCTTGAGATAGCAACGCTTGCGAGTTCGACCGAGCAGTGCTCTAATAATCTCCTCCTTTGTCAATTTTAGTGACAACACTATCAATACATATGGAATCATGGATTACAAAATAAATAAACTTTGTAGCTTCTCATCCAAATGCTTGATCTCCTTGGTTCTTCAATATTACTCGAAATCTTCGTTACTTCCAAGTACTCCAGTGATTCTGAAAGTGTTCAACTCAGTATCATAGTTGTTGAAGATCCGTAGCTATAACAATAAGAAAACAGTAGTTCTCAATCATTGTTATACAGTGTCATAGTATTATTACACAACATCAAATTCCAATTGTATCACAACTTTGACAACAATACTATGGTGATACGTATTACTCCCCCTTAGTCAATACTTCATCTCACAATGAAAACCACTCCCCCTTACATAATGATTCGTAAACCATATGTATTTGTAGTGTGAACTACACATTAATTCTCCCCCTTTTTGTCAATATAAATTGGCAAAGGTACGAAAACTAGTGGGATCCTAATGAAATTTCCATAGAGATACTTCATGACCAAAGGAGAAACACATATCAACTTTGTTTCGATGATTTCACATAGTCAAAACTTAGTGTATTCATCAAGGAGTTAATAAAGATACAAGATAACCCCTATAATATTCCACAGCCGCACTCGCCACAAAGATTTGGCAATTAAGCACACGTTCAATTAAGAACTCCCCCCCATAAAATGTCATTCCCAAAGGAACAACAAGAGCGACCTTACTTTTACTAGAAAAGAAGGATTTCTTTGGACATTAACAAATTACATGAAACATGAATTTGTATCCAGAAAACTCAATTAAATTAACCACAAGAGAACTTATGATTAATTTAATCGGAAATGCTCAACATAAGAAAACTTATGGAGCCACACAGTACTTTCACATAAAGTGGATCAGGGAAAGATCAATACTACGGAATATTCAAAGATTCATTCTATTTTTCATCAATATTTGCATAATATCATAGACTTAATATTTGTCATCAAAAGTTCATTATATTTTCCATCAATATTTGCATAAGACATATAATAGACTTAACTTTTGATGTATATGGGACAATCATAGTTCACGGACGCAAACACACATATCCCATAAAGTTTTTGCAATATAGAAAACCAATAAAGATTAATACTGCAAAATCATCTTCCAAATAAACTTTAGAATTTAAATAAATAAATCTAAAAACATTGCAAGATGAAAAAACGTTGGCAATAGCTATGTGTACTCACAATAATTGCTATTCCAAACCCTAGTTATCCTTCTTAAAACACAAGAATAAATTCTCATAAGAAGTTTCCTAGATAAAATAAACAAGAGATAAAGAATTTACTCATCATCTTCATCATCGGAAACAGTCCAAGAGGCTTGAATAATATCCATATCTTCCTTGATTTCCGGAAACTTAGTTGCAATCAAACATAATTATTCTTGCACACATTTTACCTTGGAATTGATCTTACACACACCCTTGTAAATTTATTGAAGAAGACCCAAGGTGGTAGGATCACAAGAACCGTCAAAGGAATCACAACTTTATCTTTTACAAGCATTCTCCTTCATATGTTTGAAAGTACAAGGACGAACAAGCTTGGGAGTTCAAGGGAGTTGCCAATGGGAGCAATGGAATGTGCATGAAAAATTTGCTCAATTAAGCAAGGAAAGACTAACTTCTTGTTGGATGATGTCATCGAGATCATTTGAGAAATGATGAATCCACAAATATCGAGACTTGGGGTACCCAATTCAAGGAAATAAACCAACTCTCCAAACTCACGACTCCACCAAGAATTCTCAATCGTGGAGGGACAAAGATTAGAAATACCAAGTTTTCCAAAAGACATCAAAGCAAGACTAAGATAATTAGTAGGAAGTTTTCCTTCATTACAATCAACACTCTTGCCGCAAAGACCATTCGAGATGGTTTCATATGATGGTCTTTCTTTACTTGGCCTAGGAAGGCGAAAATTACCCAATGGAATTTTGGTAATCCTTGAAATTAACTCTCTACTAACAAGAATCCTTTCCTTATTTATCATGGTATTGAATTCCAGGTCATCAAGTTTAACATCATGGATGTTAGCATAGAAGATTCTTGTGAGAGTGTCACCACCTTCACCATGACCATCAAAGATGTTTCCAAGATTATACTTATCAAAACAACCTAAATCTTCTTTATGACCACTAGAAATTTACAATTTCTTTTCTAAGATGAAACCAGTTAAATAAATTCTTTCAAAAATCTTACCACAAGAATCATTGACAAATCTGATTCTAATATAGGTTTGGTCTATATGTATGTTCATGCTAGAAGGATAAGATGAACCCAAGTTTTTTGAACCCTTCTTTGATACCTTGAAATTTCTCATGAGACCTAGAAATTGAGAGAACAAGAAGAAGGAAAAACTTACTTGAAAAGCTCCTTAAAGATGAAGAAAACCCTTTAGCCTCTTTTGAATCTCCAAAGGTGAAATTAATGGAGATGATACATGAACCCTAGAAAAGTTCACATATGCGGACTAGAGGAGGAAGAAAAAGGGTACGCGTACCACACTTCTTATATACCCAATAATGGGCTTGGACCCGTTCATGAACCGCGACCCGCAAAAAGAAGACAGGATTTCTTAAAACATTCAACAACCAAGGTTCGCACACTGAAATCAGTACGGTGAAGTAAAAAGGATAGTAAAAAAACTACATCACTTAAATTAACCTTGGGTAGAGAGAAAAAACTTGTCAAAGAGACTTTTCTCGAAGAAAAAAGATTAAAAATAAATTAACCCAAACAAAAAATATCAAACCGTTACTTGCCCCATCTCAAGTTATCTACAGATGGGGTAGAGCCAAGCTTGTTACCAAGAGGCAAGATGTGCTGAGAGATCCTCATGCAACTTCTTCGGTTGATATTTGTGAAATGTACCAGAAGTATAATCATAGTAATGATGATACTCAGGGTTAATAGAATTTTTTAACTCCTTTTTCTTATGACCAAGGAATGATGTTTTTCGACAATTGGAACCCTTACCGAACTCACTAGAATTCTTTTTATCAATTTCACATGAGTCGGTAGCAAGACTAATTCGTACATCATGAACATATGATATGACAGGCACAGAACATTTATCGGAATGATACATTTTCTCAATCGAATTAAGTTTTTCTAAGAATTTAAAAACGCTTTCAAAAGCTTCAAATAGATCTTTGTCAATTGATCCATCACGATAGTATTCCTCAAACATATTAAGAATTAATCAAGTGAGATTCCATATCTTTGAGCTTTGATCACGTTTTCCTTTAGACTAATTCATATCATCTAAGTTTTCCAATATCTTAGATGAAGCGAGATTATCTTGAGGGCCCAGAGGTCTTGTGGATAATAAGCCTTGAACAATCTTTAAGGAAATCTGGCGTGCGTTACAGATGCCCAGAACAAGTTTCCCAAAGTAATTTCCCATAAAAAAAGACTTTAAGGATCAGTCAAACACAAACTTATTAGGCTTATCGTGTTTGCCTGCTCTGATACCAATTGAAAAACCGTGGGTCTAACAACCTCACCCAATATTTCGTTTAGGCAATCTGTATGGACAAACTCCAATATACTTCTGAGAGCACCAACTAATAAAGCGAGCTCAATCAAGAAATATATCCAAGAGTTGTATCTCTGTTTCACAATGTAATCAACAAATCAAACAGATAGAAATCCGCGAGCCTGATTATTATGTGAAAAACTTGAACGGTACCAAAGACCAATGTTCAAGTGTCAATCAATTTATATCAACAACCAAAGGTTGGATTATCTAATTGATTGAATTACGCACAACCTGTGATATTTCAATTATATAAACAAATATAATGCGGAAAACAAATAACACAGACACCAGAAGTTTTGTTAACGAGGAAACCGCAAATGCAGAAAAACCCCGGGACCTAGTCCAGATTGAACACCACACTGTATTAAGACGCTACAGACACTAGCCTACTCCAAGTTAACTGCGGACTTGAATGTAGTTGAGCCCTAACCAATGTCACACTGATCAAGGTACAGTTGCGTTCCTTACGCCTCTAGAACCACGCCGGATTCTGCGCACTTGATTCCCTTAGCTGATCTCACCCACAACTAAGAGTTGCTACGACCCAAGGTCGAAGACTTAATAAAAAAATTTGTATCACACAGAAAAGTCTATTGAATAAATAAATCTGTCTCCCACATATATACCTACGAGTTTTGTTTCGTCTTTTGATAAATCAAGGTGAACAAGAACCAATTGATAAACCAGACTTACATTCCCGAAGAACAGCCTAGTAATATCAATCACCTCACAATAATCTTAATCGATTAACGAAACAAGATATTGTGGAATCACAAATGATGAGACGAAGGTGTTTGTGACTACTTTTCAATCTTGCCTATCGGAGAATAAATCTCGAGCAAATCTTAAAGAAGATAGTACTCAATCACAATAGAAAATAACAAGATCAGAACACACAACTACAAAGAAAATAGTTGGGTTTGGCTTCACAATCCCAATGAAGTTTTTAAGTCGTTAACCTACTGGGTTTTAGAAAACCTAAGGTTAAAGGAGAATCGACTCTAGTCGCAACTAGTATCACATAGGAGGTGTGGGGATTAGGTTTCCCACTTGCTACAGTTTTCCTTTATATAGTCTCCAAATCATGTTTTGCAATCAATGCTACCTTGTTAACAAAGCATTCAATATTCACCGTTATATGAAAACCTGATTAGATTCAAGCTAATATCTTTCAACCGTTAGATCGAACTTAGCTTGTCATACACAAATGAAATATACCAACATTTAGATAAAGTTAAATATGTACACTTAGTTGGTTCAACAATAGTTAACCGAGGTTAGCCATATGAACACTTTCATATCAACCTTATTCATCTTTATCACAACTAGTTCAAATGACTCAAATGAAACTAGTTAGAGAGTTGTTCAATTGTTTATATTCTCATAGAAATATACAAGACACAATTGAAGCACAATCGATTTTGATTCACTCGAATCATTTCATGAACATTATAGCCATGGTTTGCAAAAGATTGCATTCCTTAATTTATAAATGTATTAGTTCATGAACAAACCGATTTTAGAACATAACCTACTCAAGTACGCAAACGGGTACGCATACTTAAGTAGCCGGACTGAGTTTGGTTTCGCCAGTACGCGAACGGGTACGCATACTTCCAACCTCAGTTGGATTACGGAACTTGGACTTACGCCAGTACGCGTACGGGTACGCATACTATGGTTCCCGGACTTGGACCTTACACAAATGTGAATACACACACTATGTTTATATCAAATCATGGTTACATGTTCTAAACTCTCATTTCAATCATTGAAATATTCTTAGAAGACGACAATAGAATACTCACACAACTATTAGCTCCAAAGCAATTTTCAAGAGATCGAATGATCAATACAAAACATTCCGAGTCTACACCAAATGATTGCATCACACAAATCATGTATTATGTTACAAGGCGATTTTCACATGATTATCTTTTGACTTTCGTCAAGAATAAAATATTAACTTGGTTAAAGCGAAAGCTTACCAACACATATTTCGAGAAATAGATAAGCGAGATAAACTCAGCTCGAAATACCAAATTAGTATAATTGAAGTCTATATAGCAATACGACTTTTGTCTCAAATAGGAGATATAGTAGATAGACTTTTGAGTGATAGATGAGTTTAAGTCTCCACATACCTTTTGTTGATGAAGTTCCACAAGTTCCCTTGAGTAGTTTTCGTCTTCATTCGATGAACGCTGTGAAGTCTAAAGCTCAACTACACATTCTTTCCTAATCCGAGACTTAGCTATAAGTAGACTAGAAATCAATACTTATAGTTTTGGCAACTAAACTTGACAAACAAGATTGAGATAGCAACGCTTGCGAGTTCGACCGAGCATTGCTCTAACACTTTTGATTTATCCTTTTCCTTGGTGACAATCACACTTTTGAGAGAAGAATGAGAAATAGAGTTACGTACCTTAGACGAGTTTGGTTTTTAGAATAATTTGATCACATTTGTAAAACGACTAGCCTCCGTTGCAGTTTGTTGACATACCTTACTTTCTGCTTGTACTTTAAACACTGTTTGAGTTTGTGACCTTCAGTAGTAAGGTAAGGACATGTTCGGTTGAGAAAGGGTTCCAGGTGCACTTATGATTTTGACTGAGAGATATACTTGAGATGTTCATGAAGTATCATTAATGAGTTTTTCATCAATGAGAGAAAAATACATTATATCCTCAAAAGATATGGATCATGGATTTTCAAACAGCTTGTCAAGATCTATAAAAGTATCACTACTATCATCAAGATTAGCTATTTCAGCTAGAAGTTCTAAGCTTGAACATTCTTCTTCTTACGAATCATAATGATCAGTAGTTTCTGTTATAGCATTGCTCGGTTGAACTCACAAGTGTTGCTATCTCAAGCTTGTTGTCAAATTTAGTTGATCAAAACTATATCTTGATTTCTAGCCTACATTTAGTCAAGTATCGGATTAAGATAGAAGTTTGTAGTTGAGTACCAGACATCAATGCGTTCTACCGTTTGAAGGTGAAGATCAACTGAAGGTTTTGGAGAACTTCATCAACAAAAGGTAAGTGAAAACTGAACCACCTATTACTCAAGTTTTCACCTCTATATCTATGAGACTATTGTCGCATGACTAAAGTAGATTTTACATGCACAACAAAAATTTTGAGTCAAGTTTATCTTGATTAATTATTCTCAAAAATATGTTGACTAAGCTTAAGAACATTTATTCATACTTGATGACTTTGGTTAAGAATAATTTATTGTTTATGACCTAAATTATGATTCGAGTTTATCATTTGAAAATAGCCACGGAACAGTGATATGTGTCATTGATGTTATTCAGGAATGTTTCAAATTGATTATTAGAAAGAGATAAAACTATTGTAAATCTGGATACAGGACAGTATGCATACCAGCTTACATACTGGAGCAACTTTTATAGGTATGGAGCCGCAATACATGTACCCAGTACGCGTATCTGCGTAGCTATAGTTCGACAAAAACTTTTTATATGCATACCGAGTATGCAAACCATAAAAGTCTGTTGACTCGTTGTTGATGGTGGTTTTTAGTTCAGGGCTAAAATTGTGAAACCCTACGTTTTAATGTGCTTTAATTCTGGAAAGAAATAAATCCATTTAAAAGTGATGAGTGCCCAGGCCTCTTTACTTACATCTGTATTGAGCAATTCAGTATATTTATCTAGAATGGTGCGTGTTGATACATGAAAAATAATACCCCTTAACGGGCTCGGGGTGCCCTTAAGAGGAGAGGTAAGCTAGTATGAGATATAGGGACTTGGGGACTAAGCCCAAGTCCGATGAGAAAATACCCACAAGGAAAGAAGGATAAGGAAGGAATTAACAAACAAGGAGGAGGTTACATTAAGGAATGTCATTAGGAGTAATTAAGGAGGTTTAGGACATGTGTCATGATATCATAAAAGCAGGGACTTTTGGGAAAGTCTGTATAAAGAAGGACAAGGTACAATGGAAAGGAAACTTTCTCTCTTACTATTCCTAGAAAGCTAAGGTCACTTGGTGTAGCTAGGACGGGTAGAACCAGAACGAAAATCACCCTTCAACATTTGGCGACCACACCCGGAGGCTCGGGCCTAGCTCACCATGACACACCCAGGAGGCGCTAGCTCAGGCGTGGTAGAAAACCAAGTGACTAATCGGCCCATCAACATCGATGAGGTAACAATGGAAGATGGTGACAGCGAAGAAGAAGCGCTGGCCCAAGATATTATCAAACAATCAACGGGACATGGACCCCAAAACAGAGAGATAATAACAACACAAAGGAAGAACATGCGAGTGATCCAGCTGCCGAAACCCACATCGCCAGCCCTGCAAGACATGCAAAAAGAGTTAGAAGAGCGCTCACAAAGAAGGCATGAGCTAGAAGACTGGATAACACAAGCAGTGATAGCGGGTAAATGTGCTCCTAAAGAAACAACAAAAGGCGAAGGACACAAAAATGACAAGACATCAGCGACGTCACAGGAAGAAATGGCAAAGTACTTGGAGCAAAATTACCATGTGATAAAACAAGACAATCACTGCCTCGTAAGCAGTCCATACCCAGCAAGCATCCAAGAATATCAATATCCCGAGGACTACACTTCTCCGAAGTTCAAGACATACGATGGACAAGGGAACACGCGGGAACATCTCAGCCGATTCCTATCAGCAATGAATGACAAAGTCTCCGATGGAAAGTTATGTCTAAGGGAATTCTCCAAGTCACTCACTGGCACGGCATTCACCTGGTATGCCAACTTAAAAGCGGAAATTGTGGACTCTTGGCCAATTATGTCCACACTCTTCCTTGGGAAATTCTATTCTGCCAAGAGGAAAATCACGACAATAGACTTGAGTAGGAGCGGACAACGGATATGAGAAGAAATAGGAAAATACATCTTGCGGTTCCGGCGCTTGGCACTAGACTGTCAGGAAGACATCAGCGAAGGAGCACTTGTTGAAATATGTGTGCGAGGAATGATCCCAGCTTTTAAGGGGAGTTTGATCAATTTCAGGTTCCAGACTTTTGTCGAGCTAGAAGGGATCGCCGACCGTATAGAAGAAGTACCTACAGACCTTACTTGGCGCCACACAGTTAGCACCGTATCTGAGGCACCACGTAATGTAAGGCCCGACACCAATAGAGAGAGAAGGGACCAGTTTCAAACCGGCGGAGGAAACCAAGGGAGAAATGGATGGACTAGGCGCGACTCAAACACACCACCCTATATGCCTTGCAGCAGGGAGCGCGCAGTCGAATTACTAAACCACCGGGTTATGGGAAAGGAAATCCAGCTGCCCCCGACAGTGGTAGACGTCAACAAAATGGATAAGAACGCGACCAAGTATTGCCACTACCATCGGAGGTTGGGACACCCGACGGAAGAATGTTTCGCCATAAGGAGTATATTCGAACGAAAGCGCGCCCCTGGGGAGCTCGAGGCAACTAAGCAGGCAATTGAGTATGACCCCTTCTCTCGCCACTAAACTAAAAAAAGGGGGGAGGGGAAGAATTTGAAAGATAAAACTACAAAATTGTATGCTTGTCTCCTTTCTATGGTAAGAATAAATTCTCTTTTTGGAATTCGTAGGCAATATGGTTAGAAAAGGTCACAGGAATGCCAAAGGCGCCTGGTCGGCTGACAAATATACAAAAGGCTACGGGAATGCCAAAGGCGCCCGGAAAGCTGACAAATCTACAAAAGATCACAGAAATTCCAGAGGCGCTTGGTCGGCTAACAAATCTACAAAAGGCTACGGGAATGCCAAAGGCGCCTGGTCGGCTGACAAATATACAAAAGGCTACGGGAATGCAAAAGGCGCCCGGTCGGATGACAAATCTACAAAAGGCTACGGGAATGCCAAAGGCGCCTGGTTGGCTGACAAATCTACAAAAGGCTACGGGAATGCCAAAGGCGCCCGGTCGGATGACAAAATTTACAAAAGGCTACGGGAGTGCCAAAAGCGACCGGATAGCTGACAAATCTACAAAAGGTCACAGGAATGCCAAAGGCGCCTGGTCGGCTGACAAATCTACAAAAGGCTACAGGAATGCCAGAGGCGCCCGGTCGGTTGACAAATCTACAAAAGGCTACGGGAATGCCAAAGGCGCCCGATCAGCTAATAAATCTACAAAAGGCTATGGGTCACCAAAGACGCCCGATTGGCCGACATGCCAAAAATACGGAAATACCAAAGATGCCCAATAGGATAACCTACCGAGGAGGGAGTAGGCATGTCTAACCTACGACTTTCCCCATGATCATTCAAAGAGAAAGGGGTAGGCGTGTTTAACCAGCGCCTTCATCAAAAAAAAAAAAAAGAATAGGAGAAGAGAAGAAAAAGAAAAAGAAAAAAATAAAAATAAAAAAAGGGTGAGGAGTAGGCGCGTTCTACCAACGCCTACCGACCCACCACATCCTTCTGATAAAAGGAGAAGGAGAGTTGGCGCATTCTATCAACGCCCGCCCAACCCACCACATCCTTCTGATAAAAAGAAAGGGGGAGTAGGCGCGTTATATCAGCGCTTACCCAACTCCTCGCATTCTTCTGATAAAAAGAAAGGGGGAGTAGGCACGTTCTACCAACGGCCACCCAACCCACCACATCCTTTTG
The DNA here is from genome assembly GCA_023531295.1 of Papaver armeniacum. Classification (NCBI taxonomy): domain Eukaryota; kingdom Viridiplantae; phylum Streptophyta; class Magnoliopsida; order Ranunculales; family Papaveraceae; genus Papaver; species Papaver armeniacum. Next base: position 93,512 of record JAJJWW010013735.1, read on the forward strand.
ATAAAAAGAAAGGGGAGTAGGCGCATTTAACCTATGCCCTACCCTTCCGCCCCCCCTCCCCCATTCATCTGAAAAAGCGGAGGGAGTAAGCACGTTTAACGTATGCCCTACCCTATCCTTCCCCATTCATCTGAAAAAATGGGGGGGGGGGGGGAAGCATGAGAAACTACCACCTCACTAAACAATGGAGTCAAGAATAATAAAATGTAGGAAAAAAACAATAATAATAACCAACAACAAATTATCCGGAAAATAAGAAAAGTTCAACATAACCAAAGAAAAACAAACAAATAAAGGAGAAGTGCATTAAGCGGATTGGAACCTAGAAAACTCTTGCCGTTTCTTCTCAAGCTCCACACGCACCGTTTCCTCCGCAGTCTCAGCCCGTATCACATCATCGCTATCCACCCCGACATCAACAACCAATTGATTCAACGCTTGCTTCCTACTAGCAGTCACCTTGGAACGATTTGCTAGCTTCTCCTCTAGCTTAGTAATCTGACCCGCAAGCTGTACGCGGGGATCATTTCGATTCTTCACCTTCACTAGCAGCTCCTCCAACCACACCACTAGGAACTTAATGTTGACTGACGATCGCACGGTAGTCCAACCACGCATCGTCGCAGCGTCAACAGGATCATCCCCTACCCCGCGTAAGCTGATCGACAACTTCCAAGAGGTTCTTGGTCATGTAGCACAAGGTCCGAATATCTAAAAGATCCGCTCTCACCATGTGACCGCCGCTGCGCTCCACGATATCTCTATAGGTAGCGGCAAAGACGGTGGGCACTCAAAAACCATGGACTAATGTATGGGTCGTAGGATCCACCCCAGCCTCGGTAGCACTCACCACTACGGGAAAACGAAGTTGCGCGTCCTCAGGGGCTGTTGACACTTGAGGGATTGACGACGCACCAGGAATATCAGTCTGTTTCTCCGAAGGAGTAACCGAAGAGGAACCTCCGCCATCCATCTGGGCGCGCTTATTAATCCCGTCGCCACTAGGGACAACGCGCCGCACACCATCCATATTGGAGCCTTCGGGCTTGGCAGTCTCTTTGCGCTTATTACCCATATCCTAGCGCCGGAACCGAATATCAACAAGCATGGATAAACACAAAAAGATATGCATAAATGAATAACTAAGAAACTAACCTGGAAAGTAGCTGAGTCAAGTGGCAGATCAGTAGTCTTACGACGAGACGCAGACGAGCCAGAGGATGATTCAGAGTCACTTGCAGGATCTAAAAAAATAAGAGATGAGCGACATTGCAAAAGAACACTCAGATTATATATATCAAAAAAAAAAAAAGAGGAGAGAAGAAAGAAGAATGAGAAAAACGAAGACACGTATTAAATAGGGAGTTGTGTCGATTACCGTTAGGATCACCAATCGGTGGTGACACGTGGGATGATGACCCAACGAAAGATGAATGATTGGACCCACACGGGCTCATTGATCGCAAAACGGCACTAGGAGAAACTGGAGATTCACCCTGGCACGAACATTCTCAGCCAGAAGTGGGTGAACTGATGATATGTGAAGACGTGGGGATACCCAGCCACTCCCTTCGGAGAGATCAACCCCAAGATTCCTCACCCGATCCACAAACGAGGGAGTTGGGCTACCACCGGTATTCCTAGGGGGATGTGACGCGCTCCTTCGCCGGCCCTGTTGAGATTGCAGAGATGAGATATTAGCAGAAGACCAAGGGCGCGGATTAGACAATTTAGCCGCCTCTCGTCTAGCCTTCTTGGCGAGGCTATTTTCAGTCCAATCACACTCGGGCATATTCAAGTACTCCTCCATTACATAGGAAGGGGCCTTCCACCCCACGAGATTGGAGAGAGGAGTTCCATGAGAATATGATAGGGTGTAGAATACATCCTATTTACTATCTATTGTTTATGCTTTCTTTGCTATTTTTCTTGTAAATTATGTATTTTACGCAAGTTTTGAGTTTTGTAGCTACTTTGGAGTCACACGGAGGAAAAGAAGAAGAAATTACTCAATTTGAGAAAAAAAATGGCAAAATTGTCATTTTGGGGCAAGCACTATCCTGGAGTCCAGTCCGAGGTTAAGGGGTAACTCTTGGAGGAATACTAAACGCAGTCCAGATGAGGTTAAGGGGCTGTCATCAGGTTAGCCCTTATCACTGTGACCAGACACGGAATAACCTACCCTCATCTAACCCTAACATCGAGAGAGTTTATCTCTCATTTGTTCGAAAACTCTTGAAAATGAAATAGAGGCACAACTGAAGCTCAGGGAGAAGATGAATCAGAGGAGAACTAAGAGATCGATTAGGGTTCGATTGATCGAGAGAAAAGGAGACCAAATCGAGAGCTAAAAGTGGCTGCTCGCTTGTTGAATCCGAGCTCGTTCTTGCGGCTATGGATCTGCGATTGGTTGAGATGTAAATAGAGATGGGTTTTGAGAGATTCAACTCGTGGAATAAGAAGAATTAATGGGTTTCGGTGGTAGTCTCGCAATTGAATAAGCTCGAGGAGATGGGTGTTTGAATCGAAGATTGAAGAAGATAGAGCTACTTGGTCATCTAATCAAGCCGCTGAAAGAAGAGATAAAGAAGAAGAGTTGTCACAGATCGATCTTGGGTTTTGAGAAGGAATCGATCTGCAATTGATTCGAGGGAAAGAATGGGGTCGATCTGGTTCGATTGTGGTTGAAGGTTGTGGCCGAGAAGGTGATTGCGAAGCGAGAGAAGAAAAGGCGCCGTTGATTAGACGGGTTTTTGAGTATTCTTTGTCGAATCTCACCGTTGTTGACGGTTTGAGAAAGTGGAGTTCGTAATGGGTTTAATGGGTTTCTTTGAATTGATGAGAATGGAGTATAAGAAGCTCAGATAATTGAGCCGCTGTGATAAGAAATTGGAGAAGAATCGATCGCTGCTGCAACCAGGATTGAGATAAAGAACATTGCAAAGGGAAGATTGAGGTGATGCTGCTGTGCAATAATGGGCTCTGGTGGTGAGCAAGATTTGGAGCTGGAAGAATTAATGCTGGATGAGATGTTGAGTGTAGGCGGTGAGTTGTGGTGGTTTGTGTTATAGTTTGGAGTGTGTGGGGTTTGTGAAGAAATAAGCAGTTGTTGGTAGTGAAATTGATGTTTGCCCAATTGAAGTCATTTGCTAACTTGAATGGGTGAAGTTCGGCATGGGGAATGTCAAGTGAAGTCGCTTAACTAGATGTATGTTTAGGATGTCACGGGGAGAAGAAAATGGCCCGAAATTATGGCCGAAATTGTCATGAAACGGAAAGAGGAAACTCTGTCCGAATCTCCCTTCTACCGAGTCAACTCGGCCGATTTACTAAACTCCGACTCAGTAACTCATTTGAGTAAGACCAATCACCGACTCGGGGGCCGACTCTCATCTGCCTTGACCCGGTTTGACTGACGGTTTGACTTTTGACCGTTAGTCCTAACGGATCGATTGACGAATATTCCGTCGAATATTCCCTCGACGGTGAAATTCTCGGGTGGCGGCGGCGACTATTCCGGCGGATTAGGCCATAATACAGCTTTTCCATGAGCCAAAAATTCCGAGAATTTTCTATGGATTTTTCTCATGGGTGTGAAGACTTGGACTAGGAATTGGATGGAGAATTGGGCTCAAATTTGGAAAGAGAAGGTGGAAGAGTTGAGAAAGGCTTGGATTTGGAAATTGAATTGCTAAAGAAAAAGGATTCTATTCCTTGGAAGATTTGGAGAATATTGAAGCTTATAAATAGAGAAGTTTTCTACATCTTTTAGACACATCTCTACACACACAACACTTTTCTTTTCTTATTCTTTGTGTGAACTCTTTAGCATGAGTAGCTAATTTTATTATTGATTGAGGATGAATTCCTAGTTCTTAACATGATTTGAGTTTTGTTTCAATTTTATCTTGAAGTTTTTCACATGATTATCGTTTGTTTTTACTAATAGGAATGTTTATTCATTCATGATTGATTGATAGATTGTTTAGAGTGCACGCTAAATTGATTTGTTAATTCAACCTAATTCTAGTATAAGTTAGGGAATACGTAATCGTTCTCGACACTTTACACAAGTAGAAAACACGAGACCTTGCGGAGGGATTCCGTGGAGCGATTGTGTGTAAAAACAACGCTAGAAAGTGGACCAAGCGAACCGAGTTTAACTACTAGTACTAAACCTAAATTCATAGATCTTAATGCATTCGGGGAATTACATCTTGTAAGCGAACCTCAAGGTGGTTCTTTTGAATAGAATCTAATAACTAAGCGGACTTGTTACTCAGTGAAATAAGGGATTTTGGGGCTAGCTAAGCGGACCTGCTATCCTACGGTTGGTGATAATGTGACTAATAACAAGTAGAAAAGAACATAACTTAATTCATTGTTTTTCAACGAAGAAGGATTCCTTGATCTTGTCTCTCTTATTGCTTTCAACTTTATCTTTTAATTGTTTTGTTTACTTTCTTTTGTTTTACACATCCCCCCTTTCGTGACAATTTTTACAACTAGAATCTCTTGCTCCTCGTGGGAACGAACTTGACTTCCATTATATTATTTTTAATTGAGTGGAAATAAGATATTAATTTGATTGCACCTACGACACGCATCAAATTTTGGCTCCGTTCTTAGGGAGCAACGGCGATTTTTAGTTGTTTTTGTTTTTCTTTTTTTGCTTTATTCTTGCTTTGTTAGATTCTTTACCGTATCTAACTTAGTTTTTGAGAATCTTGTTTGGTGTTATACCTTCGGTGAATGCTTAAAGAGGATGAGCCCACCGAGTCCAATACGTCTTCGATCCGGCACTCAACTAAAGGATTTCATTCGAGCGGTTAACACTCCACTTCCTCCTTCTTCATCAAGTGATTCGGACAAAGAGGAAGAAACAATGGCTGAACGTACACTCAAGGACCTAGCTTCTCACAAGCTTGATACACAACAATGGTGTATCCAAACTAACTCAACCTTCGAGATCAAGCCGGGGTTGATTAGAGAGTTACCAAAGTTCCATGGCATGGTGAATGAGGACCCAAACAAACATCTTATGGACTTCTATACCATAGTTATGGCTATGCTTCCACCGGAGACTAATGTGGATGGAGCAATGTTGAAAGCTTTCTCGTTTTCTTTGGCAAGGGCAATGCTAAGGAATGGTTATATTATTTGCCTTAGGAAGTATCACAACATGGAATGGGATGAAGAAACTTTTCCTCGAGAGATATTTTCCCGCATCCAAAGCTACTCAAATTCGCAAGGAGATTTGTGGATTGAAACAACAAGTGGGAGAATCATTGTATGAATGTTGGGAGCGATACAAGAGGTTGGTAGCAAGCTGTCCACACCATCAATTTAGTGACGTTATGATACTCCAATACTTCTACGAAGCTCTCAACCCGAGTGATAGGTCTCTTCTTGACGCCGCGGGTGGTGGTGCACTAATGAACAAGACGGTGGCCCAAGCTACCGAGTTGATTGAAAGTATGGCGGCAAACTCGCAACAATTCTACACAAGGGATGAACCCATGGTTAGGCGAGTGCATGAAGTTAGTGATTCATCACATCTTGATCAAAGGATGAGTAACATGGAGATAATGATGCAAAGGATGGCCGCGGTAATTATTCCGGATGGTGAGACCGAACAAGTAAATGCTTTATATCCAAATCAAAGGCCAAGGTACGATCCATACTCGAATACTTACAATCCCGGTTGGAAGGATCATCCCAACTTTAGTTATGCAAATAAGCAAGCGGCGGTTCCCAATCCGTATGAGCAACAAGGTGGTTTCCAACAATCACGTTTCCAACCTCAACAACAATTTCAACCATAACAAGTCAAGGAACGTGATTCTTCAATTGATGACAAGCTCAATGCATTGATGCAAGGTATCACTACTTTGGTTCAACAACACCAACAAAAGACTGATTCGGCAATCAAGGATTTACAAATTCAAGTGGGGCAATTAGCGACCGATGTGAACTTATTGAAAGCGCAAGCGTCCACAAAGCTTCCTTCACAAACATTTGTTAATCCAAGAGAGAGCGTTAATGCGATTACTTTGAGGAGTGGGAAACAAGTGGAGCAACCAAATCAACAAGATAAGGTGTATGATGAGAAAGAGGAAATTGAAACCGCACCAAAGGAGAATACATCCCCAACCAACCTACCTAAGGAGACGGTTCCTACTTTCACAACTCCACCCCCATTTCCTAGCCGATTTGCTAATTCGAAGAAAGACTTGGAATACAAGGATATGTGGGACATCCTTAAGAAAGTACAAGTCAATATTCCACTCATTGAAGCTATTCGTCAAATTCCTCGTTGTGCAAAGTTCTTAAAGGAGTTGTGCATGAAGAATAAAAGGTTAAAAGGGAATGAAGTCATGAGTGTGGGGAGAATGCTTCTTGCGTTCATTCTCAAGAAACTCCCACCAAAATTAAAGGACCCCGGTAGTTTCAATATACCTTGCACAATTGGTAAAACAAGGTTCACTCGAGCTTTACTAGATTTGGGAGCATCGGTTAATGTTATGCCTTCCTCGATTTATGATTCTTTGAATCTTGGTCCTCTTAAGGAAACCGGGGTAGTTCTTGAACTTGCTAACCGATCTAATGTTTACCCGAAAGGGATTATTGAGAATGTTTTGGTGCAGGTTAATGAGCTTGTATTTCCGGCCGATTTCTATGTCTTAGACATGAATGATGAGAATTCTTCCAAGTCTACACCTTTGCTATTGGGTAGACCATTCTTAAGCACCGCCGAACAAAGATTGATGTCCAAAATGGCACCTTGACTATGGAGTTTGATGGTACACTCATCCACTTCAATATCTTTGAGACAACGCGATACCCTAGTGATGTGAAATCATGTTTTCCCGTGAAAGAGGTTGATCAGGGCTAATGAATCTTGCAAGAGCTAAGTCGGGCCGTCGACTTTAAAACAAGCGCTTAATGGGAGGCAACCCATCGGTTTGTATTTCTTATCCTTTTGCTTTTTGTTATTTCTTTTTCTTGTTTCTTATCATGTTAAAATTTCCCACCTTGACTTTACTAGGAGGATTCAATTACATTGAGGACAATGTAAGGTTTAAGTGTGGGGGAGTGGTTAAGCATGTATTTTAAAAAAAAATTAAAAAAAAAAAAAAGTTTTACATAAAACTTCAACTTTTAGAGATTTTAGAGTCCCTAGCATACTTCTAGGTATGTTTACATAGAGATTTTGACCGACATAATTGAACTTGGAAATGTTAGAGAACTACATTCGGATTTCTTGCTTGTTTGAGTGTTAAATAATGGATTTAATCATGCCGGTGATGCGATTTGGTGCAGGGAGAAATGCGTTATTAGAGTTGCTGATCAATCATTAGTGGAGACTACCCGTATTCATATCATGCGAGGCACCGACCAGAAATTTTTCCATCTACTAAAGAGCTTTCTTTTGAGTGTGTGTCAAACGTTAATTAGGGTAGAATGGTAAGCTACCCAACCTCCCACCAATAGAAGCACTACTCTTTGATCTCTTGAGTGCTAATTTTGTCAATCATGAAGGGTGACGTCTATAGATGAAAGCTTCCTTCTTGTAGTTCGATTTGCGTTAGCACCATTCTCTCCACACAACGGATCCATAGAAACACTCTCATCATCAACAAGGAGCGACATCAAAATTTACAAGGAAAGTTGGAAAAGTTCAAGGTTTACAAACTTAACGAGAAAAAAGAGCAAATTTCAAATACAAGTAAAGCAACATACAAAGAGCAGATTTTTACATATATGTTGAGGACTTACAATACAATGAGGTAATTTTATATCCAAGTATGAAGACTTATTTATAAAAGCGAAGAAAATCAAAAGGTGAGAATTATTGAAGTTTATGATTTTGAGGCGATACAAGTTGTGAAGAATCAAGCGGTAAAATACTTCTCCCACGGCCATGGTTGTATTTAATTTCTCTTGTTTCAATTCAAAAAAAAAAAAAAAAAAAAAAAAAAAAAAAAAAAAAAACAAGAGAAATATTTGTTCTTATTTTTATTTAATGAGCCGTGGGGAAGGAAAATCTATAAGGAAGTTTCAAGCGACAAGGATTATTAAGGTAAAGAGTTACAAATTGTTAAGGATTTATGAAATTCGAGAGTTTATCATCAATAGTTGAAACCGAAGACGAAGAAGATAAAGACGAGGAGCGGAAGACGTTTCTATTGGATGCCGTGAGAGTGGTGTTATCATAATTGGCGATCGGATGTGAAGGTGAGTAAGTAATCTCATCCTCAATAATAAATGGTTGATTTCCTTTCTTAGAGATCGTCAGAAAAATGGTTTTTCAAAATGTTAAAAGATGTGGGTTTTTAAAAATATTTCGGAAGTTGTCCTTCCCACCATTCAACGTGTTACCGGGTGAATTCTCTCTTCATTCCTACTCCGCACACATGTGAGACCCAAAAAAAGCCGTCTTTTTGAGTGCAATTATCATAAAATCCTTTTTGGTGAGGCAGAAGTCGAGGCGAAATGCTTATTGATCGTTTCTCAAACACGCGTTCTCTCATTATGGTGTGGTTATTTCTCACTCAACATTTAAGAATGAGAATATTCTCTTTAGTATTTCTAACTTCTTATTACTAGCATGCAGAAACTCTATGTTCTCATAACTCTTTGGATGCTTAGGACGCTGGAACGCTTTGAAGTTGTGAGTTTTTAGTTTGATTTGCTCGAGGACTAGCAAAGTCTAAGTGTGGGGGAATTTGATAGGGTGTAGAATACATCCTATTTACTATCTATTGTTTATGCTTTCTTTGCTATTTTTTCTTGTAAATTATGTATTTTACGCAAGTTTTGAGTTTTGTAGCTACTTTGGAGTCACACGGAGGAAAAGAAGAAGAAATTACTCAATTTGAGAAAAAAAATGGCAAAATTGTCATTTTAGGGGCAAGCACTATCTGGAGTCCAGTCCAGGTTAAGGGGTAACTCTTGGAGGAATACTAAACGCAGTCCAGATGAGGTTAAGGGGCTGTCATCAGGTTAGCCCTTATCACTGTGACCAGACACGGAATAACCTACCCTCATCTAACCCTAACATCGAGAGAGTTTATCTCTCATTTGTTCGAAAACTCTTGAAAATGAAATAGAGGCACAGCTGAAGCTTAGGGAGAAGATGAATCAGAGGAGAACTAAGAGATCGATTAGGGTTCGATTGATCGAGAGAAAAGGAGACCAAATCGAGAGCTAAAAGCAAATGCACATTCTTTGTTGAATCCGAGCTCGTTCTTGCGGCTATGGATCTGCGATTGGTTGAGATGTAAATAGAGATGGGTTTGTGAGAGATTCAACTCAGGGAATAAGAAGAATTAATGGGTTTCGGTGGTAGTCTCTGCAATTGAAGAAGCTCGAGGAGATGGGTGTTTGAATCTGAAGATTGAAGAAGATAGAGCTACGGTCATCTAATCAAGCCTGTGGTCGATCATTTGTCGTAAGCGTCAAAATAATTTACACTTTCTTACTACTCAAAATATAAATATAGCAAAGGGCAAGAAAGGATCGATCAGAGAGGTCTAGGTTGTCAAATTGTTGTGGTTTTCTATATAAACGGGGTGTTTTCTCGATTTTTATATAATAAACTAAAAGCGAATAAACAAATAAACAAATATATTCAAGGATAAGAAGTATTGGTTAAGGATTTCGTTTTCATTCACTAACATGCTTTTTACAATAACTAGAATTGATATTTAATCTCAACTTTTATCAAAGACCCTAGAATACCTTGATCATAAGAATATATCACTCTCCTCATGTCATCAACAAACACATTAAAAGATGCGAATATGAATTCTACCTAAAGGAACAACCTAACGTGTAAAAGCACTAATCAAGTTTAATTCCCTAGATGCATTAGGTTCAATGAAATCAGGCCAATCAAAGCAATCGAACGTGGAAAGCGCACTAATTCAATTTAACAAAGGTTACGATTCACATATGATCATAAGAATATATCACTACAAACTATAATCATATTATGCTACTTGTATTCAAGGAATATCACTTTTACGTATAATAAACCCTAAACTAGCAATAGATGTGATTAGAAGTTCTACCAATTTGCAACTTGACAAAACAATCAATCAATCATAAAACAATATTTTCAGAGAATTGCAAACGATAAATATGAGACAAAACTAATATATTGAATCAAAGAATCATATTATGTGAAATCCAACTATTCCATAACCAATAATAAACTTAGGTACTCATATTCATGGAGTTCATCACAAGAAGAAAGAGAAAAGACTTCATGGTTCTAAACCCTAGAATAAAGTAGAGGCAAAAGAATAAGAATAAAAAGATATGTGTTTTGAGAAAAGTCTTCTCTTTTATAGCTCCACTCCTTCCAAAACTAGGTTTTGTCTTCAAAGTCCATTAGTTGGAAATTCACCCGCCCACGAGAGAGAAACCCGTGTAGAAATTTTGTCCCAAAAACGCTCGTCGGAAAATCGGGATTATGGCCGGAATCCGACCGGAAAAGTCGCGGAAAAGCATCTCGGTGACCGGCAAAGTCCGCCCGGTCACTTGGTCAACGGGTTGGATCGGCCGGTCAACTGGTCAACTCGGTCGGGTCGATCGGGTCAAATCGCCGAGTCAAACCGGGTCCAGAGGGACTCCGAGTCGGTCAACTCACTGAGTCATCTATCCTGAATTGGCTGGTTGGTCTCTAGGCCGAGCCGTTGCACGACACTGAGTTGTGTAGCACAATCATTGTGCTTCACCATGATGGTCGCCTTCCCCGCAACTTCGATTGCATAGCCCGTAATGCACCATTCGACTAAATCTCGCCTCAAGAACACCAATTTGACCATCAACTCATTGCCACATCTTCCCCTCGTAAATCCTGGCAAACACCTCCATAATGCACCAGCCTTGCTTACCTTGTCGGCTCCAAATACCTCGGCTCGAGTTCATAACACCACTGCACTTCCTTCGTGGCTTCAATCCACGGCAACCTCAACATCCGGTGCCTCAATAGGACTTGATTCTTGAAAAACCTTGTAATACAATTATCTTCTGACTCCACTCGCAACTGTGCCATAGCCACAACCTTGCCATTTTTCACCAAAGACCTACTTAGAATCACCTGTAATCAACCGCACTCGACTTCATAACAAAGACTCAGATCGCACCTGCATCATTCTGCATACTCATTACCAAGACAATCACACCAAATGCTATTCCCTATTAGCTCAAGCCCGCCACTCACCAACATAAGATCTGAAGATCATTCCTTCCATCTCTTGTTCTTCTCAACTGAACTTCCGGACATCGCGCATAAGTTTGAACCCGATTCACAAATTAACTCTGTGCTTCACCAACACCACCCGCAATAATTCCTACCATTTCCTGCGGTCCCCTGCAAACAACATCACTACCTTGTCACCAAGGTTAACACAGTAACACGGCTCCATTGCACGTATTCTCATGCCACGGTTTCACTGCACTACGGTGCCTTCAATTCCCATTTTCATCATCTCTCGCCTTGTAAGCCATTCACAGCAGTCAGCCACTGTCAATTCCGTTCACATAACCATCAAGCAACAACTTTCCAGGAAATCATCTCTCAAAGCCACCTCTCGCAAGAACACCTCGGTCTGCACCGCTTTAAACCACCGCAATCTCCATCAAAGCCAGCTACACAATGCTCATAAAAATCACCGAGCTTCACACAACCAACAACAGCCACAAACTACACAATCCACTTGCATCATTAGCTCCATTGAGACAATGACCACCGCTTCTTCCGATACAACCCATGCCGCAATCTCATGGTGATGCTTTTCATCTCCGAGGCCAACTTCAGGCCTATTCTCTTCAATTCATCTCGCAACACAAACTCTTCACCCGGAATGAACAATGACATCACATTACTCTTAATCCAATGGCTTCACGAGACCACTCAATGGAGCAATCAACCCCCGAACTTGAGCCACCGCAACCCCGTTGCACCCGTAACCCATTTACAGACCCATTTCTCTATCACACATTCTCCTCTTAGTTTCAATCACTGCCATCACCTTCTTTCCCTGTATCAATTGCGGAAACCCATTATCCAATTCATCCCCATCAACTCGACATGTGTAACTTTCTTGGCTTCAATTCTCGATTCATAGAGCATCACCAATCGAACCCAACTCTCAATTCGACCTCATTCTTCTCCCCGAGTTATTCTCGATTCTATTGAGCTCTAATCTTCAATTCATTGACAAATGCAAACCCTAACCTCATCAATTTCACCGCAGACCAGAAACCCCAGTTCCACTTTCATCATTACCATCAACAGAAATCATTTCCTTCTCTCGATCTCTGACTGAAATTCTCTCAACACCTCGATCCATGGCCGCCTCAATTCCTCTCTCAGTTTCAGGTGAAAAAGTAAATGAATGAGAGAAACATCTTCTCCCGATTTAGTGTTTTAGGATAAGGCTAGATGATAACACCCCTCTTCATCGAGATAAGACACCCGGTGGATGCCCCATAACATGTGGTCACCCCTTAACCACACCTGGCTGCATTTAATACTTCTCTAATAGAGTTACCCCTTAACCTTGGGTCGACCTGGGATAATGTTCTCCCACGAAACGATGATTTGCCCCTTTTCGCTCTAAATGAGTAGTTTCTCCTTCTTTTCCTCCGTGCGACTCCAGAGTATCTATAAAACTCAAAAGCACGCGTAAAATACATAATTCACACGAAAAATAGCAAAGAAAGCATAAACTCTATATAGTAAATACGGTGTATTCTACACCTATCAGAAGCAGATAAAGAAGAAGAGTTGTCACGGATCGATGCTGGGTTTTGAGAAGGAATCGATCCGCAATTGATTCAGGGAAAGAATGGTCGATCCGGATTCGATTGTGGTTGAAGGTTGTGGTCGAGAAGGTGATTGCGAAGCGCAGAAGAAAAGGCGCTGTTGATTAGACGGGTTTTGAGCTATTGTCTTCGAATCTCTCTTGTTGTTGACGGTTTGAGAAAGTGGAGTTCGTGAATGGGTTTAATGGGTTTTGAATTGATGAGAATGGAGTATAAGCTCGAGATAATTGAGCCATTTTGTGATAAGAAATTGGAGAAGAATCGATCGTTTCACGCAACCGTGATTGAGATAAAGAACATTGCAAAGGGAAGATTGAGGTGATGCTGCTTTGCATGCAATAATGGGCTGGTGGTGAGCAAGATTTGGAGGTGGAAGAATTAATCTTTTGGATGAGATGTTGAAAATGTAGGCGATGAGTTGTGGTGGTTTGTGCTATACCGGAGTGTGTGGGGTTTGTGAAGAAATAAGCTTGTTGTTGGTAGTGAAATTGATCTTTGCCCAATTGAAGTCGCCGCTAACTTGAATGGGTGAAGTTCGGCACGGGAATGTCAAGTGAAGTCGCTTAACTAGATGTATGTTTAGGATGTCACGGGGAGAAGAAAATGGCACGAAATTATGGTAAGATTGTCATGAAACAGAGGAAACTCGTCCGAATCTCCCTTCTACCGAGTCAACTCAATGATTTACTAAACTCGACTTCATTAACTCACTGAGTAAGACCAATCACCACTCGCAGAGGCCGACTCTCATCCGCCTTGACCCGGTTTGGTGACGGTTTGACTTTTGACCGTTAGTCCTAACGGTGGATCGACGGAATATTCCGTCGAATATTCCTCGACGGTGAAATTCTCGGTGGTTTGGCATGATTATTCCGTGGATTAAGCCATAATACCGATTTTAAATGAGCCAAAATTTTTAATTTTCTATGGATTTCTCTCATGGGTGTGAAGACTTGGACTAGGAATTGGATGGAGAATTGGGCTCAAATTTGGAAAGAGAAGGTGGAAGAGTTGAGAAAGGCTTGGATTTGGAAATTGAATTGCTAAAGAAAAAGGATTCTATTCCTTGGAAGATTTGGAGAATATTGAAGCTTATAAATAGAGAAGTTTTCTACATCTTTTACACACATCTCTACACACACAACACTTTTCTTTTCTTATTCTTTGTGTGAACTCTTTAGCATGAGTAGCTAATTTTATTATTGATTGAGGATGAATTCCTAGTTCTTAACATGATTTGAGTTTTGTTTCAATTTTATCTTGAAGTTTTTCACATGATTATCGTTTGTTTTTACTAATAGGAATGTTTATTCATTCATGATTGATTGATAGATTGTTTAGAGTGCACGCTAAATTGATTTGTTAATTCAACCTAATTCTAGTATAAGTTAGGGAATACGTAATCGTTCTCGACACTTTACACAAGTAGAAAACACGAGACCTTGCGGAGGTATTCCGTGGAGCGATTGTGTGTAAAAACAACGCTAGAAAGTGGACCAAGCGAACCGAGTTTAAGTACTAGTACTAAACCTAAATTCATAGATCTTAATGCATTCGGGGAATTACATCTTGTAAGCGAACCTCAAGGTGGTTCTTTTGAATAGAATATGATAACTAAGCGGACTTGTTACTCAGTGAAATAAGGGATTTTGGGGCTAGCTAAGCGGACCTGCTATCCTACGGTTGGTGATAATCTGTGACTAATAACAAGTAGAAAAGAACATAACTTAATTCATTGTTTTGCAACGAAGAAGGATTCCTTGATCTTGTCTCTCTTATTGCTTTCAACTTTATCTTTTAATTGTTTTGTTTACTTTCTTTTGTTTTACACATCCCCCCTTTCGTGACAATTTTTACAACTAGAATCTCTTGCTCCTCGTGGGAACGAACTTGACTTCCATTATATTATTTTTAATTGAGTGGAAATAAGATATTAATTTGATTGCACCTACGACACGCATCAAAATATAACCCCGCCATTTAAAAAAAAAAGAGAAATGATAGGTATATATATATAAAGAAAAAAAGAGAGAAAAATATAGGCAAGGAGATGACAAGTACCTGCAAACTAGCAGCAGGCTTGCGCACATCCAGTCGAGGGGGCTTGCGGTCAGAGAATGACTTCAACCCTTTCCTTGACTTTGATGGGTCATAGCCTTTAGGGGGATCCCAAGAAGTCACTAAGGGTTCTAAGGAACGACCTTTGGTGCCTGAACTGAGATGGTGTGTGGCAGCTACATCATCATCAAGTTTAATCCTACCAGATACATGATGCGTCCGAAGATCCTCGTAAGACAAGTCGCGAGGAGGAGACGATTCACGCAGAGGAAATTCAAAGCCCGACGACGCATGAAAAGTCGATATTCATGGGAACCCTCGGTAAATGCTAAAGGGCGCTCGAGAACGGGTTGCCTAAACGAAAATTGATTCCCGATCACTTATACGCGTCGGTCCTTTAAAGACAAAATGATCGAAGCTGGCGACGACATCCCCAATATCAGAGCTTCTCAAAGGGGGAAAACTCGAGGAATCGCTTGGTCAAATCCAACTTGCCGAGATGTACGATCGGGATTATAAGACACAACAATAAACTTACCCGCGTGGAAGCCAAGAAGATAACCAGGCAACACCGCCATCACCGAGTCGAAATCCGACTCATTCAAGAGTTGCGTCGATTCCAGTTCTATATCGAGTGACGAAGTAAAATCATAATGCGTGGGACCCGATCGACCATCATGACAGGGAAATGACACAAAATCCTTAGCCACGTCCAGGTACTGAGCTATATCGCCTTTGGGCACTTTCTCGTTACCCTGCCAAAGAGCCATCCGCGGATAACCGTAAGTAACCGGGACCTTATTAATCGAGCCATCGTCTTGTTCAATATCCTCCTCACGATGGATTTCTAGCTCGTTGGGATCAGGTGCATACGGGGAGACATGCTCCCAGGACCACGCTTGCATAAAAGAAGACGGGATGTAAGTCTCAAACTTGTGGGCCGAACCCACTGTCTGGAGATCATGGAAGAATAAATCCAAATGACAGTATAAGCCGCCCATAAACATTGGTGCAAGCGGAAAGGAGACTCCACGAGATAACAACACCGCCATTGGCACAAGTTCGCTTTTGATTGTATCCTGGGGACTATACTCAAACACATCATGACAAAGCCAAAATAGAATATAAGCGGCCAACTCGGCACGAGGGTTTGCCTCCTTCCGCTTGGGAGGGTGAACTTTTCCATCTACCAACCGCGGAGCCCAATATTTAATCCAAAGGGAAAAAGAAGCGCGCCGGTTTGTCTTGGTTACACACTCATGACCTACTTTAGCTGGAGTTGACGAGCCATGAATCGCCTCATGGGCACAGATCGAACTAGCAAGCAAGCGTTCACCCGTTGCACGCGTCAAACATGTTTCCTTCTTCTCCTTAGTCATTGCGGCCTTCCCCTTGGCAGCATGCGATGGTATCCCTTTCTAAGCCACGTCAGTGATATTTTACTCTTTTCCCCATTTCGTCGGTGCCTGAACTTTCCTCACTAACTCATTCCGACAGACGTCTTTACTGAAAAGATGAGGATACCTAAATATACCTCAATCTAAAACTTTTCCACCTATAAGTCCTTTCTCCGAAAGTGATTGTCTATGGACTGAGTCGAGACAATACAACTAATCGGTTCACACTTCGTGTGATCATCTTTGAATACGATATAGAGACAATACAACAACGAAGTATGTTTACTTGATAAGAGGTTCGGACTTAACCAAACACAATAGGATTACTATCAAGTAAATAAGAATTAACGTTTGTGTATTTTACTTCTAATTATAATAAAAACAATTATAATTGCGGAAATAGAAAAGTAAAAGACACAACAAGATTTTGTTAACGAGGAAACCGCAAATGCAGAAAACCCCTGGACCTTTTCTGGTAATTGAATACTCTCGGATTAAGCCGCTATACAAAATCAAACCAACTTCGTATAGTTGAGACCAAGCAACTAAACCTATAGTTCACCTAGTTCCGTCTGTATTCCCACGCCTCCAACTTATAAATAAGTCACGTACTTGGAACAATTCCTTTGGTTCATATTCCAAACACTAAAGGAACAACAAATATGTTTGGTAGCAACTCTTTTCAACTAAGTGATATGAGTGTAGTAGCAGGATTTCCCACACTACACCCCTTACTCGATTTTGCCTAATTAATCCATTAGAAGATATAAGATCAAGAACATTTATTGATTGAATTCATGAAGTGTTTACACAGAAAATAGAATTACACTTAGAAGTTAAAACACTCTTAAAATTTTTCTCTCCTAATGACTTGCCTAACAATTCTAAAAAGATCCTCCCTTTTACTGCACTCACTCGACCCTTTATATAGGGTAATACATAGTGGGTGACAGCTTAAGCTATCCTTTATTTTCGGGGAATGTCTCGCGAAGTGTCGCTGTACAACTATTCAATCTCGCGACACTTCTTAACCCTCGCCGATTCCATGTCTTTCAGCCTATTTTGTGTGTCGTTATTTCCCATCGCGTCGTTTATTTTAGTTTCGCGACTCCCTCGCGGTACCGTCGTTTATTGATCCCGCGAGCCCTATGTATTGCGATATTATGATCCTACATCTTGCCTCTTTTTCCTTGAATATTGCTTGAAGAGCGATCTTGAAGGAAAAATCGGTTGTTGTAGTGATCTTTGGTTTTTGTTGATGAGGGAATGAGCAGAAGAATACTGTACTTGAAAAGTACGTACTTGCCTCTATTCTTTTGCGAAGTTCCGAAGCTCCTATATTCGAAGTGTCATTTCTTGCCTCATGTGTTACAGAGAATAATCGAGTTCGCAATCTCTTCTCGCCTATTAGGAAATATGCCGTATATTTGAATTCTGCTAAAGTTCTTTTCGTCAAGCTTCCTTGGATTTAGGTAGTGACCGTTTACACGTGTCTATATTTACCTCTTTTACCGGTGCATTTAATGTTATCCGGTCATAATATTTTTCTCATCTATTTATAGGAACACCCCCGTGAAGAATTTTCCTTTTCCTTTTCATCTTCTTCATCGCCTCGCAAGTGTTCTTCTTCTTCATCGTTCGCAAGTGTTTGCTTATTGTCGTCTCTTACCGTCTTCTTCACCACTTTAGCTATTCTCTACCAGTTGTTACTCTCATGACGTCCAGTGTTTGTTAATTTTGCCATATCTCGGCTGATTTTGTTGTTGATCATATTTGAGATTAACTTTCTTTGTTGAAATCACACCGGTATGATTAACTTTGTAGTTCTTTTTCTCGCCATTGTTGTTTAGCAAGAACCAACCCGTAACTAGATTTATCGTGAAGGACCCTCTTCTTTCTTTGGGCTCGCCATCGAAATCTACTTCGCAACAAGAACCCCTCGCACAACCAAAGTCCACTTCGCGAGCAAAATCTATGGCTTCAAAAAGACAACCATGAGCGACAAGGTATTCAAGAAACATTTATTTTATATCAACAATACATTGTTGCCTCTCGCTTTTTATTTAATTTGTCATTCACAGATGATAAAACTACCGGTCATGCTCCCAAAAAGCCTCGCTACTCCAAACCCGTTACTCCCGACGTTCCATTTCCTTCATTCACACCTTCATCTCCTCCGCGAAATCTTCGCAAGATAACTTTGTGCCCCCTTCCTCCTGGGTACTACTACCAATGACAATATTTCTATGCCTCAACTCCTCATAGATCAAGTTCCTTATAACTGTCCTACTACAAACGATCTTATACCTCCTCCCCGCTATCAATGTCCCTACCATTTCTCCAATCATTTTTCTCCCTGAAACCTCTTCTCCTCCTGAGGCCCCTTTGACAAAGGATCACTCGTCTTCTTTGATTGAGCAAATTCCTCTAACGGCAGAAAATTTGGAGGGGATAGATGTGGCCTTTAAGGTTCTTTCAGATCTCGTGAATGATGCCAAAAAGACTTCTGCTGATCCTATCAAATCCAACGCCTGCGAGATTTTAAGCAAGCACCTTGGTTCTCGATAAGGTCTCGCAAGCATCTTTGGTTCAAGAGATTAATAAGTTGAAGGATGATCTCCAAGTTATGACCGCGAAGTGCAATAGTTTTCACCTTGAAAATCGAAATTTCACAACCTCTTTGGATCGTGACAAGAAGAATGAGAAAAATGAGGAGTTAAAAGGTATAGTCTCGCAACTCCTTCCCCCTTTTTTTTTTTTTTTTTTTTTTTTTTTTTTTACAACTCAAATTCTTGTTCGCCCTCTAAGCATTAAACCGTAAACGAATAATGGAGATATATCGATGGAGTCCATTGTCAAGAAGTTCGAGTTGAGAGAGATGGTTGGATGGAGCAATATAATCTCTTAGATAATCTTCATACTTATGCAATCGATCAAATAAATAATTTGTCGAAAGAGAATTTTGATTTATCGCAAAAGCAAGACTTGTTAAGTAATGATTTATCTCGCCTCTCTTATGCTTTGACTAAATCTGATTTGGAGTTGCAAACTTTATCGATGAGAATCGAACTCTTTCGCAAGAGAAACGTTCTTTGTTGAATAAGGTGGCGAACTATTCGCAGTGAAGATGATGCTTGTCAAAAGTTATGTGAAGAACACGAACAAGTTAAACATACTTTGAAAAACCAACTTGAAGAAATTATCGCGAGAGAGATAAACTTATTCAAGGTAGAATAACGTTGAGTGTAAAAGCGAAGCAATTCCAAGAACAATGTGTCAATTTAGAAAAATCCAACTCTACTCTGGCGAACGAAAACTCCATACTTGTTTCCAATGAAAAGAATTTGCGATCTCGACTGAAAGGCTTAGTGGGAGACTCATTTGATGATGTCATGGACCGCTTGGGGAATAATTTCGCAGCCTTTAATTCAACATCTTTCTTCTCAAAAGGAAGGTAGTCAAATTATTTGACTATCTTAATTTATGTGTTTATTCCATGAATGCTTTACTACCCCGAAAATGCCAATAATGTTCGATAAGAATTTTCTCCGATCTTGTGTATTTGTTATGCGACTCGAGAGAAAGCTTCGCTCCACTATTTCCACCCTCGTGTCCGATTATTCTAAAATTCGCAAGGAAAATGGACTACTCTCCTCGCATCTTGCTCGTTCTCGCGACCGTGCAGAGCTTAAGATTTGATTATATGTCTTATTGTAAGGACATTGATAGTAAGAATCGTCAAAAGGCATTACTTCGCCGTTTCCCTCTAAAGGCGGAAGTTCTTGTGAATAACATTTTGTCAAGTCGAAGTCTCTTGATCCTATTCACGTCGATCCTTTGGAAGTAAGTGATGATGAAGTTCCCGATGCTCCAGATAGTGATTATGAATATGAAAGCGCGAAGATCTCCCCGATAAGGAAGTCGTCGATGAAGATCCAAGTAAAAAGACTTCGATGAAAATCCAAGATTCTGGAGAGAACGAAGGTAATGAAAACATTTCGATGAAAATCAACCAATTGGAGGAGGCGAAGCCGATAAAGGCGCAGTAAAAGTCTCAACCATCCTCTCGTATTTGATAATGTTGATGTGGAGAGTTAAATGCTCTTTGTAATTTGCCGTAATTTCTTTTTGTGTGAACGATTTAACTCTTTGATGGAGTAATTCCCATATTTCTTTCTTCCTTTCTTAGTTAATACCTCCGTGTGAGCGTAGTTGCTCATTGAATATTTTATTAAGTAAATCTATCCCAATTAGGGATTTGATTTTAATTTTTTTTTCGCGACGTAGTCGCAGTCGCTTTACATTTTAATGCAGAGGCCCATTGACCCCGCCTTATCATTTTTGTGTGGTCTTCCGAGTTAGACCTCCCTAATTAGAGGTCCTCCCCGCCACCTTTCATCGCGACAAAATCGCAGGACGCCTTTACACTCGCATGTAATGACCCATTGATCTTGCCTTATCATTTTCCAAGTATTTTTGCCTCTCGCAGATGTTTTATTTGCGACAATATGACAGACCAAGTCTTCTTGCGAAAACAAAGTTCCATGACATTGCCGCCGTGCGACGAAATCGCAGACGTCCGTACACTTTCATGTAAAGACCCATTGATCTCGCCTTACCCTCGCGTTAGTATTATTGCCTCGCAGGATCATTGCACAAATATGACGAGCCTAAATTCTCTTGCGAGAACAGAGCCTCATGACATTTGCGTCTGTTTTGACACCCCTAATGGAGAGCGTCGCCTTATCATCTCCCCGGTTGCCCCTTCAAGGAGGCGAAACATCGGCCATACAAGACTAGCTCCTCCCATCCTGGTCTTAACAACAACCAAGTTGTTTTCGCAGCCTCTTATCCCTTATACCTATATGGTTTATGGTTACGAGACCGCACCCTAAGTGGAGTTTTCTTCGGGCGAGTGCAACATATGCCAAGACTTGCCAAGAATGGCCAGTGGTAGGTTCATCCATCCCGGCACTCGCTCAACCGTGTACCTGGGCGCCTTGAGCATACATCGACTCCTAAGAAGAGACCCTCGCCCCCCCAACCAGGGTATAACCTACATATATAGTTGGGAATCCAAGGTACCTCTTCCGGATAGGCTTTCATGGGCCCCAAATTTCCATGACTCAGGCTTCAGGAGCGGTGTAACCTTCCCCTGAGCCATGTCGAGAGATACCCCTTTTATGACGCACTTTAGGTCTTACATTTGCCTCTTACGAAATGTTATTCGCGAACTAGGTGTACGCCATAAAGGTTCGTCCCATTCATTCATTCTTTTTAATCATTCTTCATCATTTGCTATTTTGTCTCATGTAGATACTCGCCAATTTATTCATTTAATCATTCCTTATCTCTTGTTGTTTTGTTAAGCCATGCATGACTTTTTTGTTATTCTTGTCGCGAGATCTTCGTGATTTCTCTCGCATTTTACCGAATGTCGCAAATATCTCGTGAAGAATTACTTCATCTTGATTCCTTTTTCCTCTCCCATTATTACGGTAATATTTCTTTAGATATAACCTATTCCATGGTCTATCCAATTTTTGTCCCACATCTCTTCCTTCTGGGTCCATCAATCTATATGCCCCCGTACCAACTACCTCTTTGATGATATAAGGTCCATCCCATTTTCTCGCCAGCCTTGCCTCCACTTTTCACGTTGATATATTGGGGTTTCTCGCAACACCAAGTCTCCCGGGTTGGAACTCACGTATTTTTACACGCTTGTTATATTCTCTAGCCAGCCTCTTCGCCGATAATTCTCCATGTGTCGCAAGGCTTTTTCTCGTTTTTCTTCCAATTCATCCAACTTGATTAGAATATTGCCTGCGCTAAGATTTTTCTCCTGCACTTCTTTTTTGGTTGTCGGAATCACGACTGTTGGGAGTACCGCTTCAACTCCATAAGTTAGGCAAAAAGGGGACATTCCCGTGGCTTCTCTTCTAGTTGTATTATAGGCCCATACCGCATTGGGTACTTGTTCGCACCATCCCTTGTTGTGTCCTTCCAACTTTTTCTTCAATATATCGGCAATTGTTTTGTTTGTTGCCTCCGCTTGACCATTAGCCTCGTGGATATAATGGAGTTGATTTTCCACATCTTATCTCAAATGCATTAAGTAGCAACTCTATATTTTGCCCTTCAAACTGCTTCCCGTTATCGATACCATTGTGCAGAATCCCAAATCTACATATAATATTTTCAAATATGAAAGTAAAAATATCCTTATCGCGAATGTGCTGGACCGCTTTCACCTCCGACCATTTTGTGAAGTAACTGCTGCGACGATTAAGTATCTTCTCCGTCCCGTTCCGGTAAGAATGGTCCCACAATGTCTAAACCCCATTTTCCAAAAGGCCACACACTTCTTGAAGAATTTAACCGTGCTCCCGGTGCATGTATCTTCTTCCCATGTCTTTGACAATCTTCGCAGCGCCGGATATTGCTCTCGCGTCTTCATGCATATATGGCCAATAATATCCTTGCGTCTTTGCCTTATATGCCAAAGATCTCCCGCCGCCGTGATTTCCGGCATCCCCACTATGCAAAGATCTTCAATATGGTTTCTCCTTCTTTCCTTGATAGACAACGAAGTGAGGGTCCTCAAAAGAACGTCGATAAAGCACGCCATCTCGTAATTCATAATTTGTTGCCCGGCTTTTTAACTTGTGTGCTTCCAATCTATTTCTTGGTACCTCACCTTTCATTAAGTACGCGTGAAGTTCCACTCTCCAATCTTCCTCGCGACCTTGCATTTCATCTACCACCATCATTATATCTCGCTTCTTGTCCTTCCTCTTTATTAATTGATGGCGCCAAAGAGCGTCTCGTATTTTGATGTTCCTCGCAGCTTGGGTCTGTCATCATACTTGATATAAAGGCAAAAGCGTCATGAGTCTATTATCTCTCCTTGATATGTGCCTCCATTTTATTTTTGGTATCTCAGTGCTGACAACACTTCTACAAGCTTCCTATATTTCGTAGAGATGGATCATTTGTAGCATACTTCTGTTATTTGACAAATTGCTAATTGCGAGTCACCGGTGATCCTCACATTCTCCAGCCATTTCTATTGCGAATTGTAGAGCATGTATTATAGCTTCATACTCCGTTTCATTATTGGTAGACTCAAATTCCAATCTAAAAGCGAAAGCTAACTTATTGCCTTCTGGCGAAATCACAACAATTCCCACTCCTTTACCTTCTCCATTGGATGATCCATCCACTAATATTTCCCACCGATCCGGCTCGCTTAACAAATCTTTTGGATTTCCATGCTCTTCTTCCACATCCATCATTTCATCCACCGCTTCATCTTCCTCCAAAGGAAACTC
Organism: Papaver armeniacum; assembly: GCA_023531295.1. Taxonomy (NCBI): domain Eukaryota; kingdom Viridiplantae; phylum Streptophyta; class Magnoliopsida; order Ranunculales; family Papaveraceae; genus Papaver; species Papaver armeniacum. The sequence goes on from JAJJWW010013735.1 coordinate 117,141, forward strand.
GCGTAAAGTCTCATGACAACCCGTGACTTTGTTGAAGATAATATTTCATATTTTAGTTTGTAATGGCTTATTTGAGCATTCCACCTTTCGACTCTTCCCCGATCTTTTTGAATTTTTCATTACCGACTCAATTGGTACCTTTGTCACCACTTTAATAGTATGTGTTCTGAAAATATATGCGAAGTTTAAACGACGCATAGACTAACGCCAGGATTAATTTTTCAATCTTCGAATAATTTCTTTCTCGCAAAGATTAAAAGTTTTGCCGATATAATAGACCGGTTTTTCTACTCCTCAAGGCCCATTCGCAGAAAACCGCACTTAAGGCATGCGATGTTGTCGCGAGATATATTAATAATTCCTCTCCTCGGGTTCTCGCTTTCTCGCATAATGGATATATCCATTAAATGCTCTTTGATCCCTTGTAAAGCCTTTTCACATTCATCCGTCCATTTAAATTTCGACCCTTTCTTCAGAACACTGAAAAAGTGTTTACATTTATCAGATGACCGCGAAATGAACCTTCCTAGCGATGCTAGTAACCCATTCAGCTTTTGAACATCTTTTACTGTCGCAGTGTCGGCATATCGCGAATTGCTTTTACTTTCTCCGGTCAACATGTATTCCTTCTTTTGATATAATGTAACCCAAGAACTTCCCCGACGCAACTCCAAAGGTACATTTTTCCTCGGATTAACTTTGATGTTGAAGCGCCTCATTTGTTCAAAAATTTCTCTCAAGTCTTGCACGTGATCTTCGCCTTTTTACTTTTCACTAGCATGTCATCTACGTATACCTCTAGTGTTTTGTGTATCCATTCTCGCGAATACATTTTCTACCATCCTTTGATACGTTGCTCCAAAGATTTCGCAAACCAAACGGCATTTTAGTATAACAAGATAAACCTCTTGGAGCGAAGAAAGCAAGTGTGTTCTTGGTCTTCCTACGAGAGGAATTTGATTGTAACCTTTGTATCCATCCAACGATGATACTCTTTCATTCCCAACCGCCGATTCGACTAGTCGGTGGGATGTCCGGTAATGGAAAAACTGTCTTTAGGGCAAGCTTTATTTAGATCGGTGAAATCAATGCAAATCCTTATTCCCTTGTTCTTCTTTGGAACTATAACCATATTCGCTATCCACTCGTGGTATTTTGCTTGTCTAATAATTCCCGCGTCCAAAGATCTTCTCAGCTTCTTCTTCTATCTCGAGAGTGATATGTTGTTGCTATCTTTCTAATTCTTTGTTTAAATGGCTTCACATTTTTATCAATTTCTAACTTGTGACAAGCGATCGACGGATCTATACTGCATTTCATCCATATCCCACGCGAAGATGTCTTTATAATCTCGCAAGAGATCGACGACTTCTTTTCTCTTCATCTCGTTTCCATGCTAGTTCCATCTTTAGCATCTTGGGATTTTCCTTAGTTCCAATATTCACTTCTTTGGTTTGTTCGCCGCGACGTAATCGGGCCTTCGGTTCTCCCATAGGGGTTGGTCCTTTTGGTTCTTTCGCAAGATCATCTTCTTCTCCCGAGATCTCGCCTGGTATGCCTTTTCCTTCCTTTGCTCTTATCAGGTAAACTCTGAATTCTTCTTCTTTCTTAGTTATCCTCGCCATCTTTTTGCGGTATTTTGATATGTTCTTTCGCTTGTTTATTTGTTCCTCGCAACATTTTACTTCATTTTGATAATACATTCTCCCTGTGGCAGCGTCCCTCCGATCTCGCCGATTCCAGCTTGGTGTAGGGAACTTGATACGTTGATGAAGCGTCGACGCCACGCCTTTTATTGCATGTACCCATGGTCTTCCTAGTAACATGTTGTATGGTGATTCCATATCCACCACACTCAATGTCACCTGTGTTTCGATTCCTCCTAACGGAATACGTATTTTTATCTCCCCTTTAACTTTTGTTATGGATTTACCAAAACCTTGAATATTGTATGCCGAGAAAATCATATCTTCGTCTTTATATCCCATCTTTTTGTAAGCGTGATAGAACATGATGTTTACCAGACTCCTCCGTATCGATTAAAACTCCATTCATTACCCATGTTTTCATCGTATTCTCCGATTTCTCTCCTTCCTTATACACGTTTATTGCAATCACCAAAGTGGAGACATGTGATCCAAGTTTTCTTTTGATATTTCCTCCGCCGTGAATGTTATCTCTTGCTTTTCCCAATCTTTCAAAGGTGACGTTATTTCGATCCGTAATCTTCTTTCCTTCAAAATCTCGTTTGTGTATCCTTCCTCCGATATTTTCATGAAATTCGTTAACCATTACTCTCATACCGTGGCCGTATGCCATATCTTTTTCATCCGATCTAAAGTTTTTCTTTCTCATTTTTCTCGATTCAAACAATTTTAATTGCAATCTTCTCTCCTTTTCAGCCGATCTCCTCTTTCTAGCGCATATGTAGTAGCAGGATTTCCCACACTACACCCCTTACTCGATTTTGCCTAATTAATCCATTAGAAGATGTAAGATCAAGAACATTTATTGATTGAATTCATGAAGTGTTTACACAGAAAATAGAATTACACTTAGAAGTTAAAACACTCTTAAACTTTTCTCTCCTAATGACTTGCCTAACAATTCTAAAAAGATCCCCCTCTTACAGACTCACTCGACCCTTTATATAGGGTAATACATAGTGGGTGACAAATAAGCTATCCTTTATTTTCGGAATGTCTCGCGAAGTGTCGCGTGTACAACTATTCAATCTCGCGACACTTCTTAACCCTCGCGATTCCATGTCTTTCACTATTTTGTGTGTCGTTATTTCCCATCGCGTCGTTTATTTTAGTTTCCTCGCGACTCCTCCTCGCGTACCACATCGTTTATTGATCCCGCGAGCCCTATGTATTGCGATATTATGATCCTACAATAACAATTACCGAAGTAAAAGTCAAGATTTTGCAATCAATACTTTTAATCACAAGGAAACGTATTGATGCCGATCTACTCAACTAATCAATCAATCTACCACAAGGATAAACTGATTATAGTTGGATCCTCTTTAACCGAAACAAGTATTGTGCACACCAAAGATTATGAACCCAAATCGAAATCTTCAAAGTCTTCTTTATCTTCAAATCTTCTTAGATCTTCAATAAACACCGCACACAATCAACTTGAATCTCTTGTGATCAATCACGCATTTAACGGAGTCTCGGTAACAATGGATTATCACAAGGCGTCTTTAGATATACAAGCGGTCTAAAGATCCCCCGAAACTTCGATCTAGTTTGAGTGAATCTTTATCGAGAAGAGAAGATTCTAAAGCATAAACAAACTAGGTGCAATCAAAGTTCAACAACCATTAGTCAATTAAATCAATCGAAAACTAATAATAAACGCAATTATCTCGGTTTCCCACCAACGGTACTAATAGAGCTTCTCAATCCCAAAGAAGTCTTTAAATTGAGCGACCGAAAGAGATTTCGCCTAATTAGGTTACTTTCCTCTTCGAATAGGCGGCTCCACCAGTTTCAACACAACTAGGTAGTTTTGCTGGCTATGAGGATTAGTTTTCTAGAAATGCAAACTTTGGTATTTATAGACCAAGGAAGTTTGGACACCAAGGAATTTCCAAAACCGAAATATTCTCAAGATATGCAATATATTCCAGATTCGGTTTCCATAATTCTTAAAAGAAATGCTTTGTCCAAACATTGACCGAAAATCTCTTATAAAATCTCCAATTAGTAAATGCACATTACCAATTTTCATTTTCCAAAAATAAAATTTAAAACGTTAATTAAAAGATTCTCAACTTATTTTTCGATCCGGGATTTTCCTTTAGCTATTAAGGAATATCTTTGAACAATAAAAGATAAGCGTTTATCGCACATGTTCAAAGTATGTCGACATCTTTACTTTGTAAGTCCTCTTTCATACTTACAATCTTGAAACCGATTTGCCACACTTCCAAATGAGTTTAAAATTGGTTCATCTGACTTTCAAGAACTATGTGATTGATTAAGAACACTCAATCACAAATCATGGGTTTCACGGTTCTACCAAAACAAGTTTTGGTTCTACCTCCGTGTGAGTATTGTGCATAGTCACACTAGCTTTCCAAAAATTCGGTTGACTAGGTACTAGGATCGGTTCCCCACATACTTATGGTAACTACTTGTATTTGTTGCACATGTCCATAGGATCGGTTCCCCTTTCACTAAAAACTTGTTGCACATGTTCATAGGATCGGTTCCCCCATCTACTAAAAACGTGTTGCACCTCTTACAAGGATCGATTCCCCTTTGTGATCGGTTTCACCTTCATAGGATCGGTTCCCCTTTGCGTAGAGTTGGTCATACCAATAACACCAAATCGATCATACCATCTCAGGTGATTACTTAAGATCGGTTTCACTAATAAAAGTCATACCAATACAAAAGTGGGGCCTTGTGAATAGTTTTACCAAGAACATAAACAAGTCATGAGCGGTTATACTAATCACACATATTGGTAGTTCAAAAGATATGCATTGAATAACAATACCAATAAGCCTAGCGATTTCCCTTTCGATTCACGAAACAAGTTCATGAATTTACTTCCTTTAAACTAATGTAAAACATTGTTTTCTAGGATGAAATCTTCATCTCATACCCATACATAATCACAATAGCATTCAAACGATTATGTCGATGTCTTATATCGAAGTTCAAAAGATAAGCGTTATACTTCGTATTGTATTGCGTAATACTAAGTCTAACTAGAGTGTAATCATTCATGCTTCAGATTATGTTTTCAATATGCACGACTTGAAAGATACGTTAGGGAATGAAAGCAGATTCAAGTCAAATATCACTAACCTCAAGTGGAAGGATGATGTTGTCGTTGTAGCTCCTTACTTCTTCACTTCTTCAAGTCTTCGCAATACTTGTAATGTCTCATATCCTAATACTTTCAAGCTAACCTATACGAAGTTGACTCTAGTACATAATCAAGTGACTCTTTAAATGAGTTTTGGTTCACTAAAATATGACAACCAAACTTAACATACCAACGCTTGGTGGGTTCAACCGAGCTATGCTCTAACAATCTCCCCCTTTGTCAATTTTAGTGACAAAACTCTTACATCATATGGATAAACAAATTACAAGAATTCATTACACATACGCTTGATTCCCAAATTCAACAGCACAATAACCCGTATACATTCAATCCATAAATGCCATTGTTGACATTATAATAACAAAGCTAATACTCCTCTAAAGTAAGATAGGTGGATTTTATCAATCCGCACGTCTTTTTTATTCCTTTGTAGTCCATATAACTACAAGTATCATATGATATGCTACTCCCCCTTAGTCTATGCTTTACTCTTTCGTTAGATAAATGTTTAAGCACCAATGTCCTTTCCCTTAGTGATACCAATCAATATAAATCACCCGTATCACTTGTTTACTCCATATATTTTCCCCATTTTTGTCACAAAATGACAAAGGAACGAGCAAATAAAGGACAAACCGAAAGGATCTTACAAATCCTAAAATAGACTTGCAAACCTATAAGAGTTAAGCACGAGGGTTCCACACACCATTTTTGATATCCAATATCAAAACCAAAACTACAAAGTAATTTTGTTTTAATATGTTACCAAGGAAACAATTGCCCGAAGCAATTTTCCCTAATAGTTTAGCAAACCAAAAATCGACAAAGCACATTAGTTCCTTTGCTAAACCGATTGTACAAATACAACCGCTTGTTCGATAAGACCAAAATAAAGATAACTCTATTTTTCTCATCAGGTTCTAATTATCCATATAACTTAGACCTTTAACTTTTAAACAAGACAAGTAATAGGTTAGTTAACTAGCATTCCTTGTTAAGGCATTCGATTAGATTTGAATAACCGAAACCTCCACTTTGATAAGTCTAACTAAGATCAGAATTAACTTAGTTTCTCTTATCCAGAATTGAATTGGACTAAACAATTCATCCCGTAAACCTTTTCTTTCGTTAAGCCATAAACAATTCATACAAACCAAATAAATCAACTTGCATAATTATTCACCTCAACTGGAAGCAATTGAAACAACATAGACATTAAAGCACCGAAATTTTGTAAACCTAAACGATTGATACCAAACAATAAAGCAAGATAAAAATAGTTTTCTTAAGGAAACAATTGAATTACACACACATCCATACACAAATAATGGAATAAAACATCAATTGTACCGAAACTTTGTTAAGCAAAAGCAATAAATATACGCAATAAACTCAGGCTTTTCTTAAACAAGAAAACGATAACTAACAAAGTCGTTACCTCAAATTTCGCATCCTCTTCTCCAATATGTTTGCATCTTCTTCCAGGGAGAATTGATATTGAAATATCATTATACTATCATCCTTATGCAAAATAAAAGAATAACAACAACCAACCTTTACCATAGAAAGGTTGAAAACCGGTTTTAACTATTGCAAGCAAAAGTTGAAACCACGAAACACATATGCTTTTATGCTAAACCAAACGATTCAATATCTTGTGACTTTTTCACATATTGTTTCAATCAAAACCCCTCATGATGCTTTGATAAAGCCTACCAACATGGGCTAGAACTTAATCCTGCTAAACCAAAAAGTCACCCAAACCATAAGGGTTCACAACATATGAGATCGAATATCAAGGTTAGAAAACCGAAATCAAACATCCCATACACATACATAGCAATAAGATAAAGCATTCAAGCACAAGCTATGTAAACATAAACTATCACAAGAAAATTATAAATCAAATAATTTTATTCATAATAAGATAGTCTTATTCATAAATAGACTTTATTGAAAAATCAAAAACTACTGTCTATTTTTATTTTTCTTTGTAACTCAATCATTGGGAAGAACATTCCTTGGGATCAAGTACTTTTTGTCGCTCTTCTTCAATTTTCGATTCTTGGTTCCAAAACTCTGATTCAATTTTTTGAATTCCTTTAAGAGTTTCTGGATCTTTTTGACAAAGGCTTGATTGTTTCGAAAACAGTCAAGTTGTTTACCAAGTTTTTCAAGATGAACAAGAAGAGACTTGTTGTTGGAATTTGGTGAAATTATTTTAACAACTTCATTGCGGTTTGTCCCCCAATCATTTGACTTATAGTCTTATTAGTCACAGCATTAATGCTTATCATATCATCAAAGTCGTCTCATGCGATCAATTCACAAATTCTGGTAGTTATACACGGAAAACCGAGATGTCTCTTGATACCATAAGATGAGATAGAATCTGATATCTTGATCATTTGGCTGACAATGATTCCACAGAGATCTATTTGAGAATCTTCTTTCAACAGAAAATAGACAAATTCAGCAAACGTTCTTATCCCAAACTGACTCATCTCTTGTGCTTGCAAATATGGTTGCTAAGGCAAGTTTACCGAAAACCCTAAGATGAAAGGGTATATCCTTTGTTGGTAATCTATCATTTTCCCTGGCAGCCTTCTTTCCAATGAGACATGTTGAAATGGTATCGTGTTCAATTTCAACTCCAGTAATCAAGTGATTACATTCCACATTGTACTCAATAGCATTAGAATTTGTCTTACGATCAACATAATAGATTCCTTGACCAACAAGAGTCACAAAGCTGAGTTTTTTGTGATCAACATTGTGTATGTTGGCATATAACACTCTTACCATATCAGGTGAATATTCTTCGAGATCAAAAAGATTTCCCCAGTTCTGATCTTGAACAAACTTCACATAATCCTTATTTTGGACATCAGGATCAAACTTCTTTTCAAATAGTAAATTCCATTCCCTTGAGTGTTTCGTATTTTCTAAAGCAAGAGTCATCAACGAAACGTGCAAATTCATGCTTGTTATCAATCTTTGTTAGGAAATCTGATCCTATCAATATCATCATATCTGACCTGATCATCAGTAGATTTGATTCTTGATTTCCTTTTTCTTATACTTGCGAAACTATGAAAAACCCTAGTTAAGGTTTTGACCAATCTTCCCCAATATGTTTGAATACATAGCAAGAGGTTATCTTTTATAGGAAGACTTGATATCAAAAACCGGAAATAACTAGTTTTAGGAAATGCTATCAAAATCGGAAACCAATGCTTGTGGGAAAACAATTCCGATTTTGTATCTAGGTCTTTCTTTTGGAAAACCATTTTTCATGGATTGGATCTTCATTTCGGATTGATTCCATATTTTTGTCCAAAAAATCTGTTTACTCTTTTATTACCAGAATTTGATAATATCACTTGAAATTTACTCAAGAATTTACTAGAATATACAGAGATAAATTTGAACAAAATATGATATTTGTTAATATCAGAATCATATTCCCTGTAGTATTTTAAAAGATCACTTGCTTCGTTAAAACAGTTGTGAGGTGTATGAAGCAATCCATTGTTAATAGAGATATTAACTGAAAACTCATTCCTTGTAGGAACACATATCTTCCAAAATCGCCTCCTGCACGGCAATTCATTGATGATATTTGCTCGAAAAATGTACATATATATACTTTGGTAGTTTATCCAAATATATTCAAGATTCGCATTTCTCTAGAACACAATGGTCATGGTTCATATAATGAAAAATTCGAGAGGAATCTTATGCATTTTCGAGATACAACTTTGTCTCATAGAGTATTGTATCATTACTACTAAACATGTTAGTATCCAAGACAATGATATACAATTCTATGATATCCCCGCGATTATGTAAGTTTTCCAAGACATACATGGACATAATTCCAATCCCTAAAACATTTAGGAACAAGAGCATTACAAACTTCATTCGTTTTCCACCACGAATTTTTGAAATAGTCAAATACTACCGTTATGTTAACTGAATCGACCATTAGATTCAATTTCTTATAGGTTGGATCGCACCAAACACATATTGTTAGATCTTTTCGTGTTTTCCTGCTCTGATACCAATTGAAAAAACAAGGCTACCCAAATATACCTCAATCTAAAACTTTTCCACCTATAAGTCCTTTCTCCGAAATTGATTGTCTATGGACTGAGTCGAGACAATACAACTAATCGGTTCACACTTCGTGTGATCGTCTATGGATACGAGATCGAGACAATACAACAACGAAGTATGTTTACTTGTGTTTATGGGTGAAAACTATTTCTGCCGGTTTTGGTAATTTGGGGTGTGTGGATGAGAAATGAGTCTAAACCTTAAACAAATGCACTGCGCGGTGAGTGCTTGTAGATTCGAGAGATCAATACGTGCAAGTCAGCTAAACCAAGAAATGGCCGTTCAGGACTTGTTTCGGTCACAAAGTGAAGGATATGGGGTTGATCTTAGGGACGAAGCGAAGAAGGTGTTGAGAATGTGAAGGTGTTGGCTATGAATGACTTGTATTAGAAAGTTGAACTGGCTTGCAGGGTGTAAGCTATCAGTTCCGGTGTTTGAATACGATTGTATCAACACTTGCCTCTGTTGTCTGGACTTGTCTTGTTTTTGGAAATAGGGAGGAGAACCTATTTATACAAGTCATTTGAGCCTTATTCACGTATCTCGTGGGAAGTGGAGAAAGTGGAGTGATGGAGTAGTGGAGTAATGTGTTAGTGTCACACAACCAGGCTTGCCCACTTCACCCATCATCACTTAACCGTCCATGACTTCCTGACACGCTCTTGTGATGGCGCGTTGCACGCTGCACGCTGTAAACCGCCAGACCAATACCCCAATATGTATCCCGAGTTTGTGACATGATTGATGTCTCGAGTGTGTGGATCGTGGGACCCTTAAAGTTGCATGTAATGCTAGATTAAATAACTAAGTTATTTAGAAGTCGATACTTGTGAAGTATCATGTGTATTCTATGCAGTGCATCGCATCATGGTGTGGTAGAGTGACGGGTGGTGATTACCATGACGCCTCACCGACCAATTAACTCCCGACTGTGGTTGTATAACCAAGCCGGTGAAGTTGGACGGACGAGATGATCTTTGAGACACTCATCTCGGCGACCGTTGATGGAATTAGGGTTTTGAAGAGGTGCGCATCATCACTCTTGACTTGGTCGAAACCAAGCATGGGAAGTGTTTTGGAAAGGACCACCAGGGCATGCGTGTAGACTGACATGCCGGTGTACACATCCGTACCCTCCTTTGTCTCATGAAGGTGCGATCTAGGCCACTCAATTTGACCGGTAAAGAGGAGTGGTTGAGATCGATTTTGCAACATAAATCCGGTGCCGCAAAAGCCGCGCATCATGCCCACTTCGGGCGCGCGTTCCAAGATGACCAATCTTGGTCGGTCTTGGCCGATCGGTCTGGCGTGTAGGTGGTTGGCTGGTGTTCACGCCTATACCTGACTGTCCCATGAAAACGTGATCTGAGCCAATCAAATCGTCCGGCGAAGTTGAGCGGTCGAGATTAGTTTGCAATTGGGAAGTGTATCCACGCTAGTTTGGGCGACGATTTGGGATAACCGGGCATTGTATGCCTTGGTCGACCCAGTGAGGAGATTGATGGGTCCACGGTGGTCATGTTGGTATGACCGGACACCTTAATCTAATCTTGGGCCCTCCATTCGTCTTAGAGAAGATGGACGCTCGTGATGCTCAAAACCCTAATTTTGGCTTTCACGGCCGTGTAACCATGCTTTATTCGGGCGATTTAATTGGGATGACCAACCATGGTTGGTCCGACCGATTGGTCGGAGTATGTAGGCGGCCCACGGTGATTGTGTTGACATGCTGGGCCTTTTGAATCTACATCTACACCCTCCATCTATACTCGCGAAGATGGATGGTTGAGACTGTTTTGTGACACATGTAATGTGCCGCAAACCCTAATTTAGGGTTTTCCGCCTATACCGCTCTACGGTTTGGATGTTTTGGCAAGCTATGCCAATCGGGAGGCCGACCATGCGGGGTCCGCGTTGGTTCGGCAGCGAATATTCCATACCGCTGGGGGTTATGGAATTGATCCGGGCCATCCAATCATGCGGGTGAAGTTGGATGATCGAGATCATATCGGACCGATACGGATAATCAGGATGCTCAATCGGGCTAGTATAACACACCGATAGTTGCTCAATCGGGCTAGTATAACACACCGAGAGTTGCTCAATCGGGCTAGTATAACACATTCCAGAGTTGCAGTGCGGGTATTTCGTACATGCTTTCATTATAATGCTTGGAGGTTCGTGTTGCTCTGCGGAGAGCAACACCCAGTCGTCATGCCGCACTGATAATGAGTACAGGAAATACAAGGCTGCTCACGCATTAATTAATAATGCTATAAATTCACAGAGTATATGGGATTGTTGCTACATGCTCCAACCTGGATGAATTTCGTGTATTTAATTCACAGAATGGGTTTGTTGTCACATGCTCCATTCTAGGTGAATTAGTAAAGTGAAGAAGTATTCAACACTTATTAATGGCTTTATCTTTTACAAGATGTTAGCGCATAATTTTCTGGTTTTTACAATTTTAACCTTAAATGAAAATCCACCATCAACATTAAGTCCCCTGCCTAGCACATAATGGTTACACTATTGTGGGGTAGGCATGAGATGGTGACATACATATGTGAGAAAGACAGGATAAAGGAAGTTTACCCGGAAGAGTATTGACCGACCGCTAGTTGTCCATGCCGTTGTGCTTGTATGGAATCCTTTGGTGGGACCGGTTTCCTTCTTTGGGTATTTGAATCAAAAGAGGAAACCAAATAAAAGAGGAATCCTTGTTTTATTGGGATTCTTCTAATTTTTGTCTATAAAAGAGACCAACCCCCTTTTCTTTTTCTCACGAGATTTTTTTTTTTGTGTTCGGCCAGCTCCCGTGCGTGATCTCCACTGCCGCCGCGCCGACCGCCGTTGCCGGAGTTCTTTGTCGCTGACGTCCCTCCGCCGTCCGTCCAAGGTAAGTTTTGTTTTTTTTTTTTTTTTTTTTTTTTTTGGAAAAACCTAATTTTTAGGTAAAAATCTTTTGATAGATACATCATGCTCAGCTTCTCATCAAGATAGTAAAACCGCCGATTTTGCTAGAATTGTTTAGTTCCGCGAGCCCATGAATATGCCGTTTTTGCTTCTTCTTCCATCGTTGCATGCAAAACCTAGTTTCTTAGGTTGTAGCTTGGAGAGAAATTTGGCTTGAATTTCATAAACACAATTTTCATAAGAAAACCGTGTTATAATACGTGCATACGAATGCGGTCCCACCATGTGCGTTTGATCCGAACGTGGGTCCCACCCACACATGCTTGACTGAAAGTCGACCTTATGATAGCCTTGTGCCATGAACCAACACCGGACTTGAAATTTGAGTAATACCAGACTTGAAACCAATGGGACTTGAAACCAATCGTAATACTTGAAACCAATACCTAATTGAAACTTGAGCTAGGTGTGTTTGGACCCAATTCGACCTTGTACATTCCAACGTGAATGCGGTTTGCGCACGTATCGTGTGTTTTTATACAATCTTCGACTCCGTATTTATTGTAGAATGAAGAAAAGAATTCCCGTTGATATGTCTTAGGAGATAATGCCGGTGCCAAGTGGGGAAGTGTTGACAACTTCAAAGATATGCCGAACATTCTTTGATGAGTTGTTCACCTTGTCTTTTCCAAACATTAGGAAACATCCCTCTCACGGATAGTCCCGCTTTTTGATTGGAAAATATAGAAGTGATCCATCTTCTTCTTCGGCACTTGTGATGAGGTTAAAGCTTCAAAGAAATGAATATCCGCCATCTCTATCGACTTCAAGACTTGTCATACTCCATTTGGCTTCTTATGAAGGATGGATGAGGCGCATGTTGAATAATAAGGACGTTAAAGCCAATTTGACCAAAGCGCAAATCCTCAATGCGGTCATGGCATATGCTACTCTTGAAATTAAGAAAGATGTTGCGCAGCTTGATTACTTTCATTTCTCGGTGGCGCCCTTCTACTCATACAACTATATCTAGATGGGGAGAGATGACTATTACTGGAAAGCGTAGTCCGCATTGATGAACTTGCTGTTCTTTGGGAATCTTTATTATGAGATTTATGACACTGAACAACGTGATTATGACACTATACTCCAAAAGGTGGCAGAATTCGACGATATGGACAAGGAGGAGAAAAAAGATACAAGATGCTTTTACACCGGGGTGGGTATCGAATGGTCTCATGTAGACTAGAGCCGAATCAGGAGTTGGAAAACGAGCTCAATGTGATTGCATTCCTGTCTTTGTGGCTATCCAGAGATATATATGACGACGGTTCTGGAAAGAAAACCATAAGGGGTGTTCTGGTTAGGATTGCTATAAAGCTAGCAAAAGGCGAAGTTCTTCCCTTAGGTGCCTTATTCCTTGGATCGTTGTATTCTCATCTGGACGCCTTAGCAATGGATATGCATGTTTCCAACGGGTACAAGAAGGTGGAGTCGTATGTCCACTTCGCTTTTCTTGGAGCATTCTTATGGGAACATTTCAAAAGTTATGCTCCTATTCCTGCAACTTCGCTCGGCAATTTGTATGGTGGCTCGAGAATACTTCGTTTGCAGAGGAGGCGTCCCAGAACCGGTGCGAAACTCGTGGATATCTTTGATAATGTGTCTTCTGTAACTTTCCGTCCATGGGGGCCGATCCACTCTTCCATCGCTCAGCCGAAGACTTTTGCTATTGCTTCTGACGGTCCTGATGTTGCGTACCGATGCCAACACTATGAAATTTGGAGAACTTATTTACCTGCACAGCTGCATTCCGGGATATATCCCGTCTTTATTCAACGAAGCTCTTACTGTGACTCCGTACAACATTGACAGGCTGCTTCGCCAAATGGGATTTGACCAGTGGTGTTCCATTTATCCGTCCGTCGGAGGCTCCGAAAGAACTCCTCCCGGGTATCTTTGATGCTGACGTGTTCTTGGCATCGCAAAATCTTCCTTTCTGGCCTATTGGGAGAAACTCAGTGGTAATTGACAAGTATAAGGAATTTTGGGGGAAGCAACTGTTGGCTTTCCAAGAATTCTCGGAGGATGTTGTATTGATTCCGTGGTGAGCCATCTTCCGACGTCCGAAGAAGCATTTAGGTTGAGGCCACTTCCGACCAAACGGACCGGTAGCCGAGGATTGCAGTCCCCAAGCAGAGAGAGATCTAAGAGGCAGGCATGTGGTTCGGTGATCCTCAATTCCTCCAATATGCGGTATTTAAATCTCTTTCTCGTTGATTCCTTCATTTCTCCAGAGTAAATTCTTCTAAGAGTGATCCTTGCTTGAAATCGGGAATTCGAAAGAGAATGTCTTCACAAGGTTGGCGCGTATTCGGTAATGAGAGAAGGTTGGTAATGTTGGCCTTCATGTTGAGAAGTCTCGGAGGTGACCGATCTTCATCCGAGAAGTCGTGCACTGATCTTCATCCGAGAAGTCTAGCACCGATCTTCATCCGAGAAGTCTAGCGAAACCGCTCTTTTTCAGGACCATGATGAGAGATGATGCAAGCTCGGTTGGACAAGGCGCCTCACTAAGTGATCTTGTTGATGGGGCCGTGATGGAAATTAGCACCAGAGCGAAGTAGATATCGGGAGGAATGTAAGAGAGGCAACATCCGTTATTGTTGAGGTGGCTCCCCTTGAAGAACGTTCGAGCAGGTTCCAATCAATAAAGGCTGTCATGGCGACTTCTTCTGAAAGACCTCCTGCAACTGACAAGGCTCCGTGATTGGTGAAGTATTGGTAGCGCAACCTGGAGCTTTGTTCGATCCTCCTTTCATTGTCCCTTATCCAGGTCATGTGTTGGTTGGAGGATTAGGTGTACCACTCGGTTCAAGAGTTGTACACGGCGATATGGGAGAAACACGCCACATTGCTACCACTACGAAGCTCAAAAGTTGTCTTGCATTGGTCAACCGTGTTGAGGGAGGCTTTATTTTCTATCCATGGATGAGCGTCAACCGGTCGAACAGTTTCGAGGAGATGATTGAAGACTGGAAGTGCCATCGAGATGTGTTTGTAAGACGACTTCAATGCTCCTTGGTTCCTCAAAGGGTTCTCCGAGATTCGGAGCTGCGTAAATTACAAGATGAAGCCCCTTCTCGGAATGTGTCACTCATGAGAAGAAGAGGTTGAAAAGTTGTCCGAGGAGTTGAAGTTGAAGCAGTTTGTACTTCAAAGGATGAAAGTCGCTCTTGCCCAAAAGGACGAGTTCTTCTTTGAAGGACTTTCCTTGAAGGATTCGTGCCATATACTTGTCTCTTCTTTTAGATGTTTTTCTTTTTGAGTGATAGTGAGGATTTCCTTTCATAATTTGACTTAGGTTTTGAATTAATAGGTAATTAAATTGGTTTATTTTGAGATAGTTTTGTGAATAACTTTTACGAAAGAGGTTATTTTAAATGGAATTTGCATCTTGGTCATGAATGATTGCACATGTCATATGAAATTGCAAATGTCGCATAAGAGGGAAGTATGAATGGAAACAAACATGTCATTTGATCATTGAGCCTCTTTCTCTATGCGGGATGCCAAGTCCCCAGTGAATTCTAAAACTATCTTTATTGTAAAATTGTTAAGTAGAACTTACTTGCTTTTGAAGCCTTACTTGTATCAAACCGAAGTAGCCTCTCTAAGGAAATCGTCCGCATTAATCTCCCAGATAGGGAAAGCTATTCCTCTGAATTAAGATTCTTCTGAACAATGCGTTTCAAAGCGTTGCATTCATTTGGTAGGGTGGTGAAGGAACCGATGGAAATGACAATACCTCGGGTCCATTACTTCTTGATCGGTTGGTGGACGCCATTCGGGGAGGTAGCTCCACCTCTCATTTCGCACCCACGCCTCCAACAACTCCAAAATCTTTTCCATTGGGAACGGAAAGTGTAGGTACTTCGAGTCTAGCTCTTCCCGCATCCGTGGGCGTTGTGGTGTCTCTACATGGTTTTGATGTGGAGCACGTTTTGGAGATGAAGTTGGAAGACTTGTGAGTGCCATCATATCTCACGGATCGCTTGCACAGGTAAAGGGATGTGGAAGGTGTCGTAATATCACCTTTGAGTGATCGAATTGAACGCTCCCATCCTCTCGTATTCACGTATTCCTTGATTGATCTCTCCTTCCTCAAGCATTTCTTGGCTTGGTTGATGTGTCGATGCGGATTGGACAGTCTTAGGGCTTCAACAAGGGTCTTGAGATATAAATCTTCTAACATGGCTCGTAGGCTGCAGGCTCCCTTTCTTTATCCGGCGAGACGTTGTAGTACTCTAGGACAAGTCCTTTCCTCCGTGGAGCCTCGAGTCTCCATTGTTGGCTGGACCATGTTGTTCATCTTTCTCGAGTCTCTTGCGATTACGCGCTCTTTTTGCTTCTCCACCGTAAAGGTGTGACCCCCAGCTAAGGATCCGTTTCTCGTAATGTCTAAGTAGATGTCCATCGACCCTCCTTGTAATTGTGTTGTTATATCATTCAAAAGGCGGAATGTTTCGCTCTGTCTTCTAGCGATACCGCCTTGATTTGCCAAGACATCTTCCAAAGCATTCTAGCTATACTTCCCATGGTATCCGAACCACCTGTGGTTTCCTCGGTGAGGATACATCGCGAGATGAAACCGAAAAATTGAGAATTCAATTTTTGCAACCGAGAGATCAACCTCCCACCGTGGTTGCCAATTGTTTATGGGGTGAAAACTATTTCTCACGGTTTTGGTAATTTGGGGTGTGTGGATGAGAAATGAGTCTAAACCTTAAACAAATACACATCAAAGGTGAAAGCTTGTAGATTCGAGAGATCATCCAGGCAAGTCCGGCCTAAACCAAGAAATGGCCGTTCCAGATTTGTTTTCCACAAAGTTGAAGGAAATGGGTTGATCTTAGGACGAAAGCGAAGAAGGTGTTGAGAATGTGAACGTGTTGGCTTTGAATGACTTGTACGTAAAAGTCGAACCGGCTTGGTGGTGCCAAGCTATCGGGCCTTTGATTGAATACGATTGTATCAACACTTGCCTCTGTTGTCTGGACTTGTCTTGTTTTTGGAAATAGGGAGGAGAACCTATTTATACAAGTCATTTGAGCCTTATTCACGTATCTCGTGGGAAGTGGAGAAAGTGGAGTGATGGAGTAGTGGAGTAATGTGTTAGTGTCACACCGACCAGTCTTGCCCACTTCTCCCATCATCACTTAACCGTCCATGACTTCCGACACGCTCTTGTGATGGCGCGTTGCACGCCGTACGCCGTAAACCGCGACCAATACCCCCGGTATGTATCCTCCGCCTTGTGACATGATTGATGTCTCGAGTGTATGGATCATGGGACCCACAGAAAGTTGCATGTAATGCTAGTTAATAACTAATTTTTAGGAAGTCGATACTTGTGAAGTATCATGTGTATTCTGCGTGTACTGCATCATGGTGTGGTAGAGTGACGGGTGGTGATTACCATGGCGCCTCACCGACCAATTAACTCCCGACTGTGGTTTGTATAACCAAGCCTGAAGTTGACTCGACGAGATGATCTTTGAGACACTCATTCAATTATTGATGGAATTAGGGTTTGAAGAGGTGCGCAGTATCACTCTTGACCCGTCGAAACCAAGCATGGGAAGTGTTTTGGAAAGGACCGACCGGCATGCGTGTAGAAAGATGCTCTGTACACGTCCGTACCTCACTGCCTCATGAAGGTGCGATCTAGGCCACTCAATTTGACCTCCAGAAGAGGGGTGGTTGAGATCGATTTTGCAACATAAACCGGTGCCGCAAAGCCGCATCATGCCCACTTCGGCGCGCGGTTCCAAGATGACCAATCTTGGCTCTGCCTTGACGATCGGTCGCGTGTAGGTGGTAGGTGGTGTTCTCGCCTAACGTGATCCCGAGCCACTCAAATTGTCCCGGCGAAGTTGAGCTGGGCCGAGATTAGTTTGCAATTGGGAAGTGTATCCACGCTAGTTTGGGCGGACAATTTGGGATAACCATGCATGGTATGCCTTGCCGACCATGTGAGGAGATTGATGGGTCCACTGGAGTGGTCATGTTGGTCCGACTGGACACGCTAATCTAATATTGGGCCCTCCATTCGTGCCGAGAAGATGGACGCTCGTGATGCTCAAAACCCTAATTTTGGCTTTCACGGCCGTGTAATCATGCTTTATTCTAAGGCAAGATTTAATTGGGATGACCAACCATGGTTGGTCCCTGACCGACTGGTGTATGTAAAGGGCCGGTGATTGTGTTGACATGCCGGGCCTTTTGAATCTATATCTACACCTCCATCTATACCGCTAAGTGGATGGTTGAGACTGTTTTGTGACACATGTAATGTGCCAAAACCCTAATTTGGGTTTTCCGCCCATACCGCTACGGTTTGGACGTTTGGCAAGCTATGCCAACTGAGGCCGACCATGCGGGTCCGCGTGTTCGGGCAGCCGAATATTCCATACCGCTTGGGGGTTATGGAATTGATCCGCCATCCAATCATGTCGGGTGAAGTTGGATGATCGAGATCATATCCAGGGATCGATACGGACAGTCAGGATGCTCAATCGGGCTAGTATAACACACCGAGAGTTGCTCGATCGGGCTAGTATAACACACCGAGAGTTGCATCACATGCGGGTATTTTGTACATGCTTTCATTATAATGCTTGAGGTTCGTGTTGCTCTGTGAGAGCAACACTCTCGATGCGTCATCCAGATGGCCGATAATGAGTAATGCGAAATCAAGGTGCTCACGCATTAATTAATAATGCTATAAATTCACAGGGTATATGGGATTGTTGCTACATGCTCCAACTCGGATGAATTTAGTGTATTTAATTCCGCGAGAATAGGATTGTTGTTACATGCTCCATTCTGGTGAATTAGTAAAGTGAAAAAGTATTCAACACTTATTAATGCTTTATCTTTTACAAGATGTTAGCGCATAATTTTACGGTTTTTACAATTTTAACCTTAAATGAAAATCTACCATCAACAACTTGATAAGAGGTTCAGACTTAACCAAACACAATAGGATTACTATCAAGTAAATAGGAATTAACGTTTGTGTATTTTACTTTTAATTATAATAAAAACAATTATAATTGCGGAAATAGAAGAGTAAAAGACACAACAAGATTTGTTAACGAGGAAACCGCAAATGAGAAAAACCCCGGACCTTGTCCATAATTGAATACTCAGATTAAGCCGCTATACAAAATCAAACCAACTTGATAGTTGAGACCAAGCAACTAAACCTATAGTTCACCTAGTTCCGTCCCGTATTCCCACGCCTCCAACTTATAAATAAGTCACGTACTTGGAACAATTCCTTTGGTTCGTATTCCAAACAAAAAGGAACAACAACTGGTTTGGTAGCAACTCTTTTCAACCAAGTGATGTGAGTTCGACAAAAGGCTCTTCCGTTTATCTCAATAAACTCCTTTGTTAGGTCCTTAGATCTATCTACTAACAATTACCGAAGTAATCGTTCTAGATTTTGCAATCAATACTTTTAATCACAAGGAAACGTATTGATGCCAATCTACTCAACTAATCAATCCAATCTACCACAAGGATAAAATGATTATAGTTGATCCTCTTTAACCGAAACAAGTATTATTGTGCACACCAAAGATTATGAACCCAAATCGTAAATCTTCAAAGTCTTCTTTATCTTCAAATCTTCTTAGATCTTCAATAAACACCCGCACACAATCAACTTGAATCTCTTGTGATCAATCACGTACAAAACGGAGTCTCGTTAGTAATGGATTATCACAAGACGCCTTTAGATCTACAAAAATTAAAGATCCTAAATAAACTTCGATCTAGTTTGAGTGAATCTTATATCGAAGAGAAGATTCTCAAGCATAAAAACAAACTAGGTGCAATAAAAGTTCAACAACCGTTAGACAATCAAATCAATCGAAAACTAATAATAAACCGCAATTATCTAGTTTCCACCAACGGTACTAATAGAGCTTCAATCCCAAAGAAGTCTTAAACCGAGCGGTCGTAAGAGATTTTGCCTTCACCAGGGTTACTTTCTCCGAATAGGCGGCTCCACCAAGAACAACACAACTAGGTAGTTTTATGCTTTCCGAGGATTAGTTTGCCGGAAATGCAAACTTTGGGTATTTATGATCAAGGAAGTTTGACACCAAGGAATTTCAAAACCTAAAATATTTTCAAGATAATGTAATATATTTATCTGCTCCATAATTCCGGGAAATACTTTGTCCAAACATTGACCGAAAATTATTAAAAAAAAATCTCCAATTAGTAAATGCATTACCAATTTTCATTTTCCAAAATAAAATTAAAAACCTTAATTAAAAGAATCTCAACTTATTTTTCGATCCGGGAGTTTCCTTTAGCTATTAAGGAATACCTTGAACAATAAAAGATAAGCGTTACTGCACATGTTCAAAGTATGTCGACATCTTTACTTTGTAAGTCCTCTTTCATACTTACAATCTTGAAACCGATTTTCCACACTTCCAAACGAGCTAATTGGTTCATCCGACTTTCAAGAATAAGAACACTAATCACAAATCATGGGTTTCACGTGTTCTACCAAAACAAGTTTCTGTTCTACCTCCATGTGAGTAATACCCAGGCATAGTCACACTAGCTTTCCAAAATTCTTGACTAGGTACTAGGATCGGTTCCCACATACTTATGGTAACTACTTGTATTTGCTACATATGTCCATAGGACGGCCTCTTTCACTAAAAACTTGTTGCACATGTTCATAGGATCGGTTCCCCATCTACTAAAAAAAAAGTGTTGCACCTCTTACAAGGATCGATTCCCCTTGTGATCGGCTGCACTTCTTCATAGGATCGGTTCCTTGCCAGAGTTGGTCATACCAATAACACTAAATCGATCATACCATCTTAGGTGATTACTTAAGATCGGTTTCACTAATAAAAGTCATACCAATACAAAAGTCAGGCCTTGTGAATAGTTTTACCAAGAACATAAACAAGTCATGAGCAGTTGTACTAATCACACATATTGGTAGTTCAAAATATATGCAATGAATAATACCAATACGCATAAATATTTCCTTTTCGATTCACGAAACAAGTTCATGAATTTACTTTAAACTAATGTAAAACATTGTTTCCTAGATGAAATCTTCACCTCATACCCATACATAATCGCAATAGCATTCAAACGATTATGTCAATGTCTTATATACTAAGTTTAAAAGATAAGCGTTATACTTCGTATTGTATTCCTTAATACTAATGATAAATAGAGTGTAATCATTCATGTCATAGCTATGTTTTCAATATGCACGACTTGAAAGATACGTTATGGAATGAAAGTTCAAGTCAAATATCACTAACCTTAAGTGGAAGGATGATGTTGTCGTCAGAGTTCTTTATTTCTTCACTTCTTCAAGTCTTCGCTAATTTGTAATGTCTCATATCCTAATACTTTCAAGCTAAACCTATACGAAGTCGACTCTAGTACATAATCAAGCGCCTTTTTAAATGAGTTTTGTCTCACTAAAATATGACAACCAAACTTGACATACCAACGCTAGGGTTCAACCGAGCTATGCTCTAACAATAGATGAATCACATTAGTAGAGTTTACTAGACATGGCGCATAAATAGATGTTCAGAAAAAGGAAAGAAAACTGTAAAAAGAAGAAAAAGACGAAGAGGAAAACAAATCAATGAATCTATATATAGGGGCCCAAGGTCAACGTGGCGCTAAGAAAGAGGGGAGAACTGCAGTAAATCGAAAAGAAAGGAAAGGAAAAATTGGCACGATGAGAGATTTCAAACGCCTCATGGGATCGAAGCCATTAAAAGTAGGGAGTACTTCTTCACCACTATATCTCTAAACGAAGAAAAATGGCGCTCGGGAAAATTCATATGACTACGGGTCATTTGGCACCGACCCAATAGCAAAGGGGACTAATGTTGATACATGAAAAATAATACCCTTGACGGGCTCCTGGGGTGCCCTTAAGAGGAGAGGTAAGCCTAGTATGAGATATGGGAACATGGGGACTAAGCCCAAGTCCGATGAGAAAATACCCAAGGGAAAAAGAATGATAAGGAAGGAATTAACAAACAAGGAGGGAGGTTACATTAAGGAATGGCATTAGGAGTAATTAAGGAGGTTTAGGACATGTGTCATGATGTCATAAAAGGAGGGACTTTTGGGAAAGTCTACATAAAGAAGGACAAGGTACAATGAAAAGGCAATCTCTCTTACTATTCCTAGTCGAGGTCACTTAAGGAAATAAAGACGGGGTAGAATCGTAACTTAAAATCACCTTCAACAAAGGCGTAGCAACAATCCCAAATATTATGTAAATTTCTCGAGTATTTATTCTATGCCATGTTACCCAGTTGAACTTGTTAGAGCATAGCTCGTTGAACCCACCAAACGTTGGTATGTCAAGTTTGTGAAAAAGCGGGGGTACAACAACCACACCCAAGATTTCGATTAGCACCTAGTTCCCATAAACCATTGTACAAATAATAATCGCTGTCTGAGTAAAGAATTCAAATAAAGATAACTCTGCTTTTCTAATGTTTCACTATCTATATAACTTAGACCTTTTAACTTTAAACAAGACAAGTAATAGGTTAGACAACTACATTTCTTGTTATGTATTTGATTACCCTGACAATCGAAACCTTAATTTTGACAAGCTCCAACTAAGACCGAATAACTGTTTTCTTAATCCTGTGAATTGAATTGACTAAACACCCATCCTGAACCTTTTCTTTTCAGTACATAAACAATCTAAGGAAACTAAATAAATTCAACCTATAATTATTCACCTCTAAATCGGGCAATAAACAAATATAGATATTAGCACCATAATTGCACCGGGGGAATTCTCAGAAACCTAAACGACACACTAAACAATAGCAAGTATAACAATAGTTTTTTTTTAACTTAAACAATTGAATTCACACAATAACATTCCATAACAAAGTCAATGGAATAAAATATCAATAAAGCCAAATGGCAAAAATCAATAAATATACGCTAATAACTCAAAGCAACAGAAAACGATAACTAACAAAGTCAGTACCTCAAATTTTCTCATGATCCTTCTTCCTGGACATGTTGCATATTCTTCCGAGAATTGATATCGGGAAGACACATAAGGTCATCCTTGCAAACAAAAGCACAACAAACAACCAACCTTTACCTTCTTATAGTGAAAGTTGAAACCTCAAGCGAATCTATTGCAAAGTGTGTTGAAACTAATGTAAACACATGGCGTTTTTTATGCAACCAAAACGGCTCAACATACGCGATTTTTTCACATATTG